>CM060968.1:52496000-52676000 GCA_030765045.1 Tenodera sinensis
CTCTGTAGTAAGCAGGAATGATTTCATTGACTCATCTTCTGTAGGATCTTATCGTCCATTAACAAATTGGCAATGAAACGACCTATGGTATCAGTTGACTCGTCGATATTCGTCGATATCCCAGATCATCTTATTTTTCATTTTATCTTTAGTTATTTTCATTGTGTCATCGTAACATTCGGTTAAGTAACATTTTCGCAAACTTGACTCACTAGGTACAGATTGCTTAGTAGACTTCTCCAAAAACGGTGATAATGTAGGACTCTGTAATTTCCAGAAAGGGATTCTGGCGCTGAAGAAAGCTACATAAGTCGAGTGCAAACTGGGATTTCTGACTCGATGTTGCAATTACTGTTGGAAGCAAAGGAATCTTCTGCTTGTAGCCCTGTTTGATTGTGCCGATGTGTTGTGATATAAAATACTTCTTTTCGTAGTTCACTGACTGCTCATATATTTCGCATGTGAGTACTTTACCGTCGGTACAAAATATGCCGGATCCAAAAGTATTAACATAACTGTGTAATTTAGTGCGTAAAGGAACATTGAATTTCGGCACCTTGCTGCTAGCTACAACGTCGCAATGAAAACTAAACGAAAATCAAAGTTAGACCCCTTACTGCTCATTATTGCATTTTAAAATAAACACACGTGATAATCCATATGCTTTCTTTATCTATACATTTATTTGCGCGGCAGCACTCATTGTTGCAAAGAACATAATGAATTGAATGAGGGACGTCTATGTCGTCTGCAACTTAAAGACAATAATATACATTCGGTGAAGTAACTTTCATGGTCACGGTCTAACGGTTGTTGAAATAAAATGTACCTGAAGAAAATGCTTAATAATTAATAAATAATACATAAATAATGAAATAAAGACAACAAAAAGCATATATTTTGTAAAATAGACATATTAAAAAGGCAGCAAAAGGCAATATAAAACTGTGGCATTTCAATCACAAAGGTATAATTCGTACAGATTCACTTTCAAATTGAAGATAAATTTGACGCATTTAAAAAGGCATTCGCTGCTCAGGTTAGTTCGACGTTCTTGAATAACTAATCCTGCTGCACTAAAATTTCTTTCAATACTCGCACTTGATGAATGCTACTCGTACCACCTTTTGTACGAAAAGTCCCTTCAATGTCTTTGGTTACCAGCATCAAATGCTGACGAGATATTTTTTTCCACATATACCTTGGTTGTAAGGCAGAAGGGCTATGAAAAATGAAAGTGTCACAACTTGGTGATGCTGACTAATGGGCAATGGCCCTGATGTCTGATGTATTATATACATAGTGATTCATGTCATGATAATAAAATAAACGTTTCAATTTGGAGAAATGCTGAACAATAATGATGCAGTAACATTACTACAGCGTCAGCCACGAAACAAGCTGTAATTGTATCAGTATAAACATTGATGCTGTGTTTACACTTTACAAAGCAGGACGAAACATGCGTTACTATAAAAGCAGTATAAAATAATCAAATACGCCTTGGGTTCGAGATAAGAGTGTAAGATTATACGTGGAATGCATTGAATTGCAGCCGAGTAGTGAGAAATAATATAGTTGCAAACCCTCTCGTTTTGTGCTTTGACCAACATCAGTAGCAGCATTTGAAACGTGTCAGCAGAATAATCAATGAGAATTCCTAGTAAAGAAATGCTGCGGTATTTGTGCTATTCTCGACATTTAAACTTTGGTAACCAAGAAATATGATACATTATTTTTTGCCTCCTAAGTGAATGTACCACTGAAATTTAGTACAAATCTGGCAAAACATTACATTTGTATTCCATGGCTTTAAAATACTAAGTGTGTTTTGAGTTTTTATATTACAAATACTTGTAGTTGCATAATGTACCCTAAAAATGCAGAATAACAATGTCTTTCATTTTAAAATTTAAGGTTTTTGAAAATTATGTTTTCACCATATTCACTTTTTGAAAATGTAACGATGCAGTTTTCACGCAATTCTTCGTATCATTCCAAAACACAAACAAGTAAATCTGCCATATACTTTTCTTCTTTTGAACGCTTTTGAGTTACTAAAGAAACTTGCAGCTTATAAAACTTTATATTAGAAATTTCAAGCGACAAAATTTAAAAACGATTGTCTTTTGAGCTGAGGCTAATAAAACACAGTTGTATGGCAGATTTCTACATTATAATCAAATAAATATAATAGAACCTTAAAAACAGAGGCATTTTTTAATTTCGTCGTGTAGAGCATTTGGCATAACATAATAAAATCCGGATTCAACATTTCGTAACTCGGAAACTGAAGGATATACCACACTAAAATTCAAAACCCTCTAATTCTGGTATAAGACAGCATTGAAAATAAATGTTCAGCTAACTTGGCTGAAAAATTTAAAAAATCCATTTGCAGTTGTTTATTCCCTTAATTTTCAAGCCCGGGCCCTGCCCGGGCCCGACCTAGTCCAGCCCGAGCCCGGCCCGAGCCCGACAAGCATTTTTCAAATTAGGCCCGAGCCCGTGCAGACCTCTACCAGGAACGTGACTTGCGTTATAAAACTCACGTCTGTTACCTCTTGCCTCATTTACTCTAGGGGGCATTTTAATAAATTGCTGTGTAAAGTCCAGCAATTAAAGTGGATACGCGGTGAATCGCTCGACAAGCTGTTGCAATATCCACCTTAACTAAATCGCCAAAGACCATTTGGAAGGTTCCTGTGGCAAAGAGCCTTAAAGTTAACAGGATCATGAGCATTGGCGACAAATGGTTGTTCCTTCTTGTTGGTTGAAGAAGAGAGTCCCGCAATCTCCGTTTCAAATTTTCCACCGAGTCTTTGTCCAACCGGTACCGGAGTTTGAAATTCCGGTCGCTCAAATCCCTCAGAGGGTTGCCTCTCTCCTGGAAAGTGCGAGGAGCACGATGACGTTCGATTCTATACTCATCTGTTGAGATATCTGAATAATCCGACATCTGAAAAATAAAGTAATACACGCAATTAGAGGTTATGCATAATCACATCTGCAAGCGACTAGAGGTTATAAGTAGTGGCATAAACTTTTAATAAATTCCAGCTAACTTTTAAGTTTATTAATAAAGGTATGTCTGACTGAAATTAAAAGCAATTCTGAACTGCAGATTAATACAGAACTAACAAATTCATCAGCTAATTTGCAGCACTTGCAAAAGATTCCGTACCGGAATGCCTCGACAAGGTTACCTGAAAACTAACCGAAAAAGATGCACAACTCACATTTCACATTATTTTATAAATGTTACCTACTTAACTTTGGTCTACTATAAAATTAAAATTTAGACACAATTCAGTTTTTCCTCTACACCTTTGTCTCAAAACTGCGAGAGTTGATCTCCGCTGCAAAATCTTGAACTTAGAAATTTCCAAGGTAAGTATAGTATTGTCACCGCGCCCGCCGCATCTGATTGCCGCACTGGGGAGGGGGGACCCAGCCAGTCGCCTACCTGGCCTAACGACTAGCCTTGAGGAGGGAGCAGTGTCGCCCATCGCATTATTGTCGGCACTACCGCAAAGGAGCCGAAGGGAAGAGACAGAGAATGGCCGCATTGTTGGGCGCTTGCCGAAAGAGAGAAAGGGATAGAGACTTCTGGAATAGTCTGCTTTGTATTTGACCGCAATAATAACTGAACTTTCCTGAAGTTTCCAGAACAGTGCCTGGGAGATATAAATAGCGGTAAAGTGTGAGAAGGGACAGTTCTTGTGTTACGAATTAGGAGCCGTGCTGTTGGTGAATCGCTCACCAAAGTCACAGTATAGAGAAGGTAGGTCACTCCGGCACAATTGCTGCCATATACATACGTATGTATGTGGCTTTTGTCGACTGCTCAAAAGCTTTCGACCTGGTCAACAGAAAAATATTAATAGACAAACTGGAGGAACTAACTGGAAGAACGAGTACAACGACCCTGATATCGAATACACCGGCAGAAAACCACATACAGATAGATGATGGAATAGGCATATTCGACTGGCTGCCACAGACGAATAGCGTCCTTCAAGGCGATCAACTCAGCCCTATCCTGTTTAACGACCTCATGAACGATATCACGAAAGGAATAGCAGGAACAAGCACGTACATAAATATGTATACGCTCATGACAAGGCCATCACTGCGACAGATATGGACAAACTACAAGTAGCGCTAAACACGCTAAGCGAATGGGCGGAGAGAAACGATATCAAGATAAACAAAGAGAACACGGAGTTGGTAGTGTTCAGGAAAGGAGAAAGACTTACTGAAGCAGAGAACGTCAAATGCAATGGGAAACTACTCAACAGGATTAACAATTTCAAATATCTAGGCATCACAATCCAAACAATGGGAAAAAGTTTTAGACTACATATAAGATATAGAGCAGTGGCGGCCATTAGAGCTATGAATGAAATTAGAAACGTCTCACAACTATCGATCGGCACAACTATGGACCTGTTTAGGCTAAAGATACTACCTATTCTGACGTATGGCCTAGAATTAGAGGGAGAATATCTCACATACAAACAGCTGGAAGAATTGGAGCGAGTAAAGGCTAGATACCTGAAGAGAATTTTAGAAGTTCCGCAGAACTCAAGATTGAGGCTAGTGTACGAGCTTACCAGAGAGACCTTCCTGATAGAGGATCTGAGATGCGAGCTCATACTCCCAGCTAGTACCGACTACAAACAGCTTATACAAAATCTGCATGAGAAGAAAAAACGACATATCGGAGGACTTCTATGCAACACCTGCTCTGCAAGACAGGAATTGGATGGAAGCTAACCATGAAATGCGACACGTGACGACGAAACTGCCTATCCAAGGTTTCCACCACAAGGTGTGCTGCAACAAATTATTTCACGAACCAAATGATGAGTGTGCGTGTGAGTCGTGCTTGGAATTTTGTGACTTACCATATAATCAAATGCAGGAATAGACAGAAATCCATCGTGACTTATAGCAAAGGCAAGTAATGGAAACGTAATTTGTGTGAATGTAATCATTTGCACGGCATTTATGCGCTTTCAATAAATAAATAAAAAAAAATAAATGAATGAATGAATAAATAAATAAAACTTGTTGCCATTGGTTACAAGCGAGGCTTGCGCGAAACTCAGGCTATGGCCGAGACCGATCAGCTGATAGCGGTGAACCTGGAATTCTAACAAACATAGCTACCAGTATGGGATGTTATGGGAGAACACGTGTTATACTGCTCGCAAAAGTTAAAGGCATGTGAAGGCTGGCCAATGCTCAAGCAGAGCGCTGTTGCCAAGCGTAGTGCTTGTACCGACAGAGGCTCTGCACATAAGAGCGCGTGAGATGCGTGTACTACATTCGGCAGCGCTGGTAGCAGGGGCAAGCTTAGTAGGATTCACTGGAGCCTGCAGTACGACCCGCCTCCATATGCCTTTAACTTTTGCGAAGATTATAGTTTTGTTTAATTGAAAGTGAATTAGTGGCGATATATGCTGTTTCAGTGATTGTGTTTATTTGTAAATATTGTAAATTAATCAAAATCCATTTTTTAGTAGTTTTCTTGTTGTAGTACGAGAATTATAACATATGTTTTTCGCTGCATCTTTTAACGGTGTCTTTTGAGCAATGGAACAGTTTTCCGCCTGGTTTTCGTAAGTTTTACTTGTTATAGTTGAACTATTCAATTAAAATAACTATTTTTATTTATAATGTGTAATTTTAAGTGATCTAAGAAATGTTTAATTCTTCAGTGAAGTTATTCAAGAACCCATAACCTATATTGCAACATGGATACCGGCACTGAAGGGTATGCAATTCTACTTTTGTTTTAGCTGTAGAATTGAATAATATGGGTCGACATTGTAGTATGTATGGATGTAAAACGAATTATGACAGTCTATATATAACACATTGACAGGACAAATCTACACCCAAAAAAGTGTTCTCGATGACCTAAAGATGGTCACCGTATGGGTTTTTGTTAAACCATTCGGGTAACAGTTAAATGCAGTGAATGTTAACGTTTATCAAGTTAATCAATAAATTTAGGAAGCGGACAGTAGCTAGGTCATTTACATTTTTCCAACTTCATCAAAAAAGGAAAACTATAATACTTGTGTCAAATTTTGTCCCATGCCTTTATTCACTCATGATGGTATTGTGTAGGCAACGACACCTATATATGAACAGGATGACAGAGACCTGTGTTATTAAAGTTTAGCCTGTGTTATCAGAGGCAGCATCTACACCTGCCATCAATAACAATATGCAACACTAACCTAACTTTATAGCATCATATCTAAACTTTTTCTCCACTTTTACAAATTAACACGGGTATAACAGCTTAGCCAATTGTTGATAATTGCTATTTGATGTGCAAATTTGCCAAAGCAGCATGGTAAATATTGATAGACTCAGTTTAATTAGTATTTTACTTCAATTTCTGGGCTGCCAATGTAAAGAACAAATCTACACCCAAAAACTGTTCTCGATGACCTAAAGATGGTCATCGTATGGTTTTTTGTTAAACCGAAAAGCTGTGAACTATGTAAATATTTATAACTGTAAGTTAATGTTAATTGTAGCCTGTAAGCCGGTTCCTTTGTACCGGCACCAGGCCAAACCTTCTCTCGACAAACAAAACTGACACTGAGAAAACTATATATGTATGCCCCGATGATAATAAGTTTATATTTAGGATTTAGATTCCACCATTAATAAATATTATGTAAGGTAAGTGGATACATTGGTAAGTACTTTATACAAGTGATATTGAAAAGTAAGTCTTCCAGCTTCTCCGGGACAGACAACATATCAATATGACTATTCTTTTAAAATGATTGACTAGTTATAATAATATATCGGTTAGTCACAATGGGCTACTAAAAATCAAAATACTATTGAGAATGGAATGTTCCATTTACACGTAAATCTTCAGTTTCAGTGGAATTAAGTTTGGCGATAATCACGTGCCTCATATTTAAATTTTGATAATAGTAGCTGTTGACATAGTGCCAACGTTAAGGACATACCAAGAATTTCTGCCATTTTCCTGCACGTTGTGTTAAATGCCCCGGCAACCATCATTTTTCTACCTGTACTAAAGCTCGTCAGACACCTCCTTGCTGTGTAAACTGCGGGGAAACCCACGCGGCAAACTATAAAGGATGATCTGATTATCTCCGGCTCAAACACAAACAGCACCGTAATGATTCTGCTAACACAACTACTCCGCGAGACCGTGAACCGCCACCGCCCCCACCCGTCAATGACCGTCATTTCCCGGCCATGCCTGGTCAAGCTTCAACCTCCTCTTCTACGCCACAATGGTTTTCTAGGCCTTAACAGTCATCTGCCAAACATACATCTCATCCCTCTTCAACTCCTTCCTCTCCCTTTTGCATTCCTGTCTTCCACACTTACGCTCCTTGTTTTCCAAGTTCTTAGCTGACCTTTTCAACCATGCCCCTTGACTTAGCTACGGTCTTCTCTACTCTCACCTTCCTGAATTGGAACGCTAACGGACTCAAATACAAACGCCAAAGTTTCCTTGCGTTTCTTTCTCGGCGCGACGTCGACGTTGCTTGTGTTTCTGAAACACACCTGAGAAGTTTACTATTCCTGGCTATAGAATTTACCGGGAGGATCATGACGATGCCGTGACATCCGGAGGAGTCGCCATTATAATTAAACGCCGTATCAAGCACCACTCTCTCTTCCTGCCACGACTTCGTAGCTTCGAAGCCTGCGCCATCCAAGTCCCCACTGCTAATGGCCAACTGCTCACCGTTTTGGCAGCCTACAAACCACCCTCTAACGCTCTCGCTATTCAGGATTTACGACCTTTACTCTAATAACGTCAGACTCCAACCAGATATTCTGGGTGTCGCTCTAATACAGAACTTTCCGCAACCGCTCCTCCTGCACGTTCTGCCTGAAATGGACTCCGATCATTGTCCCTTTCTTGCAACCTTTCAGGTGGACAGAACCTACTCTACCTACGTTCCTCCCTTGATACAGGGACACGTAGACTGGGACCAGCTTCGGCATCATCTCGACCAGCAGCTCTACCCGCACCTTCCTTTGACACAGAAGCAGGATGTTGATGCTGCTATAACTCATTTCACTAATACCGTGATTGCGTCTATTCGATCGGCTACCACTGTTCCCCGGCGAACCGGCCACCATCCACCACTTCATGAAACATTGCTTCAGACGATTGTTTAGCTACTGAGAGAGAAGCATCGAATCCGTCGTTGCTGGCAACTGCACGGTCAACCTCATCAGCGTCATAGATTAAACCAGTTGACGCGGTACGTTAAGCGAGCTCTGGATGAGTACAGCTATTCTTCGTATCAGCGCCATCTGTCCAGTATTTCCCCACTAGATAGCAGTCTCTGGAAGTAAACCCGCCGCATTCTCCGGGAACCACCTCTGATACCACCTCTCCGTTCCGCAGGTCGGCAGTGACAGCGAAAAGTGCGAGCTATTTGCTGACTACTTTGAGACAGCCTTTACACCCAACCCAGTCGCTGATGCTGCTCCTAACTCCGGCATAGAGGTGCGGCGATCGCATTAAATCTTTCTCTCCCACCTTCTTCTTCGCTCGGCTCGGCTTAGTCGGCTATATCCGATGAGACATGTGGGTGCAGGAAGTCGTTTGGAAATGATACTACTTTTTTTCGTAGATCATTCTTATCCTCTTCAATAACATTTTGTTAATAACGATTCGGTACATTGATTGGTTTTCTTTAACTAAATTAGGTAGAAAAGCTCTCGTTCTCCTATTACATGTATTCTTTAACCATATTACAGTGACGGCTCGTAGCTTACAAATTAGGTGAAGAAGTTCACTTAAGCGTGCTGAAAATAGAATGCAAAGCCGGTGTCCCACGGTACAAACATTTTGACCAAACTTTTTGTAACCAATGGAATTGCACACAAAAGAAGCAGTGTCTGTCATACTATACCATTTTGGTCCAATACAAATGCCAGTTCACGTAGCAAGCGAGAGAAATAAGCATGGCAGACGCAAATATTAATTTAGCAATTACTCTATTAAGTATGTTTGGAGTATATATATATATATATATATATATATATATATATATATATATATATATATATATATATATATCCACAAGTCTCAGTAGGAATAAAATGTATTAAGAGTAAAATATGTTGGCAGACACGGTCTTTGTTACAAAGAAGAGAACAGGGTACGGGCCAAGCAGTATTGGGTCTACTCAAAACGAATTGAGGTTAGAGGACCCGGAAAACTATCGCAATTTTCTACGATTTTGCGAAGATTTATTTCTCAACCTTCTACATTATGTCGAAGGCAAAATAACGCATCAGGACACAAAAATGAGAAGCAGAAAAGAAATAAGAAATAATTGTAATGGTTCACAAACGCAAATGAAAAATTCGACTGTTTTCTTGAAAAGCGTCAGCTATCGTGTTTCTGTTTGTTTCAAAAGTGTTTAATTGTAATTTACATTTTAAATGTTTCACCGAATCACTGTGCTTGTAAAGGGAATGGGTTACATTAATGAAATCTGTGAATTCCTCCTTGTTCCACACGTTATTTTTGTTACTTAAAAGTAAATAAAGCCAGCAGAAAAGCGATTGCAAACTACGGCTACTGCATAACCAAGAATGGTTATCGAACCAAGAGCTTTTGAATTTAATGTCATTAGGCTTCCCTATTTTATTATCCTTTCTTTTAATGGATATATCGATGACATCAGTGGGCCACCCGAAGTTTAAAACATCTTTTTCGCCTTCATTTTTCCGCCTGGAAAATGGGTTTCTAACAAATTGGAAACTATATCGTTCATTGGATTCATAACAAAACACTTATATTCCGTAATTCAAATATTACAAACACTGGAGTCTAGCAAACTCGTAAATTATACCGTTTACATTTATGTAAAACACCACCTTTAAACTTACCACCACCTCTTCCTCGAGGTAGATGACTACTATCTTCTAACCGCGCGAAAACAGAAACCATCCCCTCTGCCGTGTTCTGTGCCCCTACCCAAGTGAAAACATTTCTTGTTTGCCTGAAACATGTGGATGCATATACTATTTCCCCATACTACATGGTTTCATGACGTCAGGTTGTCATGGCACGAGGCTCGCGTGAATAACAGGCTCTGGCCCGGGCCGATCAGCTGATAGCCGGGAACCGGGTATGCCAACAAACATGGCTACCAGTGTGGAATGTTATGGGGTAACACGTGTTAGTTTTGTTTAATTGAAAGTGAATTAGTGGCGGTATATGTTGTTTCAGTGATTGTGTTTATTTGTAAATATTGTAAATTAATCAAAATTAATTTTTCAGTAGTTTTCTTGTTGTAGTACGAGAATTATAACAGATATTTTTCGCTGTAATTTTTAACGGTTTCTTTTGAGCAACTAAACAGTTTTTCGCCTGGTTTTCGTAAGTTCTACCTGTTATAGTTTAACTATTAAACTAAAATGATTATTTTCATTTATAGTGTGTAATTTTAAGTAATTTAAGAAATGGTTAATTCTTCAGTGAAGTTATTCAAGAATCCATAACCTATATTGTAACATGGTGATACCGGTACTGAAAGGTATGTAATTCTACTTTTGTTTTAGATGTAGAATTGAACAATATGGGTCGACGTTGTAGTGTGCATCGATTTAAAACTAGTTAGGACAGTTTATATATATAAATGAAACACATTGAAAGGACAAATCTACACCCAAAAACTGTTGAACTAAAGATGGTATGGGTTGGTTTTTGTTAAACCATTCTGGCCACAGTTAAAAGCAATGAATGTTAACAAAACATTTACCAAGTTAATCAATAAATTTAGAAAACAGGCAGTAGCTAGGTCATTTACATTTTTCCCACCTTCATCAAAAAGGGAAAACTATTATACTTGGGTCAAATTTTGTCCCCTGGCTTTACTCACACATGATGAAATTATGTAGGCAACGACAGCTAGGTTAATGTGTACCTATATGAACAGGATGACAGAGTCCTGTTTTATCAAAATTTAGCCTGTGTTATCAGAGGCAGCATCCACACCTGCCATCAATAATAATATGCAACCCTAACCTAACTTTATAACATCATATCTAAACTCTTTCCCCACTTTTACAAATTAACACAGGTATCACAGCTTAGCCTATTGTTGATAATTGCTATTTATGTGCAAATTTACCAAACCAGCATGGTAAATGTTGATAGACTGAGTTTAATTAGTATTTTGCTTCAATTTCTGGGATGCCTATCTAAAGGACAAATCCACACCCAAAAACTTCTTGGTATGGTCACCGTATTGGTTTTGTTAAACCCAAAAACAGTAAACTTTGTAAATATTTATAATTGTAAGTTAATGTTAATTGTAGCTTGTAAGCCGGGTCCTTTGTACCGGCACCAGGCCAAACTTTCAATAAACAAAACTGAAACTGAAAAAACTATATGCCCCGCTGATAATAAGTTAACATTTATAGATTCCATCATTAATAAATATTATGCAAGGTAAGTGGATACATTGCTAAGTACTTTTTACAAGTGATATTGAAAAATAAGTCTTCCAGCTTCTCCGGGGTAGGCAACATATCAATATTACCATTATTTTGATATGATTGACTAGTTATAATAATATATCGGTTAGTCACAATGGGCCATTAAAAATCAAAATATTGAGGATGGAATATTTCCATGTACATGTATATATTCAGTTTCAGTAGAATTAAGTTTGGCAATAATCACGTACCTCATGTTTAAAATTTGATGATAATAACAGCAGCTATTGAGATAGATAGTTAATCTTTATTATATTGATATGTGATTTATTATTTATGTAACGTATTATAATATTGTGCAGGTATTTTTGTTACGTGTTTTTGTTTTCAACAATGAGTGACAATTCAATGGATATCACTTCCTTACGCTGTTCCTCCAAACGGGAGTCATATTCACGTTCGGCTTCGGTCGGTTCCCTTCGAACAGCTGTTCCAAAGATGACGTAATCGGGCCGTAGCCTGTATTTTGCGCGAGCCTCGGTCATGGCAACCAAGCTGTTTGGTGCAACAGTTTCTTCCATAATTCTGACTGCTTCCCTTGGCCTTGCAGCTGATCTGAAGACCCGCTCCCACCAATTTTTCCCTGTCGGCTGCCTGGCTGTAAGTTCCAAACAAAAGAAGGGTTGGTCACTGACCCTGCTACGGCTGTTAGCAGTTGAAATCTGTGACTAAGCTGTTAGAATGGCAGTAATAATGCCAACATTAACAAAAATAGAATACTGTTATATTCAGGTGAAAACCTCTTCACCTGCTGCACTTGAGTAACCGCCACTGTTTCTCTGTATTGTTCTAAACTTTCGGATCTTGGGTGCCAATCATTACGGCGTTGCCAATAATTACTCCCATCATTATATTTATATGGGTTATATGAATTACCATACCACGGCTGGTTTCTATCACGTCGATTTACATGTATATAATTTATTTGGTTATTATTTGGGAACCGTTGATTATTTCCGGTGCCAGAATTTAGTTGCGGGCTATATGTATTTCTAAATCTTGAATGATTTCCTTGCTCTTGCCTTATTCTATTGTCGGGGTTATAATTGTTTTGGAATTGTGCCCCTTCCCCACTGGATGATGGATTACCGGACCTTCTTTTAAACGGATACCTTTGATGATTGTCATTACTCCTATTTCGGTCTTCGTTGATGTTTTGGTTATTAGGATTTTGAGTGTACCTTTCATTTCTTTCATTTAAGTGGTACTGATGTCGTTCTTTAGGAACAGATTGGTTTTCGAATTCTGTGAGTAATTCGATAACACCAGTGAAATGTACTGGCCTAGCCACTATTAAACTGCGTCTGATGTTATCCGGAAAATGTCTGATATCAGCGGTTAAGATCTCTTGATCTGATAAAGGAGGGTCGAGTAATCGTGACCGATTCACTATACTCATAAAGTAATCCGTAATACTTGTATTAGTCAATGGATTGTACTTCCCAGTTGCTAGTTCAACACGGACACTATTTTGTCTTGCCGGGCTCTAATAACGTGCTAAAAAGAAATTTTTAAAAGACGCGTAACATTCATGTCCTGCACCTATAGCTCTGAGCCACTGTAGGCTGTTACCTGTTAATGATTTTTTTACGATCATCTTCAATTCATCAGGTATTCTTTTGAATTTAAAATAATGGCCAATTTCTTTTAGAAATTTCTTGGGATTGTCGGTTGCTTTTTCATCAAAAATAGGTGGAGTAATTTCGGACAAGACATCCTTATAACCAATTTCGTAATTTTGTCGTGTATTTCCAGGTAGAAGTCGACTTCGCTGTCTATTGCACTTCTCAGCGCACGGCGTTTTTACAACGGCGCCTGCAGCAATGTTTGGACAACCTTAGAGAATGGAGCGTGAAAAACGGCTTCCGTTTCTCAACTGAGAAGACAATCTGCGTTAATTTCTGGCGCCGTAGGAGACGATTACCACCTTCGCTCCGATTTGGTCCAGATTCACTTCCCTTCGCAGAAGAGACGCGCTTCCTGGGTTTGATCTTAGACAGGAAGCTTAGTTGGTCGTCGCATATTGCACAGCTAAGAGCGAGATGTGACCGTTCCCTAAATATTATGCGAGTACTGAATGGCAAATCGTGGGGAGCGGATCGGACAATTTTGTTGCGAATATATCGCGCATTGGTCCGATCCAAGCTAGACTATGGGTGTATTGTTTATTCGTCAGCACGACCATCTGTGCTGAGAAGATTAGACGTGGTCCATAATAGGGGCATCCGCATTGCAACAGGAGCTTTTCCAACAAGCCCAGTGGTGAGCCTTTACGCCGAGTCCGCAGAAGCTCCTCTGCAATATCGCCGTGAGATTCTCTTGGCAAATTATGGTTGTGCGCTTAGATGTATGCCTAAGCACCCAACGTTCGCTTCTTTTTTCACCACCACGCTAAGTGAACGATATAGAAATAGCACCCTTAATCCAAAGCCTGCGGGGTTCCGTTTCCAAGAGCTCCTAGTGAAGCTTGGAGTGGAACTGCCTGTGATGTTCGCCAAGGGCGAGAGACTTTACCCCCCTTGGCTATCTGGTACGCCCCATGTAGATCTTGGGATGACCATACACCAGAAGTCCACGATGCCTATTTCAAGTATCCGCACGTGTTTCTTAGAATTTTTGTCAGGTTACTCTGACCGTAGATATATTTACACCGATGGATCAAAGAACACCAACGGTGTTGGATGTGCTTATGTTTATGGAATCGAACCATATACATTCGGTTTTCCAAATAGCACTTCTATTTTTACTGCAGAGCTTTATGCAATTTATCGAGCCGTTTTGTATGTTCGCCGTCGTAAATTAGGTGACTGCCTGATTTTGAGCGATTCCCTTAGTGCACTGCAGAGCCTTTGTCAGTTGTACAACCCCCACCCTATTGTACAACGTATCCAGGATGCCCTCCATGTTTTACACGCTTCTGGTGTTGATGTGGTGTGTGCATGGATTCCTGGTCACGTAGGTTTGCCTGGGAATGAAATGGCAGATTTAGCAGCAAAGACGGCAACTACAGAACCCAGAATTATCATCTCACGTGTTACTTCGGAAGACTTTAGGCTTGAAGTGCGGAGAGCGGTGCTGTCGTCCTGGTACGACGAGTGGTCAGCTCTCCGCGGTAATAAGCTTAGAGAAGTGAAAGAACTTCCGATAAACTGGGTAACTTCCTGTCGCACATCTCGTCGCGAGGAGGTTAGTTTGGCTCGATTAAGAATAGGGCACTGCAATTTTTCGCACGGTTACCTATTTAAAAGGGACCCTGCGCCTCTATGTCCGCTGTGTGACAACGTTTTGTCGGTTCGCCACGTGCTGCTAGAGTGTTCCTCTCTAGCGCACCTTCGGGATTCTCTGCAGCTGCCTGCCAGACTTGCAGAGGTCCTAGCGGACGACAAAACAGCGGTTGATAGAGTTTTTAATTTTTTAGCGCAATGCAATATAAATTTGAGGGTTTAAAATTTTTAATTATCTGTTTCTGATTTTGGACATATTTATCACCTTGTTTCATATCTGGCTATTGCCACTGCTTTTTACCTTTGTATATTTTTCTTGTTGCTAGTATTTTTATTTTTTGAGTGAAATTTATATCTGGCTATTGCCATGAGTCTGTTAAGGGCGCTGATGACCTAGAAGTTGAGCGCCCTTAAACCAAATCCAATCCAATCCAATCCAGGTAGAAGTGAATGTTGTAGGTAAATTGGTACATCAGTGTTAGTGTCATATTGTGTGTGTTGATTATCTGTGTGTATATTAGCCCTTACATCACTCTTATGTATACAGTCTACATTTGTATCATTTTCAACATTTACATTATCATTGTTATTTTTACCTTGTGCTCGAAATGCTACCACTATTTTATTTAAATTAGTTACGTTTTCTTTTTCTTTGTCTAAACATTTTTGTATTGATTTTATTTCATTATCTATTTGCGTTTTGTGGCCTCGTATTTCAAGCATGAGGTCTTTTTTACAGTTAACATTTTCGATCTTTATACTTTATACTTCTTGGCACACAACATCTCTAAGTTCGATAATAGGTGCTGCTTGTACAGAACTATATTCTGTTTGCTCGAGCTTAAGTTTGTCTAGCTCTTCTGATTGGCTATCAAATTTGTTGCTTATTTCATTAATTATATCTTTCTGTTCTATATAGCGTTTCACTCTTAGAAGACAGTATGGAGTTAAATGGGACATCTCTGTCTCTATCTAGCGCATACAAGTTGCCATTAGCCGCGTCCTTTTCTACCCTCGCTCTGTTGCCAGATTCCTAATAGCATGGTATAAATATTCATTTGTTATAAATTTCAGGTTTGAACACATTATCCTATGCAGAATTTTTTTCTCTATCAGGTTATATCCTTTTCAGAGTCATTATACATTTCTATAGGTCCAAATTTCTTCAGAAAACGTTTTTTTCAATAGAAGTCCGATATTTGCTGTTTCTACACTCATCACGCACTAACTAATAAACTAACTGCTAGAATGCATCTATATTTTTTTCTTAGGTAGAGTAAACTATAGTGCTACTACCTGCCTACTTTGAATTCTCTATGTTTACCCAGTTAAGTGTTATAATTTTTTAAATTAAATGTTTTCGGAAAATTTTATATATGTGCACTGCAAAAGTTAGGCAGTGTGAAACTTTTTTGTTATTGAGTTTACATCAGGGAACCAGCGAGAACAAATGTTGAGGAAGGTTGGAGAAAGTTTTTAAAATAAACCAAAAGGCAGTAACCTCTTTCTTTTATCCAGTAGGGCAAACAAAAGGTATTCATCTAATCAGCGTCAGGCCTGACACAGAAGATAGTATAAGGAGCAGCACTAACATTAGTTCGAAAGAAGCCGTGTGTGTAACTGTGAGCTGTTATTGCGTTATTTGTTTAATATTTTTGTAAATATTTGTAGTTATGGAGGGTGAAGCTAGGAAGGGACGATATGTTGGTAAATAAAGAAGTAAGGAACGCCAAATAATTATGAATGTGTTAGATTATTTTTGAAGTAAAATGCGTTTAAGGCAGTAAAAGAAACAGCTAAGGCTGTTGAGTGTTCAGAAGCAGTAGTGTATAGGATTAAAAAGGAACTGATGAAAGGACCTCTAAGAACGCCATCGAAAAAGAAAGCAAAAAGGGCGGGACTACACAAAACGCTAGGTTAACGCAATATGATTGAATAGTGCAAGGTGGAGTGCGGTGAATTGTTCATTCTTTACTGTTTGCAAATATTCCATCCACGCTGAATATAATTTTGTCACAGTTCAACAGTGATGAGACCCTACCAAATTTCTCAAGGGCCACTCTGATTTGGGTTTCGAATATGAAAGAAAGGGTAACAAGTGCATATTAATAGAAAGAGACGATATCGATATCATCAGATGGCGACATAAATATCTAAAAGACGTAAAAGGTTTAGGGACCAGGGGAAATCAATTGTTTATACAGACGAGTCATTTGTAAATTTAGGTCATACAGTAACAAAGGCGTGGAGGGATACCAAAGTTAAAAGTGCCCGTCTCGTCAAGCAGCAATTGAAGGACTAAGTACAGGACTCAGGCCACCTCGAGTCGCTCGCGGAGAAAGATTCGCAACTAGTACATGTTGCAACACTGCGCTCCATTTAACGTGTACTGTCTTTTAAGGGTGAGACGCGCTTTAATTTAAAATTTTCTATACTTTGAGAATTTTGCCTAATTAGCTTAATTTGTTCATTAGTGATCTCAGCCATTTCAGATTTCATCTCAGACTTTATCTGACTTAGTTGGCTGGTGAAATCAGATATCATCTTATCTAACTGACCATTTAAATTACTCATTTGGTTAGGTATTTGAGATTTTAGTTGACTATTTGAATTATTAATTTGGTCAACCATTTCAGATTTAAGTTGACTATTTGAATTATTAATTTGGTCAATCATTTCAGATCTAAGTTGACTATTTGAATTAGTAATTTGGTTAGCTAAATTATTAATTTGGTCGGCCATTTCAGATTTAAGTTGCCTATTTGAGTTATTAATTTGGTCAACCATTTCAGATTTAAGTTGACTATTTGAATTATTAACTTGGTTAGCTAAATTATTAATTTGGTCGGCCATTTCAGATTTTAGTTGACTATTTGAATTATTAATTTGGTCAACCATTTCAGATTTAACTTGACTCTTTGAATTATTAACTTGGTTAGCTAAATTATTAATTTGGTCGGCCATTTCAGATTTTAGTTGACTATTTGAGTTATTAATTTGGTCAACCATTTCAGATTTAAGTTAACTATTTGAGTTATTAATTTGGTCAACCATTTCAGATTTAAGTTGACTATTTGAATTATTAACTTGGTTAGCTAAATTATTAATTTGGTCGGCCATTTCAGATTTAAGTTGCCTATTTGAGTTATTAATTTGGTCAACCATTTCAGATTTAAGTTGACTATTTGAATTATTAACTTGGTTAGCTAAATTATTAATTTGGTCGGCCATTTCAGATTTTAGTTGACTATTTGAATTATTAATTTGGTCAACCATTTCAGATTTAACTTGACTATTTGAATTATTAACTTGGTTAGCTAAATTATTAATTTGGTCGGCCATTTCAGATTTTAGTTGACTATTTGAGTTATTAATTTGGTCAACCATTTCAGATTTAAGTTGACTATTTGAATTATTAACTTGGTTAGCTAAATTATTAATTTGGTCGGCCATTTCAGATTTTAGTTGACTATTTGAATTATTAATTTGGTCAATCATTTCTTTGAACATTAATACCATGCTATTCATGTCTGTATTTTGCATACTATTGCTTTCACCGCTTGCCTAGTTGTGGTCGTCTTCCATCTTAACAGATCTCGTAATTTTTCCACTACCTAAAAACATGCATAAACACAATAGCAAGTAATATGCACTGACTTACGTTCTGTGTCTCCTTAAATATGTATGTATATAACGATATCCTACTGTTTGGAATTTCCAGTCTTAGACGTCGTGTTGTCGTGTAGTACTGCTTCCTTCCCAGGGCCTAATCCAATCCTCTTCTTTTTCCGAACCATGGTTGTTAAGTTCCAAAATATGTAGGTGCCAATATCTTCCATTGAATTCTTCCCTTTCGTGCCGTACTCGTTGGGCGCCAAATGTGCGGCGATCGCATTAAATCTTTCTCTCCTACCTTCTTCTTCGCTCGGCTGGGCTCGGCTCGGCTTTGTCGGCTATATCCGATGAGACATATGGGTGCAGGGAAGTCGTTTGGAAATGATACTACTTTTTTTCGTAGATCATTTTTATTCTCTGCAATAACATTTTATTAATAACGATTCGGTACATTGATTGGTTTTCTTTAACTAAATTAGGTAGAAAAGCTCTGGTTCACTTATTACATGTATTCTTTAACCATATTAATTCTCCTTCTCTATACTTTAATCCCTGTTGCTAACCGTTGTTTTGTTTCGTCGTTCAGTGAAAAGTTTCGTAACAGTCTGGGTTCATCATTTGTTTGAACCACAGAAGCTGTAATATCCGGACATTGTCATGCTGTTCATCCATAGCATACTTAAGTATAAATGAGAGCTGTTTTACCTGACACACACACACACACACACACACACACACACACACACACACACACACACACACACACACACACACACACACACACACACACACACACACACTTTAACATTCATTCTTTAACAATTCTTAAAATATTGTATAATAAAATTAAATATAACAGAAAATGGCGAATTCGGGGTGTGATCTAAAATTACTGCCACAGAGGACCAACCTCTTTTTCCTCCGGGTGTTGCCGTGCTCATCAAGTTTACTGCACCGAGCGAGGTTAGCCACCTATTGCACATACTGGTATCCAAAAAGGCTCCTGGTCATGACCGTATGCCCAATATTGCTCTTAAAAATCTTTCTCGCAAAGCCCACGCCTTTCTTGCCTGTCTTTTTAATGCTCTAATCCGCTTAGGTTATTTTCCTACCTGCTGGAAACATGCCAATGTTATAGTTCTGCACAAGCCGGAAAACCTGTACATCAACCTTCCAGTTATCGCCCAATAAGTCTTCTACCGACCCTATCCAAAATTGTTGAGAAGCTTGTGAATATCCGCATTTGCAAATTTTTATCCGCCTGCTCAGTGATACCACCCTTTCAATTTGGCTTTCGCCAAAGGCATTCTCCGGTGCACCAGCTTCTTCGCGTTACTGAACACATCGCTCAAGCCTTCGAGAGGAAACAGCATTGTTTAGCTGCTTTCTTAGATTTCAGTCAAGCTTTGACAAAGTCTGGCACCGTGGTCTGTTGTTTAAACTTCATAATATTGGTCTTCCTGATTACCTGTATCAATTAATTTACAGTTTCCTACTGGATCGCACTTTCTCTGTCACTTTAGTTTCAGACCGTTCCTCCTCTCGGCCCGTCCTCGCTGGTGTACCTCAAGGTTCCGTCTTAGGACCTACCCTCTTCAATATCTACATATCAGACCTTCCTCCCCTGCAGTTTATCAATGTGTCCATGTACGCCGACGACACAGCCTTGTTTACCTCCCACGAAGATATTCACGCAGCTGGCAATCATCTTCAAACTGCTCTGGATTCTTTATCTCTATGGCTAAACTCATGGCGCATCGCTCTCAACCACAGTAAACGTAAAATGAGGCTTTTCACTCTCCGCCGGTCCGCGTCTCCTGCACCTTTTTTGATAGATAACATCCACATACCTTGGAAGCGCAAGGACGAAACAGTAAGATATCTGGGAGTACTGTTTGACCGCCGACTTACTTGGAAGGATCACATCAACAGTAAACACAACTTGGCTTATTCCCCACTTTCCAAGTTTATCCTCTGATTAAACGCAAATATTCCCTGAAAAGTGCTAAAGTGCTTTTACTTTACACCTCTGTACTTCGTCCTATTCTCACGTATGCTTGTCCTGTGTGGGGTGGCGCAGCTTCTAGTAAAATTGCGGCCATGGAGTCCTTTCAGAATAAAGTTTTACGCCTCGCTCTTCATGCTCCCTGGTTTGTTCGCAACACTCAGCTACACCGTGAACTTGAAATTCCGTCCATAGTGGACTTCATCCGTCATCAGGCTCATCGCTTCTATGGTCGTCCTCAGGAGGTCCCAGGTGCGGTTTTGTTCTCCTTGGGTCATAGGTCGCAGCCTCCAAACCGCATCCGCAGTCGTCTGCCGCAAGATCTGTTGCTACCACCTGACAACCTGTCGGACACCGCAGAAGAGGATTGAGATCTACAACATTCTCACCATGTGCTTGTCTCCGAGGGGCCTGTAGAGGTCGACCTCATTCTTGTTCCGACTCATATTCTTATTTAGTAAGATTTTTTTTTTTTGTATTCTGATTACCGCTGCAGTGCCAATCGATAATAAAGGCAAATTAATAATAACAATAAAAAAGATGGCGCAATCGGGCCGTAGCCTGAGTTTCGCGCAAGTCTCGGTTGCAACATACGTCATAAGGAGGGTGAAGCGCGCGCGCAGTTTAGATAGCAATTTGAAAGTGAACGCTTTAAACCCGATTTTAAGATATGCAATTTAAAGCATGGAGAGACAGTTACATTATGTAAACGGTTGAGCAATAATTAAAGAAGTGTAGCAAAATGAAATGATACATGGTATAAAACATGCCTTAACTGAAAATACGCAGCAAACTTTCGTCAACACATTCTACTAATAATTACAAACAAATTATGCCACTGCCACCAAAACTACAATCAAAATAAGAAGTAACAAATTATTGTTTGATCTTAAAAGGAAATTTCTCCAGTCAAAACTTGATCACTATCATAGGACGTGATCGTAGGTTTACGTTTATACAAATAAAATTCCCGAGTTCAGCTTGACCACGGTTAATTTTTCCCTCAGATCCAAGTTCAAGTGCTTTATACAATCGGCCCTAAGTCAAGCAAAAAATGTTGAGTGACGGATACTGCAATGTGGTATTTTCTTTATTTAACTAACATGAATAAAGTAAGGTTTCCACTAAGAGCCCATTTTCTACATTATTGTTAGAAGACCAGGCCAAACTGAAATATATAGGAAGACTTGCTCTTTATCCTCACATAACTATAGAATAAAAAGTGACGGTTAACCACATAGGAATTACATAGGACATTTACACGAACAATAAATGGTTCTGTGGAAATGGGATTATTATTTCCATGTGTTTAGATTGGTGACGATAAACGCTGTCAGAAAAAGGTGTAGTGGATTTATTTCGTGTGTGGAAACATTAATGTACCTACGAGAGTCTCTTAAGTTGATATGTTGCTCGGTAAATTATTTGTACATTTTACGGTAGTTACCATATTTTCTTGGAAAAAAGGTGCCTAGGAATAGGAACAGGAGAGATACGAGAAGGTTAGGCACAGAAGTATGTACTTGTTCTTACGCCTCTAAGGGTGCACCCCCAGGAGGAAGAATGAGCTGAGAGAAGACATCGGGCGCCCAGATCTAGGCTAATAGTACAGGTATTGACAGAGGTTCCCAAGGTTTACAGGTTTTTTTTTTTTTTATTTTTATTTTTTTTTAAGATTCTTTATTGTTCTACATGTTCCATTACAATAAGTAATACTACATGTTGGGTTTGCTTACAAAGTAAACTGATAATCATATATTAATTAACATGAATAATTGTTTAGATTTATACAGTTCAATTATTTTTTGTCAGATCAATTGCATTGGCATACTGAACATATTCTTTAAAATAACTATTAGCAATTTCGACTTTAGTTGGTGGCCATTTTCCTCTTCTTTGAATTATTTTTCTCCTGAATGTTCTTCTTTGTTCCTCTAGATTTCTGCAGTCATATAATATATGGTCTGTTGTTTGCTCTCCTCCATTGCAGGAACAACTTGGGTCATCTGTGATGTGGAACCTATAGTAGTATGCTTTAAGTCTTCCGTGTCCTGTCAGTAGTGTTGTAAGGTTTGCCGTTAGATTTATCCTTAACTTCATTCTGTCTGCTACAGTAGGAAAGTATTGCTTTGTTTCCTGACCTTTAGTTGTTTCTTGCCATTGACTTTCCCAATTATTTAGACTTTCTTGTCTTAGCGTTCTTCTAACAAAACTCTTAGGAAGTCTATTATTATAGCTGCATTGCTCTTCGTTTGTAATTGCTCTCTTTGCTAGTTGGTTTGCAATTTCATTACCCTGTATCCCTATGTGTGCTTTGACCCACCCAATTTCTATATTCCATTTTTGTTTTTCTAAAATGTTTAACATTGTTCTAATTGCTTCTGTTAGGTAACTGTGAATTTTGTAGTTATGCAATGATTGTAATGTGACTCTACTGTCCGTGTATAACGCTGCAGTTTTGTTATCTTCTTCAGTTAAGTAAATATTTTCAACAGTTTCCAATGCTTTCAACACTGCAAATTGTTCAGCTTGGTTATTGGAGCACTGTTTATCTAACTTATATTGTAGCTGATATTTCAGTTTGTTCTGATGATAAATTGCTACTCCAGAACCAACTCCTTCTTCTGTTTTACTGCCATCTGTATAAATTTCCAGTGCATACGTTTTATTCTGATTTATTTCTTTTATTATTGGTATGTCGGCTGGATGACACCATTTCCTGTATTCTACAGGTTTGTCTAATTTGTTCTCAGAGTTTTGTTTCAATATTGTATATTCATTGGCGATTTCCTGAAGTTTAATTGTAATAGGTGTAAGTCCCGTTATAATGGATAGTGCTTCAGTAGATGTGGCCCTGAATGCTTTAAAAATTCTGATATTTATTTGTCTCTGCACTCTTGTAAACTTATTTGCATTATATTTTCTGTCAATGGCTTCTATCCATACTGGAGCTGCATAAGATAGTAATGGTAAAATTGCACCGTTGTACATAGTCTTTAAAGCCTAGTGTTTCATTCCCCAATCTAGTTTTGCTGATTTAGATAAAATGTGTATCAATTTATTGGCTCTCTCTGTTACATACTGAATGTGATCGTTAAATGTGAAATTTTTATCAATGATTATTCCCAAATATTTGACGTTTTCTACTTGTTTTATTTGTCTGTTATTGATAAAGATGCTTATATCCCTTTCCACTCTACGTTTGCGTGTTATTAGCATTGTTTTCGACTTTTGCTCATTAAAAATAATTTTATTATTCTTAGCCCACGTTTCAATCTTTTTCAGGTCTACATTATTGTAATTTTCGGCTTCCAAGTTGGTTTTTCCTCTACTTATTATTAATAAATCATCCGCAAATGCCACTATCTTTGTATTGCTCGAGTATTCAATATTCAAGAGCGAATTGTATTGCAAATTCCAAAAGCCTGGTCCGCAGCAAGATCCTTGTGGACATCCCTTGCTTACATTTTTTTCAAGTTTTACATTATTAACTGTCAATACTGCACTTCTATGACTGAAATAACTTTTAGCAAGGTAGTATAAGTTACTCGGGAAGTTAAATTCCCTCAATGTATACAATATACTCGGCCACCAGGCTGCGTCAAAAGCTCCCTGAACATCAAGACTGGTTAAAATTACCATCTGGCGATCTTTCAGGATTTTCGTTATGTATTCTTTAACTGTCATTGCAGCGCCTAGTGTGCATGTTTGTGGAGTGAAACCAAATTGGTTGTTATTCATTAAGTTTTGTGAATGTGCATGGTACATTACTCTGTCGAGTTTTTCTAGTAGTTTCGCTCCTACATTCAGTAAACTGATTGGTCGGAATTTGGTTACTTCTGAACTCTTCCTTTCCTGGTTTAACAATAGGCATTAATTTGGCTTTCTTCCATTGCTTAGGAAAGTTTCCTTTTGTTAGACAATTGTTATAGATGGCTGTCATATATTTTGAAAACACATTAAAGACCTTAAGTAATATTTTACTTGTAATTCCATCTTCTCCAAGAGTTTTACTTGCATCCATTCTACTTAAAATATCTTTTATTTCTCTCTGAGTAAAATCTTTATCATTGTGTGTTGTGATTGGTCTGTTAATTAATTCCCTAATATTTTTGTGATAACAATTGTCATCTTCTTCATTGTCTTCTGGTACAAAATGATTCAGCATGTATTCTAATGTATCTTTTAAATCTGTTGTGACTGAACCGTCCTGTTTCGTAAGAGTTGTTAATGGTGAATTTTTTCTTATTTTGCCAGTAGCTATTCTATATACCGCATTCCATGGATTATTAGATGGAGTTAGACTGCAATAATTTTTCCAGGAATCTAATTTCTCTTTTCTTATAGTTCTTTCATACTCCCTTTTTTGTTTTATATACAAGCCTTTTCGTTCTTCTCTTAAGACACCATCATGTTTTGTCTTTTGATATCGTTTTCTAAGTGCATTTGCTCTTTTCCTCATTATGGTTAGTTCATTTGTCCACCACGGTATAGATTTTCTTTCGTTTGTTTTCTTTAATGAATTACAATTCTTAAAACAGTTATTACATGCTGCAGTTAAATGTTCTTCAAACTGCTTTATTATTTTATCGACATCATCTTTCATGTTCACCAATTTGCTAGGTTCTTCATCTACATCTTCTAAATTGCTTCTTCTAAACGGTAAATTCTGAACTCCTATTGTTTTTAGTACTTTGCCAAAGTCTCCTAATTTGTTATCATCTACTATATATTTTGGGACGTGGAAGTTATATTCCGTTTTATGATTTGCTCTTTGACTTACTGTGTAACTTATAATTCTATGATCAGAACAACTTTCGTCTTTGCCGCATTCCCAATCTGCAATTCGTGACAACTTACTGTTAGTGATAGTGAGATCAATATTACTTGTTCCACTAGTGCTTTCAAATGTTGTATTTTCACTTTCTTCGTTTATAATATATAACTGTTTTGAATTTAAATATTCCTCCATTATTCTTCCTCTGGTATTTGTTGTCACATCATGCCATATTGTTGATCTAGCATTACTATCCATAGCGATTATAAGACCCGTTCCTTTGATATAAGATGTTACCTTATCTATTTTATACAGATCAACGTTAATGTCATCCTCAATGTCCAGATACATACTAGCTATGTAGAACCTAGTATTTTGGTAAATCACTTCTACAACTGTGGCATCTCCATCTGATAGCTGAGATATGAGGATAACATCAACGTGTTTGTTGACGATCAATACAGCAGTTCTAATTTTGTTGTCCCCAAAAGTAAAAGTTTTGTAGCTTTTATTGATCCCAGCTACTGTGTTCTTAATAATATGTGGCTCTTGAATAAGTACAATACCCGTTTTATTTTGATTTATTACTTGCATTAAATTGTCTGTAGCTATTCTAGAATGCTGTAAGTTTATTTGGATTATCTTAAGATGGACATTACTATTGTGAAATTTATTGTTGTAAATTCGTCTGTCACTTAGTGCTTTAATGGTAGCCATTTTAATATTCTGTATTTTGTCTATTCCTTCTAATAACAGCTTGTAAACATGGGCATTTATTTTTGTCCAGAGAGGAATGATTTTCATCGACTTTAATGATTTTGCTATACACATTGTGATTTATGCAATTACTACATTTATATTCCCGTACTGATGCTTTACATTCTTTCAATTTATGCTTTCCTGCACATAGAGGGCACTTCTCTTCTCCTCGACATTCTGGTGCTTTATGGTTAAATTTATTACACTTAAAACATCTACTGATGTTTATTGTTGTTGTTGTTGTTGCTGGTTTATTTAATGACGCTGTATCCAGTGTATTCTGGATTTCCGCGTCTGGTGTCTTTGATGAAGTAGAGATGTAGATGTAACATAAGATGTAATTTGAATATACATATGTTCTTATTATGCTGTTAGTATTATAGTTTCATTTTACATTTTCTGAGGAAACGAAGAAGAAGTGGTGCTATATAACGTATTTTCCAATTTAGAAGTGAGGAAATATTCCAGGGACCGTGTCCAATACGTGCACATAT
This sequence comes from Tenodera sinensis, assembly GCA_030765045.1. Classification (NCBI taxonomy): domain Eukaryota; kingdom Metazoa; phylum Arthropoda; class Insecta; order Mantodea; family Mantidae; genus Tenodera; species Tenodera sinensis. Next base: position 52,522,419 of record CM060968.1, read on the forward strand.
GTGTGAATATAGAGATGTCGAATGTTGGTAATTTTTAGGGCATTGAAAGAATATATGATCTGCATCGCCAAACTGACCACACTCACAGCAATCTGTATCGCGTTTTCCGATCTTAAATAAATAAGCCGGGGTGGGTGCTACGCCTAATTTCAATTTCGTTGCCAGAGATATAGCCTCTTTATCTACATTTCCCACTGAAAACCATGGTGTTTTAGATGATTTAGGTAGATGGAAATAAGTATCGATATGATGAGTAATATGTTGTCGGACGTCCTGGATGTGTATTCCTGGTGATGGATTTGGGGGAGAATTATTGGTAGCTGCTTTGGCCAGTTTATCTACGTACTCATTACCTGTTATGTTGGAATGGCCAGGTATCCATATCATATGTGTCATGTTATGTCGTTGATCTAAAGAATCTAGTTCGTGGAAACATAATATTTCCCACCAATCAAGAGAAGGTTTTATTTGGAATCTATTAAGAGTTTGTATAGCACTGTAGGAATCGATACAGAGTAGGATTGTGGAATTATGTATATGACGTAAAGAATATAGAGCTTGGTATATTGCGTATATTTCTGTTGAATAGTTAGAAAAATAACGTGGAAGAGTGAATGAGTCTCTGGTATCCGTGGTTTGATTGAAATATGCAGCTCCTGCCCCATGGTCAGATAGTGATCCATCAGTATATATAATCTGAGGGGGTGACTGTAAAGATTGAGAAAACTGGTCTAGGAAGTATGCAAACTGTTTAGGGGTAGTAATATGTTTTTGCCAGTTAGACAGAATAAATTTGGTTTTAGGGATCAGCTGATCATATTTGAGATAATATAAGGGAGGTCTCCTATGGGACATCCCTCCCTGGAATGATTTGAAAGCTTTAAATATTTTTAAATATATCGGTGTCTGCTTCCGTGATCCTATTTTGCACTGTAAACGGATATTAAGGCCTAGTTGCAATTTAGAGAACAGCGGTGTCTCTGTGAAGAGAAAGAGTTTTGCTATAAAAGGAATAGTTAGGGTTATCTGCCGTTCGGCGAAATTTTGTAGTGCTAATTCGGCAAAAACTTTTTGAGTAGCAGGTTTACCGCCGATCCCTAAAATGAGTTTACCAATTTGATAAATTATGGATATTTTGCATTCCAACTGGATATGCAGTAATAGTGATGGCTCCGTAATCTATTTTCGATTGGCAAAGGGCTTTAAATATGATATATAGGTATCGTGGGTGTGCTCCCCAATGTCGACCTTGTATGTATTTAAATATGGGAAGGGTTGATCTAAGGGTGGAGTGAAGATACACAGCATGATTTTTCCAGGATAGTTTATGGTCAAAATATAAGCCTAGGAATTTGGTTGACTGGGTGAGAGGTATAGGATGTCCGTCAATATGTAACGGTGATTGTAAAATTGGTGTGCCGCGTTTAAAGAAAATAGAATGACTTTTACTAACATTGAGTTGTAACCCTAGTCGTATGAGGGTTTGCACTAACAAGTCTAAGTCATGTTGTAACTTATGTGTCGATAAACGGATTTCCTGAATCGTTGCCGGAGAGTAAAGGAAGATATCATCAGCAAAAAGGAGCAGTTGACTCTGTTTAAAAGGAAGAGTACTAAGTTCCTGGATATAAATAATAAATAGTAGCGAACTTAGAGGAGTACCTTGGGGTAATCCTTGAGAACTGTAGCGAATTTGGGTGTATGAGTAGTGTAGATTTAATTGAATTTTACGGTCAATAAACAGGTGGTAAATACATCGTACTATAGGTGCTGGAATGAAAAGTTTCCTTAAAATAGGGATGAGGATGTCCGACTGTACAGAATCGTATGCGTGGGAAATGTCTAAGAAGTGGGCTAGAAGTCCTCGGTTGTGGGTCCAATTGACGTGTATGTCATGCGTTAGTTGAAGTAGGTTGTGATGTGTGGAGAATAGTTTTCTGAATCCGTGTTGTCCTTTGGGCCCAAAACCGTAACGTTCCATATAAAACGTGAGTCGGGTTTTTAGAATTTGTTCAAATAGTTTCCTTAGTGTGTTGGCTAGGACAATCGGTCTATAGTGATTTGCTGCCCTTCCTGTTTTATTTGGTTTCAGAAGTGGTATGATGTAGAAGTGTTGCCATGAATCTGGGATATGACCTGTGTAAAGAATGTATGAATACCCATGTGTAATCAAAAGATTTAAGGTATGTGGAAAGTGTTTGATCATTTCGTATGATATTCTATCTGGTCCTGAAGCGGTGGATTTATGATGTGAATTAATTGCATTAGATAGTTCGTGTGTTGAAATAGGTGACATGAGTGCTAGTGTACCCTCAAATAAAGGCTCTTCCTGTGTCATGGAATTCAGAAAAAGAGGATTGTTACGTACCGAGTCTGGAGTGTGTTGTTCTAGAAATTGTTGTTGAAGATGTATGTCCATGACTATGGGATTAGTAGGGTGTCCGGTATGTCGTGTGAACCAACGTAGTTTACGCCACATTGTGGAGGTAGTAATTGATGGTGACAATTCCGTACAGAATTTTCGCCAACCTTTGCGTTTATGGTAACGGATGATGCGTCGAGTGGATGCGCATTGTGCTTTTAAAACTATAAATTGGTTACAGGTTGGTGTTTGACGGTATTGGTTTAATGCTAATCTACGTTTAGCAACTGCCTCGGAACATTCTGGAGACCACCAAATGGGTTTGTACCTAGTTGTATTGGAAGAGTGTATCCGAGTTGGAGATATATGTGATAGTACCGTTGCTACAATGAAAGACACGTGATCCATAGGATGTTGTGTTGGGTATGATTTGTTAGATGTTAATGAAATTTCTATAAGCCTGTTGGTAAAATCATTCTAATCCAGTATTTGTTGACGAGGAATGGAAGGTCGACGAGCATCTAAAGTAGGTGGTTTGTCTATATTTATAAATATGGGAAAGTGATCACTTCCCATAGAATCAAGTCTTACTCTCCAATGGGTATTTTGCCTAGCGATGATGATATCAGTGATAGATCTGGATATGAGGGAAGTTGATGAGCAGGACCAAATCGGGTTGGTGAGTCGTCATTAAGCAAAAGGAAATGTTGTTCTATTAGCTGATGAAGAAAGGAAAAATTATGTTGGGAACAACGAATTTGGTTCGGAGTAAGGCCAAGATTAAAATCGCCACAGATTATGGTGTTTTTGTTTGGAAGTAATGGTATATGATTCATCCAGAAAGTACGAGAAATATAATGTTGTGGTGCATTATAGATTGCTATTAGTTGCAAACTAGGAAGTTGGAGCAATATGGCCTGAAATTGCTCGTCGAAACTGTTGATTGTTTGAAAAGAGGACACCAATAAAGAAGGATGAAGAAGAACCATGATTCCTCCTCCTCCCCCATGCAAGCGATCCTGTCGGATAACCTGGAATGGAGGATATCGAAATGTTTGTTGAGGGGTTAGCCATGTTTCTGAAATCACTATAATGTCTATGTGATATCTCTCTAAGAGATGTTGTAGATCGTGTAATTTTGGCTTTATGGAACGGGCGTTCCATTGAACTATCGTGAAAGGAGCCATGCTATGAGTGTGATCAATTTAGTTAGCTCTGATTGAGGATATCAATTTGCATAGAAGTTGATTCAAGGCCTCGCTCGGAATGGGTTCATTTTTTCTGGTGAGTTTTCCCATTTCTTCTAGATAATTGAAGAACAGTTGACTGTCCACTTTTTGAGTGGACAAAGGAGAAAGGGAGGGTTTAATAGGAAGTGTCTCGGAAGATGTCTCCTGGCGTTCTTGGTTTTGTAGATATATGGGAGTATGTGATTCACGGGTACTATTTCTCCCCGTAAAGTAGAAAGGTTGATTGGACGGAATCTGGAAATGTGGTTTAGTGTTTACATAGTCTTCCACAGTACATATATTCCAACCTAATTTCAACTTTCTGTTGTTTACTAACAATCTCCATGCTTCAGTCTTGACTTCCGCCACCAAATTTCTTCTGTTCCTAGTGATAAATTTAGGAACTATTGACTGCTCTGTTAGATTAAGCTCTCCGTTTTGTGATATGATAGTTTCAGTTGCATTTTGTGGTGTTATTTCTTCTGGTACATTGTAAATAATTACATATGGCTTTCGAAGTTCAGGAACTTTTAGTTCTATCTGTTGGCTACACTGTTCTTGAATCTTTTCTCCTAAAAGATTTATTTCACTCTTTGATTCAGATTCCACAATCAATCTTCCATCCCTTAAAGCCTTTAGTGGGCTTATTATAATCTGTGTTCCCACCTTTAGTTGTGTTGGATTAACCTTGTTTTTCAATATTACCTTCATAGCTTCCGCTGATTCATTCATTTTGGATTTTAGAATAAGTTTGCATCTCTTTTCGATGTTTTCATGTGGAATTTTCCGACTAGCATCAGCGTAACTTGGCTTCCGATCAAAAGATGGCGCAGCTTTCTCCCTTTCCATTACTCTATATGATAAGGATTGATACAGAGGGCCTTGGAATTGTACAAGTTTTCCTTGAATTATACTCTGAATATTTGAGCTTAAAATAATGTATTTTCTCTCTGATTTTATGTATAACCTTATAATAATGAAGTAATAAGTATACTTTGTTAGTGAAAGTGTTAGCAGTTTGACTGCTTTTGTGAAATTGTAGTTTTGTACCATTTAAATATTGACTGTGACTGTTACTATCGTGTGTTGGTTAAACACGGCAAGTTTTGCTGTATTTTAACTACTTCACTTCGGATATATATTTTAATACTTTTAAGATCCTAAAGAATACATAAGGAATATAATTTATTTACTTGAAGTTGCTGAAAAGAGTGGCAACATCAGAAACGATTTCAAGAAGAAAATAATTAAATCGGTAAGTGAGTTAAGGAAGGCATTTAATACTTTAAAAAAGGATGTAGAAACTAAAGAAAAAGTGATTAAGGAACTTCAAGCTGCGGTTAAGAAGCAAGAGGAAAAAAAATGGTTTACAGGTTTGACCACACCTTGAGGACTTTGGGTCCACCGGGGTCCAGGGACAACGAGGGACGCAAAGAATTGTTTTGCGCATGTCATCCCTACCAAGTTGCCCTAACGTTTTCGTTGAAAATTGTGACCTTGAAAGAACCAAGAGGATGAATGAAATGATTATTGAAATGAAATGGAAGGACAGGAAATTCAGGGGATGTAATTATCTTTCCCAACATTCACCTGGCGAACCAGAGAACCGACGAAAATATCCGTGGGTCAGGAAGGTAGCTAGGGGAATCGACACCACGACCTCCCGAATGCGAGAAATATACCTGAGCTTTCGAGACCTACGACCAGGACCTTCTAGATACCGTACCTGACACTGGGAATCAAGATGGCGGTTTATGTGGTGGGAACTACTTATTAAAAACTCGTATACAGGCTACGATTTCAACGCAGTAAAATAAAAATGTGGTGTAATAACACGCCTATTTTGTGAATATGGGCTGTGTTAAACACAAAAACTCTGTCTTGAACATAACCTCAAGTAAACAAAAAAGAATGACATTTAATATTAAACGATAACCCATAGGCAATGAAATATATAACCTTAAATAACATTCATGCAATCTGGAGTTTTACATGCCATTATGTAACTGCATTACACACTCAAATTACAAAGAAGATAGACAAAACTACAAGCAGCATGTTACTTAAATAAAACAGAAATGTTGACATTGAGTTGACTCAGAATTATTAATAATTGTTTACACTGTTTTTCACACTTGCACCACGTACATAATGCTATATACCTACACAAAACATATACTGGACGGCTGATCTACAAATGCTACTATTTAGAATAATTAGCTACCTACGGAATTCAAAAGCTTTAGGGTAAAATTTTGCTTTTGCTGAAAACTTATGATTACTCAGTTTACAACAACATTTATTACTCAGCACTTCATGACACTTCATTTTACAGGGGGAGTCCACAAAAGCAGATGAAATATTAAAAATAATAACCCTAAAACAGCATTGTAAATGAAATATATGAAATACGTAACCTTAAATCAGCATTGTAAAGCAACTTTGCTATAGTCTACAGTTTTACATGCAGCAGCATAACACATTTCTTCTAAACTACAGCTACACATTTAAATCACAAAGACAAAAGATAATGTATAAATACAAGCAGCATACTACTTACATGAAACTAACTGTTGATGTTGCAGCTGTCACTAATTGAGTTCACTCGAAATTATTGTCTTTAACTATTCACACTATTCACCATGTTATATATACACTGGTAACTCACACACATAACGCAGCAATTTATAGTAATTAAATACCTAATTTACAAGCTTTACGTTGCAATTTACCTTTTGTTTTAACTGAAAGTTTCTCATTTTTAATTTGCATTCGGGAATGCAACAGTTACGGAGCATTGTCACGTTTGAGGTTAGGTTGAGGTGTGACTACAATAACATACACTACAGGAACAGTTTTTCTTCAACAACCTCTCACCACTGTAATCGTGAAACAAATTGTACTTGCAAATACATAAATTAACCACACTGTGCGGCTAATGTAGCCATAGTCTTAGATGGATCACAATAAACATAACCACGTGGAGAGCACGCGGCACAGTCAACACGTTATTAGATTTTATCCCGTTCCCTATACTGCCCAAATAAAAGTTTTTAAACACTCGCCTTGCTAATATGAAGACAAACTTACATAGGAATTATTATAACAAACAATAACTCAAAGGCATAGAAAACAATACGAAGGATAGCGTGTGGAAACACCTCAGAAATCACCAACAACAGCCGGCGCCATTTTTGTACAACTGGGATGCAAGTGTCAGGTCCGTTATCCAGAGGGTCTTGGACGAACGTGATTAGTTCGGCATTGACATTGTACGTGGTGCTTAATGCTAGGCGATATGGAATAAGTACATACTTATTGCATCAATAACTGAGCATCACTTCAACCATTTCTTTTGACCACCGTCGGCTATCCCCTGTCCTACTCCTTCATCAATCCTCTTTAAAATACCGGCGAACAGATGCTGACACTACCAGTGCATTCATGCTTCAGCCACCACTGGTTAAAGCTATTTACCGACACTGGTTCAGGAATTTGGTCTCCTTTTAGTGTAATAGGCTTATGCAAAATACTGAGTTTATGAGTAAACATTACTATGTTTGATTTTCTCGGGTTTAAGTACAACTCCCCAATGTTTGCATCGTGTGTCTGCTTCCATCACAAAAAGTTTGCAGATGATTTACAACCCCTTTAGAATACCTTGACTCCGAGCTGCGACGTCGTCAGCAAAATGTGCAATTAAAAGTTGATTAGAAAGTACAAAATCTGCAGTGTAAGTTATGCAGGTGTTTCGTAATTCGACAGAGTAACTTTAAGGGATTATAGAGGAGTGTTGGAACAATTCGAGATAAGAAAGTTTTGGTCCCAGAGCGCACGATTTTGTGCAATAAATATGAGCCAGTATGCCACTGATGCTACCTCAATGATACTCATATGTAACCATTTGTTGCAATGCCAAGAATTGCACATGTCAAACGCACTGTCAAAGTAGGTAGCTCTCTAGGCAGCCACACCGGATTCCAAGTTCAAGCCCCGCCGAATGTTTTTCTCTTTGATCTTTTAAATGTCTTGTATCCTGAGGATAGAATAGCTTTGACCTTTATCTTCCTTGGCTTACAGGCCCAAATGACCTAGTTGTCGACGGACCCCTAAATCTCACTCACTCACTCACTCACTTACTCACTCACTCACTCACTCACTCACTCACTCACTCACCTCACTCACTCCTTGGCTTATATAATTTGCTCCAGTCTAAGGATAAATGGGACGTTTAATTTTTCTTTATCTTCCTCAATATCTGTAACCTTCCTCCGAACCGAGGCGTGAACAGTTTACCTCCTAATTCGTAATTCATCGTTTCCCAGTTTCCAAGAATAGAATAAGAGCTTCTATTTTCCTGTATCTTAGGCGGTTTCTAAAAGTTCCTCCACACGAGGTATGAATAAACAGTTTTTCTCCCTAATTTGTCCTTATCGTTTTCAATTCCCTCCAGTCTAACGACAAAGAAGAACGAATGTTAGTGTTCTACGATCTTTGGATTGTAATGTGCTTCCATTACACAGTCCTTTCGCCGTTTACTTGTGATCTGTCATTTCCAAGCTTCCTCTATCCAATCCGAGGATAACTCATTTTAATTTTTCAAGATATTTAGTGTTATTTTTATGTACTTTTCTCTAGTTTGAGGTACGAATAAAATATTCTTTTGTTAATTTCCTCTTGTCATTTTCTCCAGTCCGAGGAATTAATAACTACTTTAAAAGTTTTTATACTCTTCCTTATTGTTCACAAAATGTCCTCTAGGAGGTATGACCACGTATGGTTTCCAATGTTGTTCATCTTTAATAATTGCATTTCTCCATCCCTGAGAGGAAATGCATAGAGTATCAATTTTTGGGTATTTCTCCCTTAATATTGTGATGTCGGCTCGGCTCACAACAATGGACGGACGGGGCCAAGCAACTTCACACCACTCGCCGTGCCGGTGAGCGGTCAAAGAGTTGATGGCCAGGCTGCCTCGAGCGACTATTGTGTGTATGCCATTGTCAGCAATCAAATTCGCAGAAACAAAAGGGGTTTCGAGAACGTTCGCGAGACTTTCAGCTGCATCATTTCCGGTGCGTGGAATCCGAGAAAGGTCCTGTGACGTTATCGTCAGTATAAAAGGAGGCCAGAGAAAAGTGGAACAGTGAGTTTTAGAGTTTGAGTTACCGACATGAGTCGGTCAGTGTGTTAGTGAGTGGGAAACAACTGTGCATGTGTGTATCGTTGTGTTGGTACGTCGTAAGAAAATTCGACAAGTGCCGCAGGTGATTGTAAACGTCGTAATTAGAGTATGAGAGACAGAGGAAGTAAAGTGAAGTGAAGTGAGTGAGTGAGTGAGTGAGTGAGTGAGTGAGTGAGTGAGTGAGTGAGTGAGTGAGTGAGTAGGGTTTAAGGGCTCGTCGACAGCTAGGTCATTAGGGCATAGGTCAAAAAGATAGAAAACAGGGAAAACTCACCACCGCTTAACATTCAGAATTAAAAGTTAAAACAGGAAAGCTAAGTAAGTTTATTTCTTTCGGGCTTGTAAGCTGTGGTCTAGAAGGCATTGTAGATACCAACGTTTCGCCAAGCACTGCGCTTGGCATCTTCAGGGTAAGACAATCCACTGTCTGCACTCGTCAGAGTTCGAATGTGGAAGCAGAGAGAGAGAGAGAGAGAGAGGGGGGGTGGAAACAATGACCGTTAACGGCCGTTGGCGCTCTTATGTAGTGGGGGTGGGCGCGGCATTGTTGCGCTAGGGTGGTGATTGGCTCGTATCGGTTGGCGGGTCGGGTGTAGGCGGGGTTTTATTACAGCTGTTGTGTGTGTCTGAAAGGTTATCTAAGACCGATATCCATGCTTTCTGTACACGGAGTGCTTCTTCCTTACGATTGAAGTTATCTTTGTGTATGTAGATTTCTATGACTTCCCTTTGTAGTCGGACATGGTAGTTAACTGTAGAAGACAGGACTCGGGTTTCTTTAAAGTTGACATCATGGCCGAATAATAAGGTGTGCTCTGCCACAGACGATTTTTCCGCTTGTCCCAATCTGGTGTGATGCTCATGTTCTTTTAGTTTGGTGGCCACACTGCGTATGGTAGTGGCTATGTACACTTTCCCGCAACTGCAGGGAACTTTATATACACCTGCAGATGTGTGAGGGTGGCGTTTGTCTTAGGCCGATCTCAGTAGGTCTTTGATCTTGTTTGTCGGCTTGTAGACAGTGTCAACTCCATGTGAGAGCAGAAGCTTGCCTATCCGGTCGGAGGCGTTGCTAACGTAGGAGAGAAAGGCTATTGCTAGTTTGCCGCGTTCCTCCTTTTTAGTTGGCCATCTGGGATAAATTGCGCGCCGGATTTCGTATATCCGTTGGCCTGGAATGTAGTGTTTAGCTGATTGAGCTCTTCGTTTAATTTTTTTTTCAGAGCCGGGATACTCGTTTTGTGAGTGTTGTTACATCTTGTTTCTGCCTAGGGTGGTGGTTAGAAGTTTTAAATAAATATCGATCTGTGTGTAGTTTCCTGTAAATACTGTCTTCCAGACCATGGTCCGCTTTTCTCAGGACTTTCACGTCTAGGAAGGCAAGAGTTGTTATCCCCTTTCTCTATTGTGAATTGGATGTTATCATCTAGGCTGTTTAGATGTGTCAGAAACTGATCTAAGGTGTCTTCTCCGTGAATCCATACTACAAAAGTATCATTGACATAGCGCAACCAGATCTTCGGTTTAAGAGGTGCTGATTACTCAAACTTTTCCATAAAGAAGTTGGCGATCACCGAGTTCAAAGGACTGTCCATAGCAACACCTTCGATCTGTTCATAAAAAGTGTTGTCCCACTGGAGATAATTGGTTGTAAGGCAGTGGCGGAAAAGTTCCGTGCTGTCCTTGGGAAATAGTTCTTCTATGTGACTTAAGGCTCCTGCAATCGGTACTTTGGCGAACAAAGAGACAACATCAAAGCTCACCAAGCGGTCCTCAGCTTCCAGTCGGATGTCTTTGAGTTTTTCTATGAAGTGGGCAGAGGTTTTGATGTGTGAGTTAGTGGTGCCGATATATGGTTGTAATAAAGTGGAGAGATGTTTGGCGACATTGTAGGTAGGCGAACCTATGCTGCTCACTATGGGGCGTAGCGATACATTTTCCTTATGAATTTTCGGGAGCCCGTACAATCTCCACGGTAAAGCTTCGGTCTCCTTAACAATGTCCGGTAGAGATGAAGATTTTATGATGCTATTGGTTTGTCGGAGAAAAGATGCGGTTGGGTTTTTTGTCAACCTTCTGAAGGTTGCGGAGGACAGCAGCTCGGAGATCTTGTCTTTATATTCTGCTGTATCCATGACAACGTAGTATTTTCTTTGTCTGCTGATAGAACAATAATCTTTTCATCCTTGTTGAGTTCTCTGATGGCCTTTCTTTCTTGTTGTGAAGATGTTGCTTTTTGGTGCGGGTGCCTTGTACAGAATGTGGGAAGCCTCTCGTCGAACTTCTTCTGCCTGTTTAGCTGGAATTTTCTGCATGGCTACTTCTACGTTGGCGATGATGTCATCGACTGGGATTTGTTTAGCTGTTACGGTGAAGTTTCCTCCCTTTGCCAATATGGACGTCTGTGCCTGTGATAGTGTGCGTGAGCTTAGATTCACCACTGTGGGCAAGGTCTCCAGTGAGCCGGTGAGCTTGTCATCGGGATCGCGGCCACGTTGAAATTTTGCTGTTTGTCTTGCGGTAGCTTGATCAACGGTGGACATTATTAAATGGTGCGTAATGTCGTCGATTTTGTCCCAATCTTTCCTGAACATATTTTTACTTAGATGGCAATGGAGTTCTAGAAGAGATCGATCTATGCTGGCGAGTTTTCTGCGTGTGCTGTGACACCGCTCCCATAATAGAACGTGTTTTGTGTTACTGTATATCCGGAGTAGTATGGAGTCACGGGGAAGACATCTTAGATCAGTTTCTCACACATCTAAACAGCCTAAATGATAACATCCAATTCACCATGGTGAAAGAGGATAACAATATTCTAGCCTTCCTAGACGTGAAAGTCATGAGAACAGCGGACCATGGTTCTGGAATACAGTATTTATAGGAAACCTACACATACAGATCGATATTTACATAACACCTCTAATCATCACCCTTGGCAGAAATAAGGAGCAATAAAAAGGCTCACAGAACGAGCATCCCGGCTCTGCAACAAGAAACACTTAAACGAAGAGCTCAATCATCTAAACTCTACAGTCCAGGCCAATGGATACACACGAAAGGAAATCCGGCGCGCAATTAATCCCAGATGGCTAACTAAAAAGGAGGAACGCGGTAATGTAGCAACAGTCTTTCTCCCCTACATCAGGAACGCCTCCGACCGGATAGGCAAGCTTCTGCGCTCAAATGGAGTTGACACTGTCTACAGACCGACAAACAAGATCAAAGACCTACTGAGATCGGCCAAAGGCAAATGCTACCCACACACATCTGCAGGCGTATATAAAGTTCCCTGCAGTTGTGGGAAAGTGTACATAGAAACCCGAGTCCTGTCTTCTACAGTTAACTACCATGCCCGACTAAGAGGGAAGCCATAGGAATCTACTAACACAAAGACAACTTCAATCGTAAGGAAGAAGCACTCCGTGTACAGAAAGCATGGATACCGGTCTTAGATAACCTTTCAGATATACACAACAGCTGTAATAAAACCCCGCCTACACCCGACCCGCCAACCGATACGAGTCAATCACCACCTTAGCGTAACAAGCCCCGCCCACCCCTACTACATAAGAGGGCAAACGGTCATTGCTTCCACATCCCCCTCTCTCTCTGCTTCCACATTCAAGACGAGTGCAGGCAACGGATCGTCTTATCCTGAAGATGCCAAGCGCAGTACTTGGCGAAACGTTGGTATCTACAATGCCTTCTAGACTACGGTCCACAAACCCGAAAGAAATAAACATACCTAATTGTTAAGCAAAAACAGCTAAAACGTAAAAACTTATCTAAAAGGTAAGCAGGTAAAACGAGATAAAACATTATAAAAGTTAAAAATGAAAAACGGAGAGGAAGTGAAGAGAAACACTGAAAGAACTGAGCAAGGTTATGAAAAGAACAATCGCAAGTTGTGATAGCACGAAAGACTGTAGATTGTGTTAGCGACGAGAAGAAATTGTGTATTTGTGGTAAAAATTTTACAAGGCAATAAAGTGATATAAAGTAGTCGGACTTGGGTTTTTGTCATTTGTCACAATAGGTACATAATATCTTCCCTCTATTCATAACACCTGCTGTCGTCTCTCTTTAGGTCTGGCCGCTCTTAATATCCTCTCATCTTTTCCCTTCCTATCGGGGTTCTTAAAGTTCCTTTTCTAAGCAGGGTTCTCAAAACATGTATTCCTTGTAGAATTTCGATACACAAATTTTGAGTGAAGTCCAATACTTCCTCTATCTGACATAGGTAAGCGATACGAAAAGCAGATATCTATGGATCCGCCATTGTCAGCGACTCGAAATGAAACACCTTTCTTGACATCCTAGCACCACAGTAGGACTAATATTTACATGTAGGACTGCATTGCCTGGAATAAGGAAATGCTACATGTGCCAAGTTATCAAGGACAATGTCTCATCCTTGGCGATTCGTCACTGCATAGTGCCAACTTATTCTTACTAATGACCTTTCGGCTCTTACTCATGGTAAACTTTTCCGTCAAAACAGCTGAAAAATAAGCTTTATGTTTCTTCGTCACGTACATATTGTGTGAGTTACTCATATTATCCCGATAGAAGGTAGCTTTTTGAACTCAGATGACGATTTAATCAATTTCATTTGATGACGTCACTAGCTGTCCGTGGTTTGACGATTTATCACTAAAACTTGCGCACTTGGGTTGCACTTGTCCAATAGCCTTGCGTTTCTTTGGAGACATTTAAAAAACATTATTTTAGACACTTAAATATTTAACTAAAACTCCTAGGGTACTATAAGGAATAAAAAATAAATAAACAAGTAAATACATAACCAAATAAATAAAAACACCTGGAAGATACTATGCGAAAGCACTGTTGAATAACCACAAATATCACAGGAAGAAAAGTGATTAGAGAAAACCGTGTGAATGTAATACGTTGCACTTCTATTTTGATAACATAGAAAAGAGTATGACTTGTTTGTAGAAGAGTAAGAAGAAAAATGCATGTGAATGTGTTACGTAAAAGAAAAGTTAGACCGTCTGAATGTAATAGGCTGCATTTTTATTTCAAATATACAGAATATTATATGTATTGTTTCTAGAAGTGGGAGTAGAGAAAGAAATGTGGCTGTGTTTCATAACAGAAAAGTGAGTAGAGAAAATCGTGTGAATATAATGCTTTGCTTTTTTATTTCAATCGTAGAAAATGGTATGAATTGTATGTGGAAGGACAAGTGGAGAAGGATATGTGAATGTATTACGCAAAAGAAAAGCAAGTAGAGAAAATCATGTGAATGTAATACTTCGGATAGTAAAATGGATAGTATGAAAATCTACTCTAAGAAAAAACATTCAAATTTGCTAATTTTCACCGCATTAGAATGAATGGTATAGCAGGGACAAACAAACCATTTTTACTTTCTGTACTACGTATAGTAAAGTAGAGGAAGTATTGTATTGCACCCGAAAATTCGATGTCAAGATTTTACCGGAAATATATGTTTTGAGGTCCCCTGAATAAAAAAAAATTTTTAGAAAAAGGTCCATGTGTGTGTCTGTGGACAGCATAACTCAAAAGCGAAAGGTCGGTTAAAAAACCAAAGTTGGTATTTAACTTAAATGTCTTTCAAGGATGTGACACGAACATTTTGAAGAACATTGCTTCACCCTAAACTACCCTTTACATGGAAAATTTTTCGAAAATTATGATTTTCTTAAAAATGGTTCTAACGATTTTGATTAAAATGTCATATGTTTGAGATATTTTTATGACAAATGAAATGTATATCTTTAATTTTCTAGCTGTAGCCCATGAAGTCCTATTTACTCTGGATGACTTTTGCATAACTGGTAAACCGTAAGAGATAGGCCAAATCTTACTTTACAAAAATGTAGATCTTGCTAAAACACAATTTATGTCTAAATAATTAGTTTGTAGAGTGAACCATTTCGGAGATATTGCTTGTTATTTGTGTGAGTTTTGGATTTTTTGTGTAGGTTTTACGCCCGCTTTTACTACTACGACACCGCAGGCGATAACACTGATGATACATGGAATGAATATGGAGCACCGGTGGAATGAGATGGCGGGGGAAACCGGAGAACCCGTAAGAAACCCACCCCAGCGCCTCTTCGTCCACCACGAATTCCACATGTGGTGCCTGGGATCGAACCCGGGCCGCTTTGGTGAGAAGCGAATGGTCTAACCACCCGGCTACGGCGCGGCCTGTGAATTTTGGAGAACTTATACTTCCGTCAAATGGAACATCGTTATTCAGTTTTTTGTATGTTAAGCGTGCAAAGAGAACGGAATCTCAAAGCTTTAAAATATTTGACTATCGCCCAAAGCCTACTGTATTCCCATTTTCTATTTGCACTACAAGGAAATAAGCTATAAGACAATTTCTACAAATGTTTATCTCAACTAACACGAAGAAGATGGAGAAATACGAGTTTGTAAGAATGGTTACTACAAGAGTAGAGAAAGTCATGTGAGTGCAACATCAGATTTTTATATATGTATATAGATTATCCAAATCTATGAATTTTCACGGTGAATCCTCCACCGTTATAACTGTAATTTCGTAGTCCCAGCTGTTCCTAATAAGTAGTAACGGATGGAAAGTCTGATACACAAAAGAAGGTGGAGATCCTTAACCTCCCTTCAACAAGTCTTTACACGTTCTGGAGATACTACACAGTCTATTGACAATTAGACGAATATCACAAGCAAAGTGTTCACAGCAGTAAACTGGAACCAGCTCTAATCACTTGTGCTTCCACGTGCATATGCTATCCCCATCTGTAATCTCTACATACGAATGAATGTATTCGTGTTTTTGTATTAGCTTTTGTTTATAGTTACGCTATGAAACGTAGAATATACACTAGAAACACAGCCTAGGAAGTGCTCTTTGCTCTAATACAGGCATGTCCAAACGCCGAGATAGTCTTTGATATTTCCCGCATGGCATCTTCTATCTGGAAGGAGAAGAGGAGTAAATCAACCTTCCAACTTCAAGTGGCATTAAATTGCGACTAAACACAGTGTATAAGAAAGGACTATCTACTATGTATTCACAAGACCAAATAAATGTTTTTTGTTTCTTTTTTTAATTTATTTATTATTTGAAGTCGCTTCAACATAAAAGTCATATCGCGACTAAACATTGAGGGAAAAAAAGAAGAAAGAAAAAGAAGAAGAAAAAAAAGAGGAAAGAAATCATGAAGTTTACATTGAATTTAAACATTAACTTTGCATGCCTTGATGAACTTGATGATTTTCTTGTGATATTGTTGATCTAGAAAGTGATTATCCGGGCTTGTGGGCCGTGGTCTAGTCAGGAAACTCCTTCCAGACGTTTCGTCCGAAGCTACGTCGAACATCCTCAGTGGCGTTGCCTTAACACTCTCTTAGTCTCGGCGATGACTGACACGGAGCCTTTTGGCTTCACGGGCTTTAAAGCTAGACTAAGAGAGTGTTAAGGCAACGCCACTGAGGATGTTCGACGCAGCTTCGGACGAAACGTCTGGAAGGAGTTTCCTGACTAGACCACGGCCCACAAGCCCGGATAATCAGTTTCTACATTATGACACCGGCCGTGAAAGCTTACGCAGTTTGATATTGTTGATCACCCAAAGCTAGCTGAAGGTTCTCAGGAACTCCATACTGAAGTCGCTGGTGAGTGTATCTTGGGCAAACGGTGAGCAGATGCTGAACGGTAAGAGTAGAATCACACAGAGTCCATTTAGGAGGAAGTTCACGGGGCAGAATGTAGGAATGAGTAGCCGCAATGTGGCCAATGCATAATCGGGTTATTAGCACCTGGTCTCGCCGAGTTAGCGTTCTAATTGTTGTGGACAGGTTAGGTATTGGACAGATATCATGCAGTTTGGTGTTGGATGTAGTTGTCCAATCTGTCTTCCATCGGTGTAGGATAGTTGTTTTAAGATGTCGTAAATAGTCTTCATGTGGTAGCTTAAGATCTGGTAAGCTTGGAGGATGCTTGGTAGCTTCTTTTGCGGCAGTGTCAGCAAGATCATTTCCTGGTATGTTACAGTGAGATGTTGTGTAACAAACAATCTTCAATAAACAGTAAATTAAGCTTCAGATAGATCCTAGACCATTCTAAGATACAACTGTGATAAAGTTAGCAATATCATACACATTTCTGTTATTATCTCACTTCCTGTAGCCCACCTCGGTAGCGTGATGGTTAGCGTGTCTGCCTCACGTTCAAGAGGTCGCGAATCTCGCTTTGAGTAAGTTATCCGGATAAGGTTTTTTTCCGAGGTTTTCCCTTATTCTGAGAGACGAATGTCGAGTGCTCCTTTGAGCATCATTTCACCCATTTCATTCATTCACCGTCCAATATGACATTAGTTTGGAGGACGTGAAAAAAAATTACTTCCTGTATGTGTGCTCATCATTGGAAGTTACAGTAGTTTCCAAATTCGGCATAATATCTGTTATAGATATATTTAGCTGTGCCAAGAGATGGAAATGTGATATTATAATTCCACTTTATGCTTTATTTGCTTCATTTGATAAAAAAAGCATCTCGCAAATGTGCGTTGGTGCCAATATGCGAGTGCTGAATGCCCTAAGACGTAGATATTTATTTCTAGGAACAAGTTTAAATACCTTGATTCATAAACGCTCTTTACCAATACCATTAACAACTGAGTAATTTCATCTACAACTACAATGATGCTGATTTTGGATCCATTGCCAAGGAGTTAGCCAAGAGAAAAGTGATTTTACAAGCATTTAAAATCTTTGAATCTGTGAACTGTGAATTTCTATTAGTTGGACAAATAAATTCGTCCACCCACTCCTCTTTAAGCTTAACGTTTGTAAGACGTGGAGGGTTTAGACAGCTACACCAGTCCGTTACAGTTCACAACTGCTTGTTACGAGGATGATGGTATTCACTGCAAGTGAAGGGGTGTGTCCGTAGGTACAAAGTCCACGTGAGTGCAGAGAGTGTGAGTCAAGATGGGCTCATGAGCCTGCGTTTGGACATGGCTGCTCTAATATGCGTTTATTGTGGTAGTAGAAATGATTTCAGCAATGTGTGGCAGAAAGAAGCTGTATTACTAGGTCTACCAAGCGAGATGACTTTATGGTAGCATTTGAGGCTCACATTCGGGGAAGCTCGGGTTTGAATGCCGACTCTAAACTTGGGGTTTTCACGGCTTTTCCTGGTCAGTAAGCGAGTGCTCATTTAGGTACCACCATTTCCTTTCTTCATTTCCCTTTCATTTCGTTACCTTCTCATATTTAAGCTGTACTTCTAAGTTTCATGGTGTGAGGCAGTGCCAAACAAATGGCACATATGCCTTGCTCCGGAAAAGAGTATCTTGTTTGTACAAAGAGAGGAACTAAGAATTTTAAGCGGTGTTGGAACTCGCTAATCACGCTCAGGAAAAGGAGTATTTCATTACTCATAAGTCAATACACATTTTCACTTGTGTTAAGTGGTTGATAACTACATCTTTAAGTTCAATTCTCTTGTACAAAACCACAGTACCAGACACAAATATGACTTGCACAGGCTATGTAACTCCTTGTATGTTTATCAGAAAGGTCCCTGCTATCCCGTCGTACAATTATATAATGACCTTCCTTTAGCTTTGAAAATACTGTGTAGGTAACCCAAAAGACTGTTTTAGATTTGAAAAAGAATCGAGAAAGTTCTTGCTCATACATTTTGTGTACAACGTAAAGGGATAATATAGCTTTTCTTTATTTCTCCAGTATTACTCTTCCTCTATTGTGCCCTATTACAATGATTAAGCTTAGATGTTGGGAAGGAAAAAAGGAAAAAGGATATTGCATGGTTGTATGACGTGTTCTATATCCTTGAGTTTGATTCATTCTAGAATCAAAAGAACAAGATACAATGCAATACATGTCACTAGGGGGCTGCCTAGATGAACAGGTCGTTCCTCACCTTGGGTCGGGTCTTAGAGCGAGCAGCCGTTAGGGACTTCCGCGAGTCTCTGTGACCTTGTGCATGCTGCATGTAGTCTCCCTTGTTTCCTTCACTTCAGTTTTTCCTTCTGAGGGTGGCAGCCACAATTGATCTCACATAGATGACAGCGCGTGAGGTGTCCCTCTCCATTATATACCCTTTACTACCAGATCTTTAAGGATTCTTGTAAAGAAGGAATTCACATTTATGTGATACGGAATTTTTGTATATTTACTGCACTGAACATTTTACTCGTGCTAAATTTCATATCATTGCAAGATTATTAAGCTTTGCTGGACGAGGGAAGGTTTTGCAGATTTCATTTTCAGGAGGTCTGGAGAACACGACAACTAGTGAAGAACCACACAGTTTGCAAAGGATACGATAAACAGCATTGCCAACTAACTCTCGTTAGTGTGATGGCAGTTGACGTCCATCGTGGGTTGTACATCTCTTACAAAGGAAACAGGGAAAATTATTAATTAAAATAGCAAACAACACCGAACATATTTTACCGTATGGTATCTATATCAGCAATGTCCAACGTTTGCGAAAGAGGGGAGGTTGGATTTACCTCCTTCTATTTTATGCAGACTCTGTCACTCTTGAACAATCAGACGTGCATTTTGTTGCAGTGATGGGTTGGTTACATGTACGTTGCGTTTGGTTTACGAAAGCCCTTTCAAATCTAATGCGATAAAGATCTGCTCATTAGTGACTTCTTTGGTACTGCTTACGTTTAAGAAGTGTAGGTATAAATATCTACTTGGTGACAAAGTTAGAAGACCACCAAGTGATCGTCGCGTAACATACTGTGATACAGACTTTTAATATAGTTCAATTTGGGGAAACTGTTCGCAAATATATGCAGAGTTATACTCACTCTTGTACACAATAATCTTGCAAATGCTTATTTCTCTATCTACTTCCTTTTAATCGACATAAGCATTTTCAGAAAGTATCTTATTGCTAATTTTCTTCTAAGTGTTGGTCTGGGTAGCTCAGTTGGTAGACGTTGGCTTACTGATATCAAGGTCACGGGCCAGACTGATATTTTTAAGTGTGCTTAAAAACGACAGCTCCATGTCAGTAGATTTACTAACATGTAAAGGAACTCCTGCGGGACAAAACTCCGGCACACCGGCAACGCTGATGCAATCCTGACAATTGACAGCGTCGTTAAGCAACAAAATAACTTTTAATTTTTTTCTTGTAAGTGCAAGGGGAATATGGGAATACAATAGCCTTTAAGCGGTAGTGAAGTGTTTTAAGCACTGCTTGCTATGCGATGCCTTTGAAATCATGTTCTCTTTGTAAGACCAAGAGATAAAAAACTAATAACATATTTCTATTTGAGAGAAGTATACGTATTGGCAAATTCAAATAAATAATAAAGAATATCTCGGAAATGGCTCATACAAAAGGCAAAAAGTATTTTATACAAATTGTGTGTTTTAACGAGATCCACATTTTTTATTTAGTAAGATTTTGTCTGTCTCTGTTTACCATTTATGCAAAAGTCATCCAAAACAAACAGGACTTCTGAGGACATTTGCAGAAAATTCAAGTTATAGCTTAGAAACTGCCATGGAATCGCCTGTTTGTGTCCGTCACTGGATACTATCTCGTTGTAACTCATGCTCCGATTGAAAGAGGGGTTGGGGAAGTAGCCACTAATTACGTAAGCGTCTCCAAAGAGACAAGGTTGGACATCGCTGATGTACCTTACCCAGTTTAAAAAAAAAAAAATAAATAAATAAATAAAACCTGACTCGTTGCACTCCCATAACTTTCTCTGCTCTTATGCTAACTATTCTTACAAACTTTATTTTATATGTTTACTGTATTATATACCTATATTTCTTTATCTTCATTATGTTAGTCGAGATAAACATTTGCAGAAAATATCTTACTTCTCTTTTCTTATAGATGCAAGGGGAATATGGGAATACAATAGGCTTTGAGCGATAGTCAAATCTTTTAAAGCTTTGAAATTTCGCTCTCTTTGCACGGCCAAATAGATGAAAAGTGAATAACGACCTTTCATTTAAGAAAAGTGTAAGTACTGCAAAACTCACACAAATAACAAAGAATATCACCGAAATCCTTCACTCCACAAGAAAATGTATATATACGTAACTTGTGTGTTTTAAGGAGATCTGCATTTTTTGTATAGTAAGATGTTGTTTATCTCTTACTTTACGAGCTATTCAAAAGTCATCCAGAGTAAACAGGGCTACGTAGGCTATAGCCAGAAGATTCAAAATATACATTTCATTTGTCATAAAAGTAACTTAAACAGCGTTTTAATCAATATTGTTACAGCTGTTTTTGAGAAAATAAAAATTTTCGAAAAATTTTCCATGTAAACGGTAGTTTATAGTAGAGGAATTTTCTTCAAAATCTTCGTGTCGCATCTTTGACAGAAATTAAACTTAAGTACCAACTTTGGTTTTTAAACGAGTTTTAATTTTTGAGTTGCGCTGTTCACAGACAGACAGACAGACAGACAGACAAATACACACGCGCGCGCGCGCGAGCATTTTTCTAAAACAGCTTTTTTTTGGATCCAGGGGCCCTCAAAACATATATTTCCTGTGAATTCTCGACATCGAAATTTTGATCGAATACAATACTTCTCCTACTTACTATACGTAGTAGAGAAAGGAAGATACTATGAAGTTCCTTGTAAAACCGACTCTGTCTTCCCTTCCGACCGGGATACCAAAGCGGTGCAGAGTAAAGGTCATATAAGGTTACTTAAACACTGCTAAATATGAATAAATGAACTTCCACCTCATGCCATTAGGAGCATTTAATTTTCACTTTTACGCCACCTTTAACCTCTATGGCTATATTAGGTAGGAATAAACTGTCCAGTAAGAATTTGTTGCCCATTAGGAAATGCTGTTTTCTTCCCCTTATTTGCTGCTAGTCACGATCGATGCTCAAGTGTTTTTAATCACAGAACGTTACCAAACAAACTGCCGAGATCACCAATAACATAATAATTACAGGTTTTACATTTTGGCGGCAACATTGTTTGATAGCTATCACTGGCTTCCTTCATCTGTGACATTGCACACGATCTAAGGGTCCTTGACCCAGGTCAGGTTGAGTAACTTGACAATTAGCCAAAGACGCGAAGTGTTATTTGTAGGCCATCAATCGGCTATATTAAACCATACGCGTGTGGGAATATTCATAGCTGAGTTGTTCAGTGACGCTAAATGAATCATTGAGGAATCGCCATTCCTCATGGTGGAAATACCTGCAACACTCCTTGAGTCTAGAAGATTGATGTGAACCTAAAAAGATTTTCAACTGGGTTTAAACAAGGCCGGGAAACCTTGGAGATCGCAACATACAATTTATTGAAAATGTACACGAAATGAATTGGAGGTTCGCCAGTTAAAGTACATTGCTTCAGAGAAAATACGAGGATACCGCGTGAAGGACGGGCTGATTGACGTTAGAGAAGAGATAACCTAACCTACCTGTGAAGAAAGCTGATAGCTTACACTCACAGTGCTTTTTCTGCCTGCATTAATTTATTTTTATATTTAGACTGCAAATAATTGCTTATTCATTATTGTTTAGCTTCTTGTTAATCATATTTTAAGAAATTGAATAATCCTTTTATGGTACCTACATAGAAGCATACAGGATACGACACTTAAATCTTGTATGTTACATTCATATTGTAACAAAACGACAAAATCACCCCAATTACGTCTCTACCTATCACTTTTTCTTTTAAACTTTTGCACAAAAACACATCTCTCTTCTACTGATGTAAACACAGTCTACAGTCTTCCGTGATGTTACAATTCACAACTATTTTCTTCTTTTTCCCTTGGGTCACTCCCTTCACTATCTCTCTTCACTTTCTCTGTCTCTCAAACAGCAACTTCGACGTTAGAAGGACTCAACAGTGGTTACAATTTCTTCACTTCGATGAGACGTATCCTTCACAGCTGTCTCGCACTCATACATTTATCGACCCATGTCTGTAACTCTCTCCTGCTGTTTCCTCGCCTCCTTATATAGTGGATATGACACCATAAGGTTCTTTCTGGAACTTCTACAAACACGCTGGCCGCCGGATGTCTTCCGAAGGTTCCACCAATCCTTTGTTACGCGCCGCGCTCATTGAAGGGATAAATGATATATACGGAAGGGGACACCTTGCTCATTGCGACCTCCATATAGACCTATGTTGTGATTAACACTTCCAAGAGGAAGCCATAAAGTGAGGGAACCTGAAAATAAATAAAATAAAATCTGAATCAGATTTTTATTTTATATTCAAAGTGAGGGAACCGCAAGGTGTCACAGGGTAGCAGGCAGACGAACCACAGAGACGCGCGGAAGTCCCCAGCAAGTGTTGAGATCTCTTCATCCCGGCGCCAGAATTGGATAGAGAAAGTTGGATCAGTAATAAGGTATTTAAAAAGTAGCTCGTAGCGATTCCTTTGATACATACATATACATACGTAATACACAAGTACATACATACATGCATGCATACACATAAATTCACACGCGCACGCACACATACAATCAGAAAGACAGACAGACATGCATACATACGTACAATAGAATATTTTTCTAAAAATCATTTTTATTCAAGGGACCTCAAAACACATGTGGGCGAAATGTGAATATTGACTTTGCAGGTACATAGAACAAATACTTGCTCTACCTACTATATGCAGATGCTAGAAAAAGTAACAAGAAGTTCGTTATACATGCTGGATATAATATGAATTCTCTTTGTACGGACAGGTAAAAACAGAAAAACGGTAACGGTATAGGACCGTATTTTTAGAACATGAATACCAACAGTAAAATGTATATTTCTACTTGAGTGTGAAATGTTATGAACTGGTGTTCATTCTAAACGACTTCTGTATAATGTTCTATTAACTGATACTCCACCAGAGATATAAGAATACATATTACAACAAAAGGTTATATCTCATTGATATAAATTTATATCAAGAAAATCCAAGATATTAATTTTGTTTGAATGTTATAGCAATTCGTCGCACTTTTTACGGGCTAGTCACTTTTCTTTTGTTTATCGTAAATTCATACAAAGAGCATGATATTCCATAGTCCGCATTGTAGCAGTAATTAAATGCAAGAACCCTAAACATTACAAAGACTATCCCACTCATGTTGGATTATGACCTATTAGTTGTACTATCGCTTTGTTATATCATATCCTCCTTGCGGTTCCGCCAACCTAAACATTTTCTTACGTTTCTGAACATCTGAAGTATCCAAGTGCAGTAAAAACAATTAGCGGCCATTAAAAAATGGCAGACAAAAGATTTGGCGAATATTCTAGTGAGGATATTGACGTTTTAATTGAAGAGGCAAAGTCAGCTGTGATTTTAAATATAGAGACCTACTTTTAATGAATAGCCTACTAATGTAAATTCGTTCATTTATATACATCATATGTCTAATTCCTCACTTACCTGGATTAAACGCTATAATTATTGTTCTCACAGCCTATTGGATTAGTTGTAGTGCTAACAGTGAAAATAAATCTTAATGAAAATGTATGGATATTACCGAGTCGCAATAGTGTTAAATAAATGAATTATTAATTATTTCACGGAATACTCTAAACAAATACCACTCGAGGTTTTCATAATGCTTCTGGCGCTTCGAGCTCGAAATATTACCGTCATATGGAATTCTCTAGTAGAATAACAACAGACTATTTCAGGGCTGGGCTACTGGTGTTCAGAGAGCGTAGATCGCTCACGACCTTGACTGATAACTATATTTTCAGCAGGTAAAAAATGAAGGTGGATCAAAGTATCTCGCGAGTCACCCAGACCTGTTTGTCCATTCATAGAGGCGTTAATGTATTATACGGGGTGAGAAAAAGTATGAAACAGTGCTTGTAACTTTGTTGTTATAGTTTTGCGAAGTGATATCTGTTTAGAAAAGCTGTAACATAGCAACATGTTTTCATATTACTAAGATTGTGATAGTATGTGAGTTTTTCTTAATGGCAACCTTATTGTTTCATTTTTTTTATTTTTTATTTTTTTTTTTTTTTTTTTTTTTTTTTTTTTTTGTCCTCAGGTCTCGGAACGTACAGATAGATGCTTTTTTGAACTGTAACTTAAAATTAGGACGTATTACAGCACATGAAATTTAAAACCAAGAAAACATAACAAAATTAGTGGTGCTGTGTTGTAACACATGATGAATTCACTTCAAAAGGTGCTCAAAATGGCCTCCATTTACTGTCAAAAAATGCCAAAGTCTGTCTTTGAAATTAGTTAATGGTTCCAGCAACACTGTTCGCCTAATCAGCTGCATTTCTTGCCCAATTCTTCACTTTAACTCTTCAAGATCTCTTGGTTGGTCCTTGTAAACCCTCCAAAGTCTAAGGGGTTCAGGTCAGGAGATCTTGGTGGCCATTCAATACTTCCTCTTTTGCCAATCCATCTTCCTGGACATTCATGATTTATGTAATTCACTATCTGCCTGCAGGGGCACCATCTGGCTGAAATAAGATATCATTTTGAATTCCTCCTCCTCCTCCAGGGAATAAAGTAACACAAGCAGGAATTATTTCATTTTGTAGAAGGCGTAAATGCACCTCAGAATTTAAGTTGCCATCAATGTAAAATGGGTCCATCAATCCGCCATTAATTATAACAGCCCACACATTTACTTTTTGTGGACGTTGTGTATGTTGTTCAATCATCCAATGGGGATTCTCTTTAGCCCAATAGTGACAGTTGTGACGATTTACGAGTACATTCCCATTTAGTCAGAAAGTAGCTTCATCAGCGATCACAATTCTATTCACGATGTTAGGGTTCTGATCGAACATGTCATACAAAGTTTCAGTAAACTGAGCACGTCTGTCAAAGTCATCTTCACTGAGTTCTTACAGCAGCTGTACCTTGTATGGGTGCCGTTTGACTGCCTTCATTATGTTGCACATGAACTTTTGAATGACATTGTAGTCCATTGCAAGCTGGCGAGTAGATAAATGTGAGTTTTCTTCCATTGATAAAAAAAAGATCAAGAGCTTTATCACCATCTGTAACTCGTTTTGGCCTTCCAGACTTTGCCTTATCTTGAACACTTCCAGTTTCATTGAATTTTTTTCAAAATTTTGCTTACCGTACAATGAGTAATCCTTCGTTCTGGATGCATTTCGTTAAACAAGACACAAACCTCTTCTTGAGTCCTCCTCCTATCACCATATCCGATCATCGTTAGTATTTCAATTCGTTGTCTTTCTGTAAGTTGTGCCATAACTAATTACTTTCAGGAAGATTTAGCAATGAAGTAAGCATTGTTGTCCTTATTAGCTTAGCTTTTGTCTGTATTTGATCAATCCAAAGCAACATATTGAAGTAGCCTAATGTGTTGTTTAATTCATAACCTACTCAATTTGAAGTAATGATTAGTTTTCCTTTGCTCATTAAGTCATTACACATGCAGTAAGTCAAGTCCTAATAAATTTAAATGGCTGTTTAAAAGGACATTTGTTTGTACGTTCTGAGACTTGAGGACTGGAGGAGTGCAGAAAAAAGAAATGTTGCCATTACAAAAAAAAAAAAAAAAAAAAAAAAAAAAAACCACTCGCAACCGTTATTTGCAATCATAGTAATGTGAGGGCCTGTTGATATCTTACAGGTTTCCTAAAAAAATGTCACTTCATACGGCTGCAACAGCAGAGTTACAGGCATAGTTCCATACTTTTTACTCACCCAGTATACAGTTTACTACCTGGATATTCTGTTGTTTTGTACCATTTATCACTAGGTATTCTTTTATTTAGTCAGTGTCACCAACTGTATTCCCATAAATCACTGAAAAACAATTTATTACACATTATTTATGAACTGTTTTTAACAATTGTTCTTTTGATAATTATTTTGCCAGAAGAAAGGTTAGGTATTTGTTAATGTTAAAATGAAATGGCATTTACTTGACATTGTCAACTGGTTTTCAGTTTACACAACAAGAGCAAATAGAAATAATGTAAATCCTGGATTTCATTTTCTTCAGTTGGCAATACTGAGTAAGTGGAACTGCATTAATCGTAATTAATATATTTTAGGTTACCTTTTATAAAATTAAACATTTTCTGGTCAAATCTTTGCGATATAGTAGTTAAGTTCATATTTTGTAGATAAACATAATTGGACTGTCTGATCTCCCCTCTCACTTGGCTAGGTCTAGAGTTGTGAAACTACCATAGGTTACCGTAGACTATCGTAAGCAAGTGTACACTACGGTAGCTTTCCTATCGGGTGTTACCTCATGTCGATCGCATTCTTTACGTTTTTCTATCCTGCTTTACTAGATTCCTCTAGAAACCGCAAATGTTAAACTTTGAACCTTCTCGAAACTGAGGTAAGATATATAAAGGGCCGCTTAACGTATAGAACATTAGTGTCTTCAAAAACATTTGGAAGCTGCTCTAAGTATACGACTACATTTCAGCTCGAAGACAATGATAGCGATCACGAGTAATTTTTTTTGAACCGAAAAGGACAACTTTTGTTTTCATCACAGTGACCAAAGTCATGATCACAGTTTCTGTTTATCATGTTTGAATTTCTCATTAAATGTCTTAATTCGTTGTATTTTGTGTTCTTTTCCTTCCAATGCTACCAATACTACTGGTAATCCTACCATTTACTACATCATCATGTACTGTACATGGCTAACGAGATAGATAGGCTACGGCGCGAACCGCTGTGACGTTTGTCCTAGTTCAATCATGGCCCAGTGAAGTAAAACCGCAATCGCCAGAGAGATCCATATTCTACACAACCAAAAAAATTGCTCGTTGAATTCATACAGGAGGCACCGTGGCCGAGCGGTTAGAGCGTTCGCTTACCACCTAGGCGGCCTAGGTTCGATACCAGGAACCCGCATGTGGTATTTGTGGTGGAAGAAGCGGCGTCTGGGCGGGTTTTCTCCGGGTTCTCTGGTTTCCCCCACCACTCATTCCACCAACTGCTTCATCACCACCTTTCCATTAATCGATTTCGTCTGCATTTTATGTCATCCTCTTCGACAATATCATGCTTGGTGATTGGTTGACCACTCGCTTCCAGGTCTTCACTCTGTCCGATCCTTAGATTCCCCTGCTCCTCAACAGACACTGGTTGTAAGTGCTAGGGCAGTGGTAGGAAGCAAGGCACCCGAAGTGTGAATTCACCCTCCCTCTCGGCCCTCCCTCCCTCTCAGGTAAACATGTTCAATGTGTTCTACGTTTAAGTTCATCTAGTTTGCAGCCGGAGATTGAAACGTTAATATTTAAAAAGAAACCAGCAACGATACCAATCGTGTAAGTTAGGGGAGTATCATGACTACGCCACTATCTAATAAAATGCACATTGTAAATAAGTTCAATATTCTTTTCATATCAATTATAACATATCAATTAATATGTCTTTAGTAGTATAAGGGAATTGGATAACAACTATTGTATAACAAATTAAAACAAAGGCATAAACACGTGAATTCTACAGAACTGCTTTGTCAACTTAAGACAAGGTCGGGTAGAATAGTGTCTGCTCCGAATCCAATGTGCATGCAACCCACGTAACATTCCTTCTGGTTGGAGGAGTGAAACTGCTTCGCTTCTTAAGCTCATGACAGTGGTGGATTGATATGGTTAACGATTAGCCGTTTGTTTCAAAAGGAAAGAAGTGTTCTTGCTTTTAGTATGTGAAATCGGAATTACAACGTTAATTGTCAGCTGCAGAACATATGAGAAGACGTTCGAACTCTGGCGTAATATCTGTAACAGCAATACGCAGTTGTACCGAGAGTTGGTCATCTCAGTTTTGATTTTGCTGAGTTCATCAGAGAAAAAATTCTTCACCGACATGTGGTGCAAAATATTGCTGTAACAGAGGCAGTAAATTCATTCAGACCAACATATTTTATCTTAGACAGTTCTTTGAACACGTCTGAGCCCACTAAATCTCGGCAATTATTTTTTTTCACTAGATATGTTTGTAAATCTATGAGTTTACATTGCAGTTAACTACATTTACAATAAAAGAATTAACAAACATTAAAAAGCCATTCTCAAGGTTACCGAAATCACGGAATCTATGTAAAGCAAACTTAGTTTTTAAGTCTTCAAGAAGGGGGATATAATAATTTATCCTATGGAACAGTACCAGGTGATTTTATATATTTAAACTAAGTTTTTCATAATTTGATTTGTTGGTTAAGAGAGTTGTCACATAGCGGGTATGTTTGTTAAGTTTAAATTATAAATCTTCTAGAACTTTGGCACGCTCTAAATCTATAATCATAACAAATAAAATAATAATAATAATAATAATAATAATAATAATAATAATAATAATAATAATAATAATAATAATAATAATAATAATAATAATAATAATAATAATCATGATGATGATGATGATGATGATGATGATGATGATGATAGAAGATATATACAACATATATAAAATGTAGATCAGGGAACACTTAGTTTTTTCGTTACATGCGGCATGATATTTGTAATAAAGCCGTTCAATGTTGACTTGAAGAAAACCATGTAATATTTTGTTACGAATAAGGTAGGCGGTGTTCACATGGATTCATCTCTGACTTAAGGTGCCCCAAATAACCCAGTTGTCGACGGGCCCTTAAACCCCAAACTCCACTCCTGACTTAAGGTTTGGCTAGAGCTACCACATCAGTAAAGTGGTGAGAGAGCCATTTCTTACACAATGCCAATATGAGCCGTCTACGTCCTTCACTCATATTCTCTAGTGCAATTAACCCTCTTTGTGCTTTCCTAGGCAACCCTGAAGTTCAAAAGTATGCATTTAATTACGTCGCAGAAGACGTTTTACTCGAAACCCGAATGGCCGGCACTGCGACACACGTCACCTATTTGTTTACCTGCCAGACAGAAGGAAACAAGGAGTGATTGTAGGGGTAAAGCGTTTCACACATCTTCCGATGCCCATCTTGCCGGTCCTGTCCTACATAAAGGGAAGGTAATCAGATAAAGAAGAACAAGAATTCTTCTTCTTCTTCCTTCACGGGTTAGGCTTAAGCCTGTTCCGGTCTCACATTTCCTGGAGCCATCTCTTTAGGGGGTGTCCTATTGATCTTCGTCCTCTTGGTCTATAATTGAAGGCTTGTTTTGGTATTCTTTCTCTTGGCATGCGATTAAGGTGTTCGACCCATTTGCTTCTACATCTATGGATTTCTTCTAGTAGCGGTTGTACTTCCAATTCTTCTCTAATAATTTCATTCCTAATGTGATCTTCTCTTGTGCATCCTTTGATTGATCGTAAGAATCTCATTTCAGCAGCTTGTATTTTACTCTTCTCCTTTTCCCTTAGTATCCATGCCTCACTTGCGTAGTTTAATATTGGGATCGCCATCACTTTGTAAAATCTTATTTGGGTTTCTTTCCTTGCTTCATTCCTGAGGGTTCTCTTAATTGTTCCGCAAACTGCTTGGAATTTTTGTATTTTATTCCTTGTATCTTGATTATCCGCTTCATAGGTTATATCACAGCCAAGAAGAATTCATACAAAAAATTTTAGCCATGTTTCAGACTACCATTACTACGTAACTCCGATCCGCGCCGTAGGATGTATTTCTCGTTAGCCAAGTGTATTAAGTAGAGTGCAACCCTAGTTAGGTCACGTGTCTTATATTACTTGTGTTATTAACTTATTTTATTTACCAATCTATTAATTTTGTTTATTATGTGATTAATTTCTTACATTTTCACATACAGACCGCTATCATTATTGTATAACGTAATCCTTCATTTAACATTCGTTTAATACACGTTTCTATTTGTAATTCAATGTTATAAAAATTTGGTGTGCTGCACTCACATGACCTTCTCAACTATTCTAACCATTCTTACAAACTCTTATTCCTTTATCTTCATGTTAGTTGAGATAAACATTTGTACAAATTATCTTATTGCTTATTTCCTTGTAGGTGCAACGGGAATATGGGAATACAGTAGGCTTTGAGCGATAGTCAACTCTTTTAAAACTTTCAAATTCCGTTCTGTAAAAGATTAATAACGATGTTCCATTTGACGAAAGTTTGTTTTCCAAAACTCACACAAATAACAAGGAATATCTCCAAAATGGTTCACTTTACAAAAATATTCATTTGAACATAAATTGTGTGTTTTAGCAAGATCTACATTTTTTGTATAGTAAGATTTTATCTATCTCTTACGGTTTTTCAGTTGTGCAATAGTCATCCAGAGTAAACAGGATTACATAGGCTATAGCTAGGAAATTCAAAATATACATTTTGTTTGTCATAAGAATATCTCAAACATGTGACATTTTAATCAAAATCGTTAGTCATTTTCGAGAAAATCAAAACTTTCCATGTAAAGAGTAGTTTAGGGTGGAAGAATTTTCTTCAAAATCTTCTTGTCGCATTCTTAAAAGACATTACATTTAAATACCAATTTTAGTTGCTAACCGACTTTTTGTTTTTGAGTTATGCTGTCCTCAGACTGACTGAAACACACACGGTTCGCGCGCGAGGACCTTTTTCCAAAAATGCTTTCTTTTGGACTCAGGGGGCCTCAAAACATTTTTCCGGTGAAGTCTCGACATCGAATTTTAGGGTGGAATACAATACTTCCTCCACTTACTATACGTAGTAGAGAAAGTAAAAGTGCTACATTTATGTAAAGTGAGGATTGCTTTCCAATGTTTGAAATACTATGATGCCACTAATGGATTGTATGTGTAACCTAAATAGCTATTTCAATATATTAATCCAGAAACTATAAGTATTTTCATATA
The DNA here is from genome assembly GCA_030765045.1 of Tenodera sinensis. NCBI lineage: Eukaryota > Metazoa > Arthropoda > Insecta > Mantodea > Mantidae > Tenodera > Tenodera sinensis. The sequence goes on from CM060968.1 coordinate 52,553,983, forward strand.
AATAAGTCGTCAACTGTTCTAAAATTCATGAAGGGCAAACTTTTCCCATAATAAAAACAACGAAGAAATGCATTTTATTTGTCTTTTGGCAACTAGTTATTGAAAAAAAAAATTAGAGATAGAATTTTTCTAATGCTGGTTTCCCACGGTCCAACTTTGTTGACAAAACCTTTTGCAGCCAATGGGATTGAACACAAAAGAGACAGTGTCTGTAACACTATGATGCATTTTGGTCCAAAGCGAATGATAGTTCACGTAGCAAGCGTGAGAGATAAACATGGCGGCGCAAATATTAATTTAGCGATCGCTATATTAAGTACCTATAGGTTTGGGGTATATTTCCATGAGTCTCAGTAGGAAGAAAAGATGTATTAGAAGCAAAAGACGTTGTCGTGGTTGTATAGAACAGAGCAGGGTAAGGGCCCAGCTATATTGGGTTTACTACAAAACGAATTGAGGTTAAATGACCCGCAAAACTATCGCAATTTTATACGAATTGACCAATATTTATTTCTCAACCTTTTACATCGCGTCGAAAGTAAAATTACACACCAGAGCACAAATACGAGACAATCCACTACAGCGTGAAAGAGATAGAAACAAATGTAATAGTTTTAATCTTAGTATGGATCAACGGGAGATTTCAACTCATTTCATAGAAACAAAAATTCGAAGCGTTCAAGTGCTTAGATGAGTGATACAATGGCCTGAGTGCGGTTTTTCATGTCTAGAATGCTGCAGGTCCTGTAAATACCACAAGCGCAAAGTCGTACATACACAACAGCTGACTACACTTTGCATGCGCAGTCCGCCATATTGTTATCTTACTGAGTGATTGGCTATTTTCATGTTGTTGGATTAAAAATTAGATGCAACTCAATCACGATGGATATAAACAGGTTGGATACAAAAAATAGAATAGAAATTGTGCACAACAAAATTGTATCCAAACATCGATGTCTTACGTTTTGGTGCATGCAAAGCTTTGGACCAAAAAGTTGAACCTTAGGGCATAGGACAAATCCGATTTTATTTGCATTCATTAGAAGAACGAAGACGCTATAATTATTAATCTCTTATATTCTACAAGAGTTTTCTTCAACCAATATATAGTATTGTTATAATTATTTACTTTGGGAAGATTTGAAGAACTTGGAAATACAACATTTTGTAGTTTCGCAGAGTTAGTTTTGCCATTAAGTGCAATAAAATAATCCATCTAAAGTGAAAGTTGACACGTTGTGTTATTCTTTTAATAATTAGTTATTGCTGACTTTTCTATTCCTACATACCCTGAAAAACATTTGTATTTTTAATCATAAAATGTCGATTGCAGGGTATAGATACCAGACATGTATCCCACTTCTGTGGTGTGGGATCCCAGAGGAATTGATGATCAGCTGCGGAACTTCCGTCTCCTGTATTGCTCTTGTACCTACAACGAAAGGTGTATAATCCCATTTTTGTATATTTATCTTGATTAACATAAAGTAGATAGAAAAACAAGCTTGTGTATAAATAGTTTGTTAAAGAGATATGAAAACAAACGATAGTGCTTAAGAAAGTCAGGTGAACGTAACCATCGGATGTTTTGGGTATCCCCCCACTAAGATTGCAGTGTGCTCACATTTGTATGATAATATTCGCAGAGCGTTTGAATGTTCGGCCTCGCTATGACAGCAGCGTGAGGGGAAGAGAGGGGAGGGAGGTCCCCACCAACTGCACAACTACTTTTCTATATAACCTCCCAACTTTCTGTTCCCGTAGTACTCTTACTTATTTTTTCAGTGCTGCTTCAATACATTAAGGTAGGTCATGCACGTTTAAGTTTGGCGTTTGCAACAAGTGACTATAGCATAATGAATATATCTTTTTTTTTTTTACCTTCTGTACTACGTACAGTAAGTAAGCGAAGTATTGTAGTCAGCCCAAAAATTCGATGTCGAGTGTGTGTGTGTGTGTGTGTGTGTGTGTGTGTGTGTGTGTGTGTGTGTGTGTGTATGTGGCTTGAATAGCATAGCTCAAAAACGAAAAGTTGGTTAAAGACCGAAGTTGTTATTCAAATTTAATGTTTTCTAAGGATGCGATACAAAGATTTTGAAGAAAATGTCTCCACCCTAAACTACTCTTTACATGGAAAGTTTTGATTTTCTCAAAAATGACTAAGGATTTTGATTAAAATGCCATATGTTTAAGATATTTTTGTGGCAAATTATATTTATCTCTTGAACTTTATGGCTATAGCCCATATAGTTCTGTTTATTCTTGATGTCTTTTGCATAACTGGTAAACCGTAAGAGATAGACCAAATCTTACTATATAAACCTGTAGATCTCGTTAAAACAATAATTTATGTCAAATGATCCTTTTTTGTGAAGTGAACTATTTCGGAGATAGGTATTCCTTATTTGTCAGAATTTTGCAATACTTACAGACGTCCTCACAAAAGACGTCGTTAGTTATTTATTTCTTGGTCATGCAAAGAGAGCGGAATTTCAGTCACTATATAGGGCCACTCTTAAAACATTTGACTATCACTTAAGGCCTGCTGCACCTACAGGAAAATGAGCAATAAGATAATTGTACAAATGTTTATCTCTATTAACACGAAGTAGATAGAGGAATAAGTATTTGTAAGAATAGTTTGTGCAAGAGTAGAGAAAGTCATGTGAGTGCAATACATCATAATTTTTTTAATTGCTTCACTTATACTCCACCTTTAGTTTCAATGGCTTAGTGAGAACCCATTGCTACCTCTCGTAGCAAACAGCTGTTCTCCCTAAAGAGCTAGAACAAATATTCTTTCCTACAACTTCTGGAATTATTGAGAGAATATATTCTGGAATTATTGTTCTTTATTATCTGGTGGTTAGCATGCTAACGTCCAAATCTAGGGGTCTCGGATTCGATTCCTGGCTGAAGGAGTGAATTTTATTTTAACCAGGATTATTCTCCATCCTCCTTAAGTTTGGAAGTATGAATGAGGAAGTGAATGTCTGAGTTTATGTATTTGACAATAATAAATGTTTATTTATGGATGCTCTTTAACTGCTGTACTTCTCAGCGTTGCATTCTATTTGCATGCGAAAGATCGCTTAATTTTGCTTAGAGGTATTTCTATCAGGCTTGAGGCTCTTTTACATACCGCAAATCTACAACACCAAACCCCTGGCTTTACTTCCCTTCCGAAGGAAGCCATGCTAAGGACGTATGTGTGCGTGTGTGTATGTCTCTCTCTCTCTCTCTCTCTCTCTCTCTCTGTGTGTGTGTGTGTGTGTGTGTGTAAATTTAATATAGGTACGACTACCGATGGCTAAATGATCCTTGGCAAACAAATATATATGTTACAATCACATACATTTTTCTACTCACTATCGTTAATTTTATATAGTTTCTTACAAACTAAGAAAACGGCGAACAGCCCATGAAGGACCAAGAGTTGCCACCCAGCCGCATTGTTCTCCGCCTCTGCCCAGTGTAGGCATCATGAGTGGGGTGCAGTACTGGAGGGTGGGACGTGGCCAGTGCCCGAGCCCTCCCGGCCAGTTATCGGTCTTCACGACCTGAGGTCGCTACTTCATCAGCTAGCTCCTCAATTGGCCCCTCCGGAATCTAACGAGGCTGAGTGTCAGACTTCCCAGCTGGGGAAAAATCCTCACGCCGGTACCGGGGATCGAACCCGGATCCTCCGCGCCAGACACTATCCCTACAAATGTAATATGTGCCCCCACATGGCTCTCTCTACCCACTCTTGTTACTAACTACTCTTACAAATTCTTATTCTTCTATCTACTTCGTGTTAATCGAAATAAACATTTGTAGAAATGCTTTATTACATACTTCCTTGTAGGTGCAATGAAAATAGGGGAATACAGTAACTTAAGCAATAGTCAACAAATTTATGAGCTGGTTGCTATGTAATGGATTTTCATATTCCATTCTTTTTGCATGGCCAAAACATGAAAAAAAAACGACTTCCTGTTTGAGAAAAGTATAAATATTTGGAAATTCAAACCAATAACAACCATCTTGAAAATGGTTATTTCTACATTTTTTTTATTTGACATAGATTGCATGCTTTAGTGAGATCTTCATTTCTGTGCAGTAATATTTTGTCTATCTCTCGCGATTTACCAGTTGCGCAAATTACATCCAGAATGAATAGGACTTCATATATACTGAATATATAAGACTACATTTCATTTGTAATGAAAACATCTTAAACATACGGATTTCAATCAAAATTGTTAGTGCCATTCTAGAGAGCAAATTATCGAAAATTTTTCCATGTAAAGGGTAGTTTGGGGTGGGGAACATTCTTGAAAATCTTTGTGTCGCATCCTCTGGAGATCCTGAACTTATATACCAAGCTTGTCTAAAAATCATTATTTTGGACTCAGGGGATCTCAAAACGTATATAATCAGCGATATAGAATTTTTGGGGAGAATGTAACACCAGGATTTCAATAAAAACATCTTTTGAGTAGGTATATAAGCACAGAAATCTGACGTGTTCCACTCATATGACTTTCTCTACTCTTGTACAAACTTCTTACAAATATTAATCAAGGCTTCACGGGTGATCAGCCGTGTAAAATTTAAAAACATTGAGCTTTAGGCCATTGTAGACTCCATGGCCTTCTTTAGAATCAAAAGACTGAGAGAACGACTTACAAATACTTATTCTTACATCTTTTTCATGTCAGTCGAGGTAAACATTTGTAGAAATTTCTTATTACTAATTTTCTTGTAGGCGCAAAGGGAATATGGGAATACAGTAGGCTTTAATTGATAGTTATTTTAAAGAATTAGTCGTTATGTAATGGCTTTGAAATTCCCTTCTCTTTCATTATCAAGAGAAAGGAAAACGAAAAAGACTTCCCATTTGATCGTATTCCCCTATTCCCCTTGTAATGTCAAGGAAATACGCAGTAAGGCAATTTATGGAAATGTTTTCCTTAATTAACCTGTTCTGAGAAGAGTAAGAGTGTAAGAATAGTTTATACAAGAGTGAGTAGAAAAAGTCATATGACAGCAACACACGTCATTTTAGTGATCGTTTTTTGTGTGTACTTGATGTTATGAAACGTTCCCACATTCCGCTTGTAATTACAAGGAAATACGCAATAACTAGGCAATTTATGGAAATGTTTTCCTTAATTAACCTGATCTTCTGAGACGAGTTTGTAAGAATAGTTTGTATAAGAGTGAGTAGAAAAAGTCATGCGAGAGCAACACATCCTATTTTAGTGATCGTTTTTCATTTATAGTTGACGTCATGGAACGTAAAATAATGAGAAAAAGTCTGATATGTTGCACTCACATGACTTGCTCCACTCTTGTACTAACCCTTTTTACAAACTCTTATTCCTATATCTTCTTCGTGTTAGTCGAGATAAATATCTGCAGAAATTATCTTATTGTTTATTTCCTTGTAGGTGCAAGGGGAACATGGGAATATGGGTAGGCTTTGAGCGATAGTCAAATATTTTAAAGCTTTCAAATTCCGTTCTCTTTGCAATACTAACATATAAAAAATGAATCACGATTTTCCACTTGACGAAAGGCTTTTTCCAAAACTCACACAAATAACAAGGAATATTTCCGAAATGGTCCAGTCTACAAAAAAAATTATTTGGACATAAATTGTGTGTTTTAGCAATATCTACATTTTTGTATAGCAAGATTTTGTCTATCTCTTATGGTTTACCATGTATGCAAAAGTCATCCAGAGGAAGCAGGACCACATAGTCTATAGCAGAAAATTCAAAATATACTTGTCGTTTGTCATAAAATATCTCAAACATGTGACATTTTAATCAAAAACGTTAGATCATTTTCGAGCAAATCAAAATTTTCCAAACATTTTCCATGTAAGGGATAGTTTAGGGTGGAGAAATTTTCTTTAAAATCGTGTCGCATCCTTAAAAGACATTAATCTTAAATATAACCTTTGGTTTTTAACTGACTTTTCGTTTTGAGTTATGCCACAGACTCTCTCTCTCTCTCTCTCTCTCTCTCTCTCTCTCTCTCTCTCTCTCTCTCTCTCTCTCTCTCTCACGCACATACACACATGCCCGCGCGCGTGGTACTTTTTCTAAAAATATCGAATTTTTGGGTGGAATACAATACTTCCTCTACTTACCACTAAAAAAGTAAAAATGTATGTATAGCCTAGGAAATAATGTTTTTTTTTTCCTTTAACACGTGTTTAGTGTGGTACCGGGAAGAGTTTCAACAAGAAGCAGGTCTTCAAGGATTCTTACAAAACGGAATTTCCATTCGTTTCACACGGAATTTCTGTAAATGTATGCAGAATGTTATCATAAAATGTGTTGCATGCGCTTTGCTGAACGAGGAAAGTGTGTGTGTGTGTGTGTGTGTGTGTGTGTGTGTGTGTGTGTGTGTGTGTGTGTGTGTGTGTGTGTGTGTGTGTGTTGCACCAATTTTTCAAGTTTTTAGGTGTGGATTTATAAAATTACATGCATCTAGTATTGTAATTTTGCTTGTTACAACACGTGACATTCTTACCAACATATGTTTATCGGATAAATATATTTGTAAAATAGGACGTTGATGTAGTTCAGTAAATAACTGATACTCCTTAACATCAATATCTATTTTAATCGCAATTTCAGGCGCATTATATCAAAATAGTTTCTTTACTAACTGTAAATGTCACAACCAAAAGAGTATAAATAAGACTGCAGAACAGGTAACATTGCATGTTATAAAATGGATGTTGATAAACTCTCCAACACCTGTTGACTGATCACCATGAAAATTGGCACATCTAAGTACTTTTTCATGGAGAAGATTTTATACTAGCTATTCATTTTACTATGCAACGTACTACATTCACACGGTTTTCTCTACTAGTTTTCCTTTTATGTTACACATTCATACGTCATTCTATACTCGTAACTCAACATACAGTTCATACAATTTTCTATAATTAAAATAGAAATGCAACGTATTACATTCGCACGATTTTCTCTACCAGCTTTTCTTTTGCCTAACATAGTTACATGTCCTTCTCTACTCACTCTTCTACGAACAAGTCATACAGTTTCTTTATATGATTTAAATAGAATGCATCGTATTATATTTACATCGTTTTCTGTACTCACACATTCCATTTCTTTCTCTAATAGTTCTACCAGCAATTCATACCGTTTTTCTATATGATTGAACTAAAACTGCAACACTCTACATACATGTCGGTGAGGGTGGCTCAGTTGGTTAGACGCTGGCCTACTGATTCCAAGGTCTGGGTTCAAATCCGGCCCAGACCGATGGTTTTTAAGTGTGCTTAAAAACGACAGCTCCATGTCAGTTGATTTACTGGCATGTAAACGAACTCCTGCGGGACAAAATTCCGGCACACCGGCGACGCTGATGTGATCCATGCAATTGACAGCGTCGTTAAACAGCAAAAAAAAATTTAAAAACACACTACATTCACTCGGCTTTATCTACCCGCTTTTCTTCCTGTAGTATTTGTGGTTTTTCAACAGTGTCTTTGCATAGAGCCCTCCTGGTGCCTTTATTTATTTATTTAGTTTATTTTTATTTGTTTATAGTGTTCTAGGAGTTTTAATTAACTTTTTGATTAATGCCGGGTTTCAAGAAATCTGCCATGTAAGTAGCCAACCCTTCTTTAGTTAATGACTGGGTAAACTAATGAGGCCTTTAAACTTCAATGAGTTGCAACAACGACATTAGACCATTCGTCTACTATTCCCATCTTCAACAAGAGAAGGTCCAATTCGACAGATACGGTGTAGTCGAATACAATCACACGTATGATGTCGCTGTAACACAATTGCCACGCGCTCCGGATTGCCTTTTAACTTTGTTGATAAAGTCGTTTCGTGTTTCCTGCAAGCCAAAATGTAAACCAAAAGGAATAGATTTGCTCTTAAAAGAACAACGTATTGTGAGCATTAATTTCATAAAATAGGAATAGTATAAAGCAAAGTCACGGACGCTTACAAATTGAAGTGAGAACGTTGGCAACGTGGAGCTGTTTCCTCAGAATGCAGACTGCTTGAACTTCAGTAGTAAAGTAATTAATTAGTAGAAAATTAGCCTGTCCTGTTTCTGAACATTTCACCAGACCTTTGAATTTTCGTGTACCGTAGTTTATAGCACTGATAACATTGGAGAAATTATTAATCATAGAACCCTTGTCTCACAGTTCGTAAATAATTGCCTTTAGCTTGAGGCATATTTATATATTCTAACCTCATTTAGCAATACTGGGGCTCACGTGTCTTATTATTCGATACTGCATATTTGTAAACATGAATATGATCTATCACATTCTGAAAGGCTCTTGTTGTATAATAACGAAGGGTTATTAACAAATGGTTGGTTCCGTATAACCAACAGCTGATTTATGTACCTACATGCTTCTTGCAGTCAGTTTTTCGCTCTGCAATTCCACCACGTGCAAGGTATCCATGAATATGTGTTTGGAGAGCCTAAATATAACTTTAAGTTCTACGTTGTCATATTTCTGAAAGGTATTGCACTTATCTAAAATCCCTCGGTCTTGGTAGAAATGCAGGTTAAGATTTTGTATTTTGCTAAAACACTTCTCGCGAACGTTAAAACAAGGAGAGAGGAAGCTCTTCATTTTATCACAGTGGGTACGGTAGCTTGTCAAATTTGGAATCCTGCATCACTCTTAAAAATACTGATAAATAGTATTTTGTGACGAAAAAGGATTTTCAGGACATACGCAATCTTTAACGAAGTACGCTTAGATCCAATATAACCTCTTTGTCAGACAAGATTGTATAATGAAGAGTAGAATAGAAGTACATCACTTTCCGGCACAAAACTATAATTATATATATATATATATATATATATATATATATATATATATATATATATATATATATATACACACACACACATCAATCGGCAATAATGCATACAGCAATAGTTTTATTTACTTGTATCTGAGGATGTCATAATATGAAAACATTAAGAGGAAACCATAAGATGAAAGCAACAATGGCGGCTGTTCCCTGTTTGTAGATCCCAGATTTGATCTTTAGTGATACTCGATTGAACAGCGTTGTAAATCGGTCTTGCAACTCATTTCAGAGGCAAATGAACACTTTAAAACTCTCTAAGTGCTTTCTTGCAACCCAGCATGAGTGTATCAAGTAATATATTTTTAATACCCCCAAAGAAAGACTATAGGATAAGTGTAACCTAAGTTTAAAATCCATTGTCAAAGCACAGGCAACGCCGGTTGTTTTGCCTAGTACTCATAAATGAGAATGTTAACTCTTGTTATTAAACTTCCAGAGTTATCTAAAGTAGAGATAAACAACTTTAGAATCACAGTAGGTATATTAAATATTTATTACAATTAAGGAATAATTAAAACTTTGTTTTTACATGTTACCGTTGTTATCAATTTTTGCTTGCTTGTTAATATTTTCTGATGTAATACTGGCAAATGTGGATGCTTTGATTTAGTCTGTGTTGCCGACAACCACTAAAGACGCATGTCATAAGCCATGTATAGTAATTGTAACAAGGTGAGGACTTTGTTGGAACAACCGACTGTTGTACGTGAACGCGGTCGTAGTTAGTTAAAACGCACTACCAGTCAGATTTGTCTGATGTTAAAATTGAATATACTTATGTTCTATTTTCTCAATATACTCGTATTAAGTGCAGGAAGTGGAAATTTTCATCATATATTACACACCTTTATAAACTTTTAATGGGAATATTTTTAAAACGATAATTATAGGTGTACCAAAAGAATACCAACAACGGGTATTGTTGTGCGGGATGGCAAACTGGTCGGTTTTTAAATAAGAAACCCTGTCCGGGAATACATAGTTTTGGCGCTGGAGAGCGTTGAAGTTTGAGAACGAATGGTTGTGCCAATTTGTTAACATTTATTTTGGTATCTTAATACGGAAGGTATGCAACCACTTAGTCATCTGTGTACTGGGATGAACGACCTGAGCATAATAACATTCCTGCGCATGCGCTAAATTCCTCCACAGAGTACTTGGTGCGCATCCTTCTGCGTCTCTCGTGTAGTTTCCAGTACAGTAACGTTTTTAACAGCAGTGCACAGCTGCTGAAATGGTCGACTTGAGCTCCAGTCACTTTGATGTAAGTGTCCGGAATCACCTCAACGTCGTATATTCAAATCGTTGGACTGGAGAGGTGAACCCAGAAAGAGCATTTTTAGAAAATGGTCCGTGAATATGTGAGTGAGTGAGTGAGTGAATGAGTGAGTGTGTATGCATGTGTGTGTGTGTGTGTGTGTGTGTGTGTGTGTGTGTGTGTGTGTGTGTGAGCGCGCGCGTCTGTGAACAGCATAACAAGAACGAAAAGTTGCTTAAGAACAAAGTTGTTACTGAACCTTCACCAAGAAGACTTAGATTACGCCACCGATGATGTCCACCGCAAGTGTGGACGAAACGTCTGGACCTCAAAACTCCAGCAGACCAGACTTTTAAGCCCGGAAGAAATCTCTAGCCTTAACAAAGTTGCTATTTAAGTTTAATATCTTTCAAGGATGCAACACGAAGCATTTGAAGAAATCTCCCCCGCCTTAAACTACCCTTTAAATGGAAACTTTTTCGAAAATGTTGATGTTTTGAGAATGGATCTAACGGTTTTGATTCAAATGCCATATGTTTAAGATATTTTATGACAAATGAAATGTATGTTTTGAATTGTCTGGCTATAGCCCATGTAGTCCAATAATGGATAACCGTAAACCTTAAGAGATAGACAAAAAGGTACAGAACAAAGAAAGAAAAAATATAGACTCCTATAAAACGCATAATTTATTTCAAATAACCTTTTTGTGGATCAACCACTCCCGAGATATTTTCTATTATTGGTTTGAAATTTTGAGCCATTTTGAAAGTGCTGTCGTTATTCAATTGCTTCTCCAATGTCATGGAAATAACATGGAATTTTGAGGCCAGCATATTTCGTGCAAAGAAACTTTCTGCAAACGTTCTATTTCGATTAACATGCAGTGAATGGTAAAGTTTCCAGAAACTACACACAGATATAGGATGGCAGGTAGAGAAATTATGTAAATGTAATATATCAGGTTACTTGGAAAAAGCTACATGTGTACCTGTCTCTGAACACCATAATTCAAAAACGTAACGTCCGTTAAATACCAAAGTTAGTATTTAAATCCAGTATCTTCCATAATTTTATCGTAGATTGCATGCAATTCTCTTCATATTTATTTTTTTATTTTCTCACGTCTTGACTAAAGTGTGTTTTTGAAGTGATAAGTCGATATATATTTTTTTTTATGCAAGGAGAATTAAATTTCGAAGTCATGACATAGAGACGCGCTTTTTTAAAAAATCTAACTGTCGCTTTATCTTATTGTATTCATCTTCTACCTACAAATGTGAAATGGCCATTTATCTATATTAACAAGAAATATATAGAAAAACAAACTTTTTAGGAATAGTTTGTACAGGTATTTGAATGCAGCACGTTACACCTTTATATAACTACTAGTATATGTGAACGACCTTACCGATACAAAAATAGAGGCAATATATTTATTTTTGTCGGTTATGTCAAACAATTGTCGAGCCGTGTCAACTGAGGCACTTAAATCACTACTGAACGAATGATTTGTCTCTGCCAACTTCACATAGGTACAGCTCTGGAATACGGTAAATGGCGACGGTCTCAAAATACAATGTTTGCATCTTAATGCCTTCTTCTGAAGCAACAGCTATGTCCACGAATTTCAATTCCTAAATAAAGAACAGTATATAAAATTCATTCAGAACAAATAGTAATGCATGGGCAGCACACAAGAAATTCAAACTATATATTTTATGCAGTTCACAGACAAAAGAGACTGACAAACTGACTGACAGACAGACAGGCAGACAAGTATTTGGCTATGATTCACCATTTCAAGTTACCGCCGACCTCGCTGTAAATTTATATTGTGTCCAAACCCGCGTGACTCTTGTACAGTGAGTTAAGCCTTCCATGAATGATTTGAGTGCAGAAGATTCGAGAAAGCAAACACACATGATATCAAGCCATGTATAAAGACTTAGCGCAGGAGATGTTGTCATAAAGACTCAGCCTGCTAACAGATCTGCAGAAAAAGACAACTTTAAATATGAATGATAAAGGATAAAAAAATGTATAATGTAAAATATTTGATAGATAAAGTGTAATAATGTATAAAATTGTTATAAAATTTCGAAATACGACAGATAACCATTTTAGAACTATTTATTTACTTAATTTATTGTAATATACACATGATTGTGTAAAATGTGCAAAGCATCGCGGATAATTTGTAAACCAATATCTGCTAAAACACTTAATTGAGTTCAAAAGGTCGGAACAACTTAACAGTAAATTTAGTAATCACTCCACGAGCACCAAAATGTAGACCAATCACTTCCCAATTTCAAGTTTTGTATTTGCCCCTTAAATAAGCATTGCAAGGCTTATAATGTAGTTTTTTCCCCTTATCAACCTCTTTAATTTGGTCTACGTTTTTTGCAAATCGGATTGTAGGGTCAAGAGTTAATCCCTTATTTTGTTGCCTGTCAATGACAATCAGGTCTATTTTTTCGTAAAAATAAGGTTAGAAAACGTGTTATCGACGAAAATATTATTTTGAAACCATCACAATGAATACGTTTCAATAAATCGTAATTAATTATTCCTGAATATAAACATCTTCTTACTAATATTTCCACAAACAAGTACGTACTTACATATTTTCTAAACTTAAGTGAGCAAAAAATATGTACAGTCACCAAGTAATATGTATAATTACTAATTCCTTATAGCAGTATCGTGAAAATCAAATGCCTTGTCATGGCTTTGAGCGATAGTCAAATATTTTACAGCTGGTCGCTATATGAAGGCTTTGAATTTCCGTTCTCTTTGCACAGCTAAGAAATAAAAAAGTGAATTACGACCTTCCATTTGACACAAGTATAAGTAGTGCAAAGCTCACAAAAATAACAAGGAATATCACCGAAATGGTTCATTACACGCACAAAAAATTATTTGATCATAAATTCTGTGTTTGAACCAGATCCACATGTTTTGTATAGTAAGACTTGGTCTGGCTCTTATTGCTTACCAGTTATTCAAAAGTCATCAAGAGTAAACAGGGCTACGTGGGCTGTAGCCAGAAAATTCAGTATATACATTTCATCTACCATAAAAATGTCCCAAACATACGGCATTTTAATGAAAATCATTACAGGCATTCCGAGAAAATAAAATTTTTTTAAAAATGTTCCATATAAAGAGTAGTGTAGGGTGGAGAATTTTTCTTCAAAACCTTCCTGTTGCATCCTTGAAAGATATTAAACTTAAATACCAACTTTGGTTTTTAACCGACTTTTCGTTCTTGAGTTATGCTGTTCACAGACAGACAGACAGACACACACACACACACACACACACACACACACACACACACACACACACACACACACACACACACACACACACACACACACACACACACACGCACACACACGGGCCTTTTTTCTAAAAATGTTTTCTTTTTTTGGATTCAGGGGGTTCCAAAACATATATAATTCTGGTGAAATCTCGACATCGAATTTTCGGGTGGAATATAATACTTTCCGTACTAAAAGTAAAAATCTACTAGTGAATGGTCGGGTAGGCAGAAAGTAACTTATAAACGTGGATTGCTAATTAATATAATAATTATTGTTAGCAATTAAGATAAAATGGATGATTCGTTTACATAACACACTAAACATTTTTGTTTCAGATTAACGTCGGCATGGAGAACGCCGATATGTCGCGGTGCTTGTTTGTTTTAGGCAAGTTATGTTACCTATGTTATTGAAAATAATTAAAATTAAATGAGTTTCCTTGTATATTTTTTTCAACCTGGTAGTTAAGAATTTAGCAGCTTTGAACTAAAACCTCTTTTGTAACCATATTGGTTATTTGTATATTTACAGTATTGGCCTTGGCTGGCTGTACACTGGCATTTCCCAGAATCAGGGTGAGTAACCTTTTTACACTTTTAATCTCTGTACAACTAACCTGTAGTAAAGAGAAACATATATTTCATACTAAAACTAAGCCCCGGCACTAAAGCCCATGATGAGCTAAGCCTTACCCCCCAGCAGCTGCGTCCCTCACCTCGGCCCACTACAGGCGCCATTGGTGGGGTGCACTATTGGAGCGTGGTACGTGGTCAACGTTCCGATCCCTCCCGGCCAATTATGCGGTCTGCGGCCCCCACTTTTCCATCAAGCAGGTCCTCAATTGGTCCCCCGGGATCTAACGAGGCTGAGTACACCCCGTGCCTGCCCTCCCAGAGCGGATAAAATCCCCATGCTGTTACCGGGGATCGAACCCGGGTCCTCTGCGCCAGAGGCAAGCGCGCTACCAACTGTGCGGTCTTATATTTCACACAAATATTCAAAATATTTAGAAATGCTCGTTTTGATGTGTCCTGTATCCAAACAACTTATTTTCAAAAAACGTTCATGTGTGTGTTTGTGAACAACTAACTCGAAATGGAATGTTAAGCAATAATTTATAATATTATTGTAAATGATTTGTAACCCTTGCTAACAAAGATAGCAGAACAAAAATCCAATGGAACAGATGAAGACATTTCATGTATTGTATATTTATTTAATATTTAAATCATTAATTTAATATTATTTTAAAACATACATATTTGCCATTAGCCATTCATTCTTTTAAAATGTTTAAAAGAGCTGTGCGTTATTTATTGGAGTATGATAAAAAGGAATAACATTGACAATATGTTAAAAATAATTTAAATAAAATTAATCGGAAAAGACTGACTTTGAAATAAAAATATGTGATAACACAAATGTATGTAGGAAAAAGTGACAGTTTAAGCGCTAATATATTTATATATACAAATGAATGTCCTCTGTGAGGTTCCTAAACCGCTTGACCGATGACCTCGAAATTCGGCATGTGTATGTATTTTATCATACAGAAGGATTCTATGCTGTCCATCTTACTGTATAACGCATTACATTCACATGGTTTTCTCTACTTGATTTTCCTTTACGTAACATAAACTTATGTAATTCTCTACACACCCTTCAGCACACAATTCATACAATTTTCTATGATTGAAACAGAAATGCAGCTAATACATTCACATTACTACTCAGTTTTCTTATACGAAGCAACATTTCTTTCTCTGCTCCCACCTCTACATACAATTGATATAATGTTCTATGTTTGAAATATAAATACAACCTATTACATTCACACGGTTTTCTCTACTCGATTTTTTTACTAAACACATTGGCATGTACTTCTTTCCCCATTCTTCTACAAACAATCCATACACCTTTCTGTACCAACAGCATAGAAATGCTGTCTTATGATGTAAGTCTTGTGATACTGTATGACACTGGGTTTTCCATCAACAACCTTCACCAGCTCATAGGGGCAAATACGTGCAACAGTGACTTAAGGAAAAGGTTCCCGAGTTTATATCGTACCAAGTCTGATAAGATCTGAATTACTATGTGACATCATCGAGAGTAAAGTTTGCTCCACACGAGGAGGCCCTAAAACGAAATTTGAACCGAACAGTTCAGAATTTGGACATGCATGATGCTATAGATGGTTGGCTACGCCTATGTAGAGTACATTTTGAGCAACTACCTGTTATTTGTATTCACTATATAATAAATGTTTTGGATAGTATTATTTGTTGTGATACACATGTTTGTAGCTGTGGCAGATTTTATGATATAAGTATATGAAATAGAAGTTGTGGAACTAACCATTTCCGAGATAGTATTTGTTATTGGTTTTGAAATACTTTTGCAAATGTTAAATCTCTTTGTTCTTTCTTTTTATCGTGAGGGGCAGAGTTGGAATTTGAATGTTACCAAATAGGGACACTGTTTTAAACATCTATAATTTCCTGAGTATCCTCGAAAAACAGCAGTTGCAACCTTCAGGTTGATTACAGGACATAATTGTCTGGCAAAACATTTAAATAGAATTGGCATATATTCTTCACTACTCTGTCCTCTATGTGATCTGCAAGAGGAAATGGATCGAGACCACCTTCAAATATGCCCGGCCACTTCTAGTGCCCCATCCATCAGTGAAAAATATTGGAGAGCAAGAGGATTAATGACTTCATTGTCAGAAATCCAGCATTAGCTAACAACAACAATTTCAGTTTCATGTGTCACTCTTGTGCAGATTGAGCGCATTAGGAGAGCAGAGTCCCACGTCGTGTTACAGCGCGGTTTATACAAGTCAATATTTCCAACATACAGCTGCTGAGTTTATTGATAGTCTCTCTTCCACATGCTATCGTCTTTCTGACACAGTCTATTTGTATGACCGACAAACGATAACGTATAAAATAGAGACTACGAATAAACTCAGCTGCATGTTGGAATATCGACTTGTGTAAAGCGCGCTGCAAAATGTATGTGGGATTTAGAAATATTCTGCTTTACTAATGTGCTCTATCATTTTTTCCATGGCTGTACCTACAACGAAATGTGCAATGAAACTGTTTCTATAAGCGTTTATCTGTACTAACATGACCTAGATGGAAAAACAATATCTTGTAAGAATAGTCTGTGCACGAATGGATGGAAAATGAGGTACTATTGTGACCAGAGATGCGGTGCAGATATGAAAGGTTGTCCATGATGCGGTAGTTACAAGAAAGTCTAAACGGGGGTCAGAAGGAAGGAACCAAAGCCAATGACAGAGGTCATCTTCCAGGAGACAGTGAAAGTGATGGAGTAACGCAACAACTTTCATACATTCCCACACTTATCATCTAATATAACTGCCAATCAGCAATACATTACCAAAACTGCCATGGGCGTAGCGCCTGTACATGACGTCATTATCTGCCTTACTGGTAGTCAGTGGTTTACAGAAGTATCGTATTCCATCCAAAAATTCAAAATCGCGATTTCACTGCAAAGATACCCTTAGAGGCTCCCAGAAAAAAAAAATGTACTTCTAGATAAAGATTCGTTTATGTCTGTATGTGTGTGCGCCCGCGTGTGGTCATTGAACAGTTTTGGATTTGGTTTAAGGGCGCTCAACTTCTAGGTCATCAGCGGTCATTGAACAGTAGGTATATTTCAAAAACAAACTACGCATTACATGGAAAACTTTTCGTTATTTCTCACTTTCTCCAAATTGCTAAACCATTTTGATTGTTAACACCTAGAATATTTACATAACAAATCAAATGTATATCTTGAATTTTCTGGGACTATTTCGTACATAGAGACGTTAAATTATTATGTACCTACCTTGTTATGTACAAATTATCATTAGTCAGTGTCTCCAACTGTATTCCATAAATCGCTGAAAAACAATTTATTACACATTACAATCAATTAACAATTAAAGTAGCACTCCATTTCAATTTGGCAACTGTGTTTTTAATAAGTAATGTATTTTTACAGAAGCAAAGTTTTTTGTTAATGTTGAAAATAAAGAGATTTTTTTTTTTGAGATTATCAACTGATTTTCTGTTGTAACAACAAGAGAAGATCGAAATACCTACATGTAATTCCTGGATTTCGTTTGCCTAAGTTGACAGTGTTGATAAATTAATCGAAATGACTATTTTTTAGGTTATTTTTTGTAGAAGTTAACATTTTCTGGTCAACTTTTTGTGATATAGTATTTAAATTCATATTTTATTTATGATATGGTCCAGATAAATATCATTCGAAGGTCTTACTCTTGCTCCACTCGAGAACTGAACACTTAGGTCAGACATTTTATGATATTCTTGTGAAAGCCTCAGAACTCCTCTTCACTCTGAATGACTTTTACATAACTGTTAAACTGTAAGAGATATACAAAATCTTCTTCACCTCATGGCATATGCAATCAAGTTGCGCTTTCAAAGTCCTCCAGCCATCGTTTCCTGAGTCTGCCCAACGATCTCCTACCTTTAGGATAATATTGTAAGTATTATTTGTTTAGTGAATCTGATATCCGACATCCCTTCAACATGTTCTTTCCACTTTTGTTTGAAATCTTTTAACTTGCCATTTATATTAAAACTTCCTAACTCTTCTCTCATACTTTTATTTGTTATTACGTCTCTCTTCGTACATCCCTTCACACTTCTTAAGAATTTCATTTCTGAAGCCTGTATTTTACTTTGTTGCTTTACAGATAATACACTTGAACCTGATTTATGCGTATATCAAGGGGAAGAGGAAATATTACTTATAACCCAGAATTACTTATAACTGAGATTTTGATAATGCATCATACTACTTTCTATACTGGTAAGTAGGGGAAGTATTGTATTCCATCCAAAAATTCGATGTCGAGATTTCACTGGAAATATGCACATGTTTTGAGGCCCCCTGAATCCAAAAAAAAAGCATTTTTAGAAAAAGGTCCGTGTGTGTGTCTGTGTCAGTCTGTCAGCCTGTGGACAGCATAACTCAAAAACGAAAAGTCGGTTAAAAACCAAAGTTGGTATTTAAGTTCAATGTCTTAAAAGGATGCGACACGAAGATTTTGAAGAAAATAGCCGCACCCTAAACTACCCTTTACATGGAAAATTTTTCGAAAATTTTGATTTTCTTGAAAATGGCTCTAACGATTTTGATTAAAATGTCATATATTTGAGATATTTTTATGACAAATGAAATGTATATCTTGAATTTTCTGGCTATAGCCCCTGTAGTCGTATTTACTCTGGGCGACGTTTGGATAACTGGTAAACCGTTAGAGATAGACCAAATCATACTATACAAAAAATGTAGATCTTGTTAAAATACACAATTTATGTCTGAACAAATTTTCTTGTAGGGTGAACCATTTCGGAGATATTCCTTGTTATGTGTGTGAGTTTTGGAAAACTTAGAAATTTCGTGAAATGGATCATCGTTGTTCATGTTTTATATGTTAAGTGTGCAAAGACAACAGAATCTCAACGCTTTAAAACATTTGACTATCGCACAATGCCTACTGTATTCTAACATTCCCCTGCACCTACAAGGAAATAAGCAATAAGATAAGTTGTACAAATGTTTATCTTAACTAACAGGAAGAAGATATAAGAATAAGAGTTTGTAAGAATGGTTAGTACAAGAGTAGAGAAAGTCATGTGAGTGCAACACGTGGACCTACGTGTGTAAAATGTTATAAACAAAGAAAATATATTGAACTTGGTCCTCCTTTAAAGAAATCATCTAATTTGGCTTGTGTCACTTTCCTTGCATTAAGTGCATACACTTCATTTTGTTACTGATGACTATACACAAACAATTCCTAAGTCTGAGCAACTGTGGTTTAGGTTTTGTGTGGATTAAGTTACACCTCGTATGAATTTTACTTTCTGATCTAGTGTGTACCATTTCCTAAAAGCAACAGAGAACTGAAAGACAAAACCGCTATTCAACAGTAAACACCAGATACCAAAAATGTTTATGTTTACTTCTCGTTTGTTGCTACGATACTGTCGTGCCGTAAGCTGCCCGCTCAGGTTGGGTCTTTGTCAACAGAAATAAGGAATATACCCTCGAGTTTCTTTTAAGATAACGTATGCTGAGTGTTCATTATAATTACGTAGAATTCAGTTGTGTTTCACTGAAATTTAATACGTATAACTGCGAATTACGTATAAATGCATTACGCATAAATAAGGTTTTATTAACCCGTTTCTAAATTACATTTTGCCGGGACCTACAAAAATTTACGTATAAATGCGAATTACATAGAACTGGGTTACGTATAGGGCAGGTTCAACTGCACACAAAACCTTACTACACAAAAATGTAAATCTCGTTAAAACATACAATCGATCTATTTCTAATACATTTATTGTAGAATTAATCATTTCCAAAATATTCCTTGTTATTGATCTGAACTTCGAAATACACATTTTTGACACAGTAAGGCGCTATTCCTTTTTCTCGTGCTGACACAATTTCAAAGACATCATAGAATTTCATGGAATTTGAAAAATATCACATAGCAATCAGCTTTTTAAACATTTTACTATCGTACAACGAAAGACGTAAATGCGTATTGATGGATTATTGTCTTGGTTAAGAAGTGGTAGTTGGAATAATAAACTTTGGAAAGAATCTTTTGTAGAAGAGTGCACACAGAAAATCATGTTATTGTAAAACACGCTTTTTCCGTTTTTGTAGAAATCAGAACCACAAAGCTCAAGATTTAGGAATCATTTTCTCCACGCTCCGGTGTTAGGTTATCTCTAATTTGCGTAGATAATTACACGTCAATTTGAAACAATACACGCAAAAAAAGAAGTACCAACTTTCACTTTACGTTACGATCTCCTCACGTGTCGCTCTGGGTGGCTGGTTAGGCGCTGGCCCATTGATCCCAAGGTCGAGAGTTCAAATCCAGCCCAGCGTGCTTATAAACTCACCGTGCGTGACATTATCACATGTTAAATATTTGGTCTATCTCATACGGTTTACTAGTTATGCAAAAGTTATGAAGAGTAAACAGGGCCACATAGGCTATAGTCAGAAAATTCAAAATATTTGTAGGTACATTTCATTTGTCATAAAAATATCTTAAACATACAGCATTTCAATCAGAAGTCGTTAGAGCTATTTTTGGGGAAATGAAAATGTTTCGAAAAATTTTCCATGTAAAGAGTAGTTCAGGGTGGAGGAATTTTCTTCAAAATCTTTGTGCCGCATCCTTGAAAGATATTAAACTGAAATGCAAACTTTGGTTTTTAACCAACTGTTTTTGAGTTATGCTGTTCACAGGCAGGGAGGCAGACAGACAGTATACACACAGACTTTTCTAAAAGTGTGTGTTTTTATTAATTTTTTAATTTTTTATTTAGTTTTGCATTCAGGTCCCTCAAAACATGTTTCTGGTGAAATCTCCACATCGAAATCTTGGGTCGAATACAATACTTCCCGTACTTGCTATAGGTACGTACTAGAGAAAGTAAAAATAACTTCAAATACGCTCTAAACAGAAATACATAATTCACTGTCTTCCCTGCACCCGAGTCTTTGTTGCTAACGTTAAAAAAGTCAATACAGTATATTGTTGAAAGTTTTCATCGTTCTCAGGTATAACAACTATTGTCTATATTGTCACCGCGCCCGCCGCATCTAATTGCCGACAACCGTAGTGTCACGCATCGCACTATTGTCGGCACTACCGCAAAGGAGCCGAAGGAAAGAGACAGAGCATGGCCGCATTGTTGGGGCGCTTGCCGAAAGAGGGAAAAGGATAGAGGCTACTGGAATCTTCTACTTTGTATTTCACCGCAAAATAACTGAGCTTTCCCGAACTTTCCAATATAGTGCCTGGGAGATATAAATAGCGGTAAAGTGCGACAGCAGGAGTCAGAGTATGTGAAGGCTGAGTAGTCGTGCCGACGGAGACGGACAGACGATGTGGAGAGTTGTGCCGACGGAGAAGAGTTAGTTCTTTGTGTTACGAATTCGGAGCCGTGCTGTTGGAGAATCGGAAAAGACTTTCTTGTTGTTGCAACGAGTGTACAAAGTTACTGTTTACGGAAATAAAAGTGTTTCTTTATCTCGACTACATCTGTCTTCTTTACTTTACACCCACAAAAAAAAAGAGTCACACTGGTGTCAGGAGTGGGATTCGTCGAATTGCTTCTAGTTTCGTTACTTCGTCGTTAGAAGTTGCAACGTTAGAACCAAGATGGAGGGAGATTCGGAAACCAGGATGATGGCAATGATGAAAGAATTATTCGCCGAGCTGAAAGAAATGAAGACGGCAAACGACAACCTCGCTGCCAAAATGGAAACGTCATACGACAACCTCGCTGCCGAGCTGAAAGAGATGAAGACGGCAAACGATAACCTCGCTGCCAAAATGGAAACGTCAAACGACAACCTCGCTGCCGAGCTGAAAGAGATGAAGATGGAACAACTCGGTGAACTGACTGGCGTGACGGAAGACGTGGAAGAACTCGGCGAAAAGGTGGTAGACCTCTGCCAGCACGTGGACGTCGTGGAGGACGACGGGGAACGTCTTGGCGCCCTGGTAGTAAGAGTTGACGAGAGCGTCAAAGTACTGGATGCCAGGGCAGACGGAATAGCGCGGAGCCGGGGAGGGAGCACCTAATGGCCGAGGCGACAGTTGCGCCCGTTCCAGATGATGTGAGGGAAGACGTGAAACAACTCGGCGAACTGATTGGCGTGACGGAAGACGTGGAACAACTCGGCGAACTGATTGGCGTGACGGAAGACGTGGAACAACTCGGCGAACTGATTGGCGTGACGGAAGACGTGGAATAACTCGGCGAACTGATTGGCATGACGGAAGACGTGGAACAACTCGGCGAACTGATTGGCATGACGGAAGACGTGGAAGAACTCGGCGAAAAGGTGGAAGACCTCTGCCAGCATGTGGACGTCGTGGAGGACGACGGGGAACGTCTTGGCGCCCTGGTACTAAGAGTTGACGAGAGCGTCAAAGTACTGGATGCCAGGGGCAGACGGAATAGCGCGGACCCGGGGAGGAAGCACCTAGTGGCCGAGGCGACAGTTGCGCCCGTTTCAGATAACGAAAGTGTACGTCTCGGGGAAGACAAAGGGGCAGTTCAGGGACGTCGTCGGGGATCCTCTGGAGGAGTGTGTCGGGTACGTAGCCAACCAGGATATGACGTGGAGGACGATCAGCAGGGAAGCGCACAAGCAAACGAGCAACACGCGAGAACCGACTTGGCGTGTGACATGGGGGGACCGTCGGAGCTATCTAATCACCTGACGCATAGTGCCGTGAACGGAAGAATGGTGGACATCATCTTGGACGGCAGGATGCAGGAGAGGCCGTGCCGAGCACGAGTGAACACGAGTGCAGCGGTGGACGCGACTCGCGCGGATGTGGCGGGGTTTGTTGCAGGACCCATCGGAAGCAAGGTGGCTGCGAAGGTGCGCCAGAGAGGTCGGCGGACATGGTACCCAGTGAGCCGTTTCCGAGTGCGCAGGATGGCCCGTCAACACACCAGGAAGAAGGGCAACTGGACGAGGGACCGTCAAGACCGGCGGTACTGTTGCAGAATTTCGAAGCAGGATGGCATACATCGTCCTACCCGGACCAAGGGACACTATCCAACAGCGATACCTAGGATCGTGCCTCCTGGAGAAGAGGTTCGATGGGTTAGTCCACCGGGGCGCAAGGGAGATGCCGCAGTGATAGTGCTGGTCGGGACGACCAGCTCTGAGGAGGGAGCAGTGTCACCGCGCCCGCCGCATCTAATTGCCGACAACCGTAGTGTCACGCATCGCATTATTGTCGGCACTACCGCAAAGGAGCCGAAGGAAAGAGACAGAGCATGGCCGCATTGTTGGGGCGCTTGCCGAAAGAGGGAAAAGGATAGAGGCTACTGGAATCTTCTACTTTGTATTTCACCGCAAAATAACTGAGCTTTCCCGAACTTTCCAATATAGTGCCTGGGAGATATAAATAGCGGTAAAGTGCGACAGCAGGAGTCAGAGTATGTGAAGGCTGAGTAGTCGTGCCGACGGAGACGGACAGACGATGTGGAGAGTTGTGCCGACGGAGAAGAGTTAGTTCTTTGTGTTACGAATTCGGAGCCGTGCTGTTGGAGAATCGGAAAAGACTTTCTTGTTGTTGCAACGAGTGTACAAAGTTACTGTTTACGGAAATAAAAGTGTTTCTTTATCTCGACTACATCTGTCTTCTTTACTTTACACCCACAAAAAAAAAGTCACAATATTAAGCTACATTTCGTAGGCTATTCAATTAAACCACAGGGCAGATCTCCCGGATATCTTCGATCAGCCCTTGAAATGGATCGACTTTTCTGTTTTTGCAGTCTTGGCTCCAAAAGTATTATGGCTTAAGCTTGTGTCTCTAATATAACAATGGATGGCGGTTTCGTCGTACGAAAATGTGTGGGCACAGCTGTGTATAGCTAGGAGCACCTACATGAAATATCTCGTATCTGCGATGCCGTTTCGTAACAGCATCGTACTCCCGACGTGACATGCGCGTTCGTAAAAGAGTGTCCTCATATAGGAACGGCATACACCATAACACAATGGTGCGAGATCAACAATATTAACACAGTGCAGTGAAACACTGCTTACACTTATGAAATGTATTTATTGAATGGCAGGGACTGAACAGGATATACTGCAAAGGTAGTTTGCTTCTGACAGTGGCACATATGGTGAACACGTGTACAGTATGCTGTTCGGGTTGGCAGCGAATGGCTCTGCAACTATCGAGGTTCCCTGCGCTGCTGCTTTGGGGCAAGCTCGGCATCATCGCCCGTTTAATAACGTCCGGCGTTGAACTTAGAAAGAATTTTTAGGTGAACTGAGGTAAAAAATTTCCAAATAATACTAACGTTGTGAAACATTATGAATATACTGCTGCGTATATACTACTATACTGCGCTGAACCTAAATATATTAGAAATTATACTCCCCAAGTCTGGTAGCTATTGAAAAAATTATTCAACACTCGTACAGCCGGTTGGATACTGTCTTCTAATTGGTCGAGTGAATGGGGATTTGCTACATAAATTGTGTCTTTTAACATTTCCAGAGATAATCATGTGCTTTAGATCCGGAGAGTTAGTAATTCTGTCATCAAAAACATGTTGACACAGCGATGTTTATGCACCACCTTCCATCACAGCCTCTAATTAATTAATTAATTTTTTTTCGGTATCTATTTGTCAGTCTGTCTAACAAGGGATAAATTGAAGGGCTCGGTGATAAAACCAGGTAGCTCCACTTTTGGACCAAAATGAGTTACATATTGATCCTGGCAGAAAAAGGAAGATGTAAGAATCAGATGGCTCAATAAAGCATCCACGCTGCTGGAGAGTTATTGTGATTCCGGTTACTCAGAACATGATTTTAAATTTTGTAGGACACTTCAAACCCTTGTTCAAAAGGAGTGTCCTCAACAAGCATAAAGAGGAACTTGCTATCTCCCAGTACAGACTTCTTAAATACTCCCTCAAGATTAGTAAGAAGTGGTTTACTGTAACAAAACATTAAATGGACTGATAATATCATAGTATGCCATTAAATATTTCAATACGCATGTTTCAATCCCTATGGAATACCTTCACAAGAGTGCACTTCCAAGCAGGGCAGCCAAGTTTCCTGACGTGATGAGGGTAGCAACACAATATGTATACCCCCATCTGACTGTGGCTTTGGTATCTTACAACTTGTCCGAGTCGGATGATGAGTAAACAACATCAGTATCTGCGCAAGATGTACCTACTTCTATGCTTATTAAAAGAATGGTGAACTTATTTTAAGACTTAATGACTTCAGAAATTATATACCGCGTTATCATTAATTGATTCTTCTTATATTTTACCCATTTCTTTAATTAGGACATATTTAGGCATGTAATACACTTGTTTGGTTAAACACCAGATTCTGCCATTAAACCAGCATTTCAACCAAAACCAAAAACAGTGTGTTTTGGTGAAAAAAAAAAACTCAGGTAGCTCCAATGCCTTAAAAAATCTCATACGTTTAAGCTTAGTACAACATATTTTGAATTTTAATGGATACTTACGCAACCCAGTTCTATCAATATTCCAAATTTTAAAACTAATGGAAATAAACTAAATCTTTATTTAGTCTTCTGTATCTTAAAATGAGATAAAGTGGAGTCACCTGGTTCTTTCACCAAGAGCTTCAATTGTATATTTCTTAGAAACGTTAAGACTAGATAGGAGATTTGTGTATAGGTAAATTCAAACTAACAGCCTACGCCTGGTTATATCGAAAACGGTTGACTATGAAATAATTTATTTCACACAAATTGTATATTTTAACCAATTATGCTTTGCTCAATAAAGTCATTCTTTTATTTGTTTTGTTATTGTTAGAGAGTGATCTGTATATCCCCTAAGGTTAAATGAATGGTATGTTACTCTTTTGATTCATTATATTAAGAATTTCTTTGTGGTTTGTTCTGGACGTAATTGTATTTCTGATGAAATAAGGTAAGTCAATTTGCCCCATATATCATAATTTTTTATTTAAGATAGTGTATATTCAAGATGCTCTCGGGCATATATTGTTTATCATGTTTAGCCTAATATACCTATATTCAAGTGAATGTCATTAAAACAATTTAGAAAATTCATCCTGTTTAAACAAAATAGTTAAATTTCCGTAATGTTGTAGGTCCGACGGAGGGAACTCTGCATCACCGTAATAAAAAGCTTTACATAATGGTTTCGACTTTTCTTCGGCTTTCTCCGCAGATGATCTTCGGCTTTCTTCGCTGATGTTGACTACTGACTATGACCCTCGTAAAGTTCTGTCTGCAAGATGAATTTTGAGAAAGCCCTAGGATTGCCAAGTAACGCTATGGCCATACCCTTCCATAATGTGTGTGTGTCTGTGTGCAGTAACGGAGGGGGGACACCTTGACACACCGCGACCCCGACATGGATCTTTCGCAGGCTACCTTCCCCCAGGGGGAAGGGATGAGGTGAACTGAGACCGTAGGCTTGTCAAAGAGTGGAGCCAGCGAAGTCCAGAGACGCACACAAGTTCCTAACAGTTACAGCTATTGATACCTGGCGCACAACCTCTCCTCTACGCAGGGAGAGGGCGATGAGGTGACCCTTGCGGCTCGGGCAGCAACTTTCTGCAACATGAAAGGTGTTGCAGAGCGCAAGCAACTATGTCATCTGTCCGCATTCGGCGGAACCTACCGCGCTACTAACCAGAGCTGAAAGATGTAAAGGGAGGATAAATATTTTGTTGTTTAACGACGCTGTCAATTGCCAGGATCACATCAGCGTCGCCGGTGTGCCGGAATTTCGTCACGCAGGAGTTCTTTTACATGCCAGTAAATCTACTAACATGGAGCTGTCATTTTTAAGCACACTTAAAAATCATCGGTCTGGGCGACCTTGGAATCAGTAGGCCAGCGTCTAACCAACTGAGCCACTCAGACCGACAAGGGAGGGAAATGAGAAATGAAGTGAAAGGAATCCGTGGAGAAGAGATTAATGTGCCCCAGCATTCGCCTAAGTGACATGAAGAAACCACGGAAAAACCCATGTCAGAGTGCGCGGCCACGGGGATCGAACCCGTGAGCTCTCGAGTGCGAGCCACAGACGTTACCGCCTGAGCCATCCCGCTCGGTGTGTTGTTAACTTCCTAACAGTAAGGATGATATGATAGGTGCCTGGGAATGCCCTAAACTGATATGTGACGCCACAACCATAATCTCCCACATTGTTGACACTATAGTATTGTTTGTTGTTACAGATGACACGACAGGCACCTGAGGAGGTCCTAGGATTGCCAAGTAACGCCACGGCCATACGCTCCGACATCGCAGATTCCTTTTCTTGCGACTCGAGGATATATGGCTACTACGCCGATGTGGATAACGAGTGTCAGGTGTTCCACGTATGTCTCCCCGTCCAGTTCGCCGACGGCAGGGAGGAAGTACTGAAGTGGAG
This sequence comes from Tenodera sinensis, assembly GCA_030765045.1. NCBI lineage: Eukaryota > Metazoa > Arthropoda > Insecta > Mantodea > Mantidae > Tenodera > Tenodera sinensis. Next base: position 52,581,509 of record CM060968.1, read on the forward strand.
CTTCATTTGTCCAGAAGAGACTGTCTTCAACCAGGTAAACGTTTAACGAGATACAAATATGGGGGAGCGGCTGTGCATAACACAGCCAGTGCCTGACATTGCCTTAATATCCATGTGATCATAACCTCCATGCTCTTGTAGGACCGGAAAGGTACTGAAACACCTCACCCTGCATTAAAAACGCTCTAAAGACTTCAAACTATTTTTTGTTATAGTCATTTTATTTTCTCTATGGTCTATTTATGTAGTATGTAGAAGTCTTTTTATTCTATCCAAAGTTCAGGGAAATACACGTTTTGGGATCCCTGAATAAAATAAATTTTATAAATAGGTCCTTGTGTGAGTCTATAATTCAAAACAGGTTTTTAAGTTTAGTGTCTTATAAGGATGTGATATGAAGATTTTCAAGTAAATCTCCCCAACTCAAACTACCTTTTACATGCAAAAGGATTTGGTATTTTTGGTTATCTCAAAAAAATAGCTCTAATAGCCCTTTGGTTAAAATACCACATGTTTAAGATATTTGCATGACAAATAAAATGAGTATTTTGAATTGCCTGGGACAGTCTATGAAGTCCCCTTATTTTGAGTGAAGTTAACATGTCTAATTTTGTATAACTCGTAGTGTATTTTAGATAGACAAAACATGGGTATTGAGTATAAAAACACACTATACCAGGCATTGTGAGAAAAAAAGAAAGCAGGGATAGTTCAAAAAATCAAGTCTTCCCTGTAGTTATAAGACCAACATAATGTTAATAAATTTAACTTTGTTTTAAGCTTTAGCTAGGCTTTTCCTACCACGTCGTATTATTTAGTTATATAATTATCAATGCATAACATCTATTGTCAGTTGCTAAATTCACATAATTTAAGTAGCTTTTGGCAAGCATGAAATGTAGTTGACAATAAGTTGGTGCTAAAGCAGAGCTACATAAGCATTAACAGGATAATTTGTCATTCAGATAATCTTGTACAGAATAAAATGATTTTGAGCAGCAATTTTAAAATCACTGAACTTGTCAACTTTTCCCTTAAGAAAAGCATTAAATAGTTTTATGGTTTCATATCACACGTTTTTGGAAGCAAAAAAGTTCTGCACTGAGATGATGGATGTTACTCTTTCGTCTAGTGTTTATCTCATGAGTTTCATTATATGTTATAAATGTGGACTGACTGCATATTAAGAATTTTATGATCGAGAATATATACATTCAGGCGGCACCGTGGCTGAGTGGTTAGACCACTCGCCTACCCTCTAAGCGGTTTGATCCCAGGGACCCGTATGTGGTATTCGTAGTGGACGAAGCTGCATCTGGGGGTTTTTCTCCGGGTTCTCCGGTTTCCCCCGCCACTCATTCCATCAACTGGTCCATTATCATCTTCCCAATAATAGATTTCGCCTGCGTTTCATATCATTCTCTTCCTACTTGGTGCTTGCCTGACCACCCACTTCCAGGTCTTCATTCTGTCCGGTCCATAGGTTCCTCTGCTCCCCGACAGGCATCTGACCCTAGGCACTGGCTTGTAAGTCCCAGGGGCTGTGAGTCCTACATAAGGGGAGGGTAATCAGGCAAAGAAGAAGAATTCAGGATAAGGTTAATATCTTCAGTCTTATAAAAACATCTTTGCAAGAGTGCTATTGATGTTGGACATAATTCTTAGAACATTCTTTTGCATGAGGAATATTTATTTATTCTTACTGAATTGATATATAGATGAAATAATAGAAAATTCGAATAATAATTGTGCGTGATAAAGTTCCCCATTAAATTTTGTTTAATGAAGTTGGATACTCATTATTTAGCTAAAACTAAATCTAAATGCTAAGCACTTGCAGTTTATATTACATAACTTTAATTTACTTATGGTTTATATTATATAGCCTTGTTTATTGACATGCAACTGTTAAAACTAGACTTTGTTTTTGCAGTTCCAAAGAGATTCAACAGTAAAATATTTATATTTATGATATTTATAATAATCCATTAAACTTCACAAGACCTTGCTTGACAAAAATACAACTAAGATTATTTAATATATTCTGTAAGTAGTTTGTTTTTATAGTTTTATTATTTTCTGCTCTTGCATTATTCAACAAAAGTAACTGGAAGTTAGATATGCTACGTGCAGTCACTCGCGATTTTTTCAGAATAACACAACCTTAGATTACTTATGATAAAATAGCCTCTAAGTGCTGTTTTGGATCTACTTTAGTGTTAATGACATGACTGAGTATTTAAAAAAACAATTCCTGATAATCCAATGAAAACCTAAAGTTGTTAACAGTGAAGCAACAGAATCTAAAATAAAAATAAACTTAGAGACTAAAAGCTTCACATATCTTAGTGTTTCTGCAAGTTCCTGAAATATTATGCAGAGATACATATATTACATGATGATTCCATCACATTTTCAATGCTCTAGAAAGTAGAGGAATGATTAGAGCATTGAAAATGTGCTGGAATCATCATGAAACACATGCGTAACATTTCAAAAACTTGCAGCAAATACTAAGTTAATGCTTTTTTTTTAATTTTAAATAGCTGATAAGTTGTAATCAAAATATGGTATGATTAAGAAAATAATCTATATTCCTTAATGAACAATCTTATTGTATAACAGTACATCAGTGAACTTATTATATTCTGTAAACGTTTTAGTCCAATATATTAAAGTGATATGAAGGGATTTTAATCTGCCATTCAACAAGGTGTTTGTATGCAGGAAAGCTTCACATGTACTCGACCTGAAGACGCACTGGCCTGCGAGGAGTCACCACAGTACTACAGTCTGAATGAGGGGTTCGGCGTCACCGAACAACCTGCTGCTGTTGCTGCTCCTGGCGACCAGAACACAATTTAACAGTGTTGGGACTGCGTGTGTTGTGCATACATACACAAATATAACTAATGTGTTCAGTAACTCAGTGACTTATGTGATATAGAAAACATAAAGAAAGCAGTGCAACAATTCAGCTGTATTCCAACTTACCGCAAATCAGTTTGGACCTATGACGTAAGATGAAACTTCTACCAGTCATTAAGAAATTCTCCAGCAGAAATGGCTCTAGAATTGCTTCATTTCCAATATTATTTGTTTGTAATTGACAAAGAAAACATCATTTGCAATACTACTGACGCTCTAATATAAATAAAAGTAATTTTAAGAAATAATTATTAATGCTGAGCATAGCTGAAATTCAGTCGAAATCTTTCACATAGACATTATTTGTTCTGGATACCCATATCCGAAAAAGGACAAAATGCTTAAGGGAACGTATCCGGTTAAAATCTAAATTTTACAAAATCATATTTTTGTTCCTGTACCTGTGCGTTCGGGGTACACAATTTATTTTAATATCAATAATTTTAAAATCATAATTGGCTATTTAATAGGTAGTTTATGTGTCAAGCTAAGTTTATAGACTATTAGCTTGAAATTTTCAGAAGAGGTTCAGGGATTATCGTTCTAAAAGTTATGTGGTAATTAAAAAAACAGAATTTCAATTTTAACTAATTATTTTCCATAACTCATATTGAAAAAGTCGAAAAATACAATAAATGTACACAATTCTTTTCTCTTAAATTAGTTATAATTAAGAAGTGACGGCAAAACAATTTGTTGTATGCCATGCTCAAATACAATTTTGAGAGGTATTCAAGGAACATTTCATGATTACCAGATCAAAAATTATTAATAATGAATAAAAAAAACTAATATTTTAAAACAATAGCTTTACATAGCTCGTTTAAGTATCATGTGCACTTCATCTTTTATGTCCTGAATATGTGGTGAGAAAATAAAAAAAAAAAAATCGAATAAAAAAGGTCAAAAAATTAAAAGTATCAAATAAATCAGAAGAAAACGCTACATTTTCTTTTTGGGGGATTTGGATATTCATAGATATATTGCATATGTATTTATATATCTTTTTTCATAAATATATTCTGTATTTCAATACAGAATTTAGACTTACTAAGTACTACAAACCTCCATTAACTATATAGCTTTTACAGCTGTACGAAATTTTAAACCACGTCATATAGTCATTTAAATGCCTGCTCATGGCCATAACTGTCTAAGAAAGGAAAAAAGCAAAAAAATAGAGGAGAAAGAAGAAAAAAGGTTTGCCAACATTACAATGATAAAATCGTTCAAAAAAGATCTCAGCAATCTTCAAATGCCAAACTAGCCACAGAAGGAAGGCTTGTATATACGTACACTAAATGCTTTTAAGGGACTCTGGTGCTGAATTGAATGTTTTATATTTTTATGGTTATAAATCAATACTTTGCACTCTTAAGGATGTCTATGTTATAAACTACCATACAGAGTTCCATACTATCTGTAGTATAGTTTTGAGTGAATTAATTATTTAATTTATTCAAAATGCAAAAATATCTTAGTATTCAAAATACTTCATGCATCTCAAAAACTAAAATATTGCATTAGTTTCATTGTAATGTGAACTCTAATGGTCTAACAATCTCTAGCAGGAAAAATTATTACTTTTAAAGTAATTAATTCATTTGCTTTGATAGACATTGAAAATATTTAAAAATTTTTTTGTGTATTTAATTTTTTAAAGCTATACAAATTTTTAGATTGAAACCAAAGACTGAGGTTGAAGTCACATAAATGGAGCACATGCTGGCAAATTCTAGAAGTATAGCAGAAAATTTAATGTGCATGGAGCAGAGTGTATTAAAATATTTAAAGTCGAGAGAAACAAATTTTTCTGTACACAGGCATCAGATTACCTGTTTGTTACATCTTCCCTCTTTTATCATGTTGTCTCTCTCCTCAAATTCATAGCTTAATCGCTTCTTTCTACTAAATTTGGTTGTTTTAGGAGGCCTTTTTGGTCCATTGTTCAAATACATGGAACTTAAAGCCTGTACCAGAGCTTTAAAATGCCGCAATATAAAAAAATTCACTGCCAACCGATGAGTGAAAGTTTGGGGAACATTTATATGCATAAACCTAAATATCGTCAATTTCATAATTTGTCAGTCCCAGGGTCTCTTAAGTGACATAAAGTAAGAAACAGTTTAATTTAGTGTTATAATTTTAAGCACTCTGTTCTTGGGCTTTCATTTGTCATCAAGTTCTAATTGTGAAATTGTTCCACATAGGAACGTTTGTATACTTATCTTGCTGTAAATAAAAGATTAAAAATGATGAAATGAGTTTTGCTAACATGCTTATTTGTGATACTATTGATCAATAATACTCAGTATTTTGTAAATTTTAAAGAAAAGATTGAAGCTTCATATTTAGCATGTATTTTCTCCCAAATTAGTAGGATATTTAAAAATGTACCCATACAGTTTCTACAAACACTATTACACAGTTTAATTATAAAATATTATTTGTTTAAAGTGGTTTACAATATGTGGAACAAATTTTCAAAATAGTAATAAACAAAACAAAAAATAAAATATAAAATAAAAAGTAAAAGTTCGTAAACTACTTTTAATATGTGCATAACATTAGTTGTACATAATACAGATTAAATGCTGATTTTAGTATTAAAATTTCCAATATGCAAAATATTGAGCTTCATATAGCAGTTTTACTGCTTAAGGTTTCAACAGAAATTCGAATATAATAGGTATGACCTAGTATTATTGGAAATGCCTCTGAAAATTGCAAGGAAAAAGAAGTATAAAAATAAATACATATGTTTCCTAGTCTTGAACAAATCAGTTAATATTTTTGTTTCCTCAAAATATAATTTTTCGGTATTGTATGCAGCATTTTAATTCCTCATGAACTGCAGTTGTATTAAACTCAAATTATTAAAATATACCTCTTAGTTTTAGAGCAGAATCGAACGAACATTTGTATACATTTGATTGAAATTATAGGATATAAACATTTTAGCTTAATATGGTACATTGAGGTGCATAAAAGATGGCCTATAATGGAACGCAGCTGGTACCCTCGACCAGTGCCACACCCTCGAGGAAATTATTGCAACTACATTCCCAAAATATGGGCAAACTGTCCAAGAGTAAGATTACAAGCTAGTTGTCCATGTTCTTACTATATAGCGTTTCACTCTTAGAAGACAGTATGGAGTTAAATGGGACATCTCTGTCTCTATCTAGCGCATACAAGTTGCCATTAGCCGCGTCCTTTTCTACCCTTGCGCTGTTGCCAGATTCCTAATAGCATGGTATAAATATTCATTTGTTATAAATTTCAGGTTTGAACACATTATCCTATGCAGAATTTTTTCCTCTATCAGGTTATATCCTTTTCAGAGTCATTATACATTTCTATAGGTCCAAATTTCTTCAGAAAACGTTTTTTTCAATAGAAGTCCGATATTTGCTGTTTCTACACTCATCACGCGCTAACTAACAAACTAACTGCTAGAATGCATCTATATTGTTTACTTAGGTAGAGTAGACCATAGTGCTACTACCTGCCTACTTTGAATTTTCTATGTTTACCCAGTTAAGTGTTATAATTTTTTAAATTAAATGTTTTCGGAAAATTTTATATCTGTGCACTGCAAAAGTTACGCAGCGTGAAACTTTTTTGTTATTGAGTTTACATCAGGGAACCAGCGAGAGTAAATGTTGAGGAAGGTTGGAGAAAGTTTCTTTTATTCAGTAAGGCAAACAAAAGGTATTCATCTATTCAGCGCCGGGCCTGACACAGAAGATAGTATAAGGAGCAGCACTAACATTAGTTCGAAAGAAGCCGTGTGTGTAACTGTGAGCTGTTATTGCGTTATTTGTTTAATATTTTTGTAAATATTTGTAGTTATGGAGGGGGAAGCTAGGAAGAGACGATATGTTGGTAAATTAAGAAGTAAGGAACGCCAAATAATTATGAATGTGTTCGATTATTTTTGAAGCAAAATGCGTGTAAGTAAGGCGGTAAAAGAAACAGCTAAGGCTATCGGGTGTTCAGAAGCAGTAGTGTGTATGATTAAAAAGGAACTAATGAAAGGACCTCTAAGAACGCCATCGAAAAAGAAAGCAAAAAGGGCGGGACTACACAAAACGCTAGGTTAACGCAATATCATTGAATAGTGCAAGGTGGAGTGCGGCGAGTTGTTCATTCTTTACTGTTTGTAAATATTCCACCCACGCTGAATATAATTTTGTCACAGTTCAACAGTGATGAGACCCTACCAAATTTCTCAAGGGCCACTCTTAGTCGGTTCTTACATGATTTGGGGTCCGAATATGAAAGAAGGGTAAGAAGTGCATATTAATAGAAAGAGACGATACCATCAGATGGCGACATAAATATCTAAAATACGTAAAAAGATTTAGGGACCAGGGGAAATCAATTGTTTATACAGACGAGTCATTTGTAAATTTAGGTCATACAGTAACAAAGGCATGGAGGGATAACAAAGTTAAAAGTGCCCGTCTCGTCAAGCAGCAATTGAAGGACTAAGTGCCACCTCGAGTCGCGCGCGGAGAGAGATTCTCAACTAGTACATGTTGCAACACTGCGCTCCATTTAACTTGTACTGTCTTCTAAGGGGGAAACGCGCTTTAGTTCTGCTTGAATTTGATCCCATAAATAGAATATGACATAGAATTGAATAAGAAAATTAAAAACATTTTCTTTTTAATGCTCGTATTTTCATGCTGACTACTCTATTCCATTTGCTTTGAGTTTAATGTCTATAAAGGGTAGAATGGGACTGAAAAGTTCAATTCCATAGCTGGGATTTGAACCATGGATGTTGCTGTCTCCGTCCGGTTGCTGTAATATCTCAGCTACAATGACAATGTGCCGATAAGACAATAAGTTAGTCGTTAAAGAGGTCAAAAGTTGCATAGTATTTTATTGAATAAGTAATGTTTTCTGAACAACTAGATATATAATAATTGTAGGGTTCTAAATGAATTTCTGCATATCAATTGTAAATATTTAAACCAGAGTACCACTGACCTGCTTCCAACCCTGTCATATCCCTCATGAATAATTTCTCAACTTGCTACCTGTAGGTATAGTATTAGGCACCTACATTAATTGTGCTTGTGGCAACATTCACTAGCAAAAAGTTGTGAATACAATCACAAGCACAGCCTATCATCTGCTGAACCTACTTAAGGAAATTAGACCAGCAAATAAAGCTCTTTCTGATCCCAAACTACTCAAACCAAGCAAGTCTCCAGGGTGAGATACAGAATCAGCGCGAAGAGTTCAATTGCTGCATACGGCAAAGGACTTTCTAAAATGGTGTTTGTTGTTGCAAAAGTGCTGAAAATTGGTGTTCTAAATCCACTAATTTTCTTCAATGGTAGTTCACAGAGCAGAGTGCAAGTGATGCAGAGAATGGACATCAAACATGGATCATAACCGTGTTACTAAGTCTGAAAAAATGTATATATGATGGCTAAGGAGACAAGAAGCAACTAAAGATACCTAAAAAGAAGAAGAGAGAACAGGAAAGTCCTAACACAGGATCCTTATAGATCAGGAGGTTTCTAATATTTCTCATTTGTTTAACTTCATACTCAATTTTCTCAAAACTACATTTTTCAAGCTTTTGATGCATTTTCTATTAAAGCTATTTTAGATAGGGGTATGAAATTTTCAGTGTATGTTACCGCATCCATAACAAGGCTTCCCTAATAGATTCATTGCAATGTGTTAGACACATTCAGATTTTTAATACTTTATCTCCCAAAAAATGAAAAAAAAAAAAAAAAAAAAAAAAAAAAAAAAAAAAAAAACTATATAAGTTTGGTGGTGACCGCTACTCGATAAAGTTTTGGAAACCACTTAGATTTTGATTTTTGCTTTGATCGGTTTCCTGCTTGGCTTTGTTTCCCTCGAAAGCTATTAATAGATCTATCGTGGCTGCAATAGTTGCGATGATTATGTAATGCTGGATAGTTTCAGGAAAGTGTGTAGTGATGAGATCAATTAGTTCTTTCTCTCCTATGGTTGGATCCAATGTTTTAGGTCTTCGGACCACCATCACAAAATAATTAACCATTGACTCGTTTTTCTTGGGATTGTATTTGCCATTACTTAGCTTCAATCGAATATTGGCTTGCCTACCTGCGCTCCAATATCGATTTAAAAACAAATCTACAAATGTCCCGTAGTTATTATCTGCCCCTACCATAAGTTCGAGCCAATTAGCTGCATTCCCTTTGAAACATTTCCTAATTATGGTAATTTTATACTCCTCGGGTATATTTTCGATAGTAAAGTACTCATGAATATCGGCTAGAAAAGCTTTAGGATCATCAGATTCCTCATACTCAAATATAGGTGGTGTAATTTCCTGTATCAGATCGTTAGGCCATTGAATTTGTGGACCGCCACTTCTGTTAGTACATTAGTGGAGGCACTAGCATCATATTAGTTTCGAAACGTCAGCGTTTGCACTTTCCAAAGCCTTGTTTGGATGGTTATGTTTACAGTATGATTTTTGTTTACACTAGGACAAGCAGAATTAGCACGACTATCATTTAATTTCAAATTTTCCAGTACTTGCTTTACACTCTGGATTTCCGTAACTACTTCCTTTATATGCTTATTTAAATATTCCACATTTACAGTTAAACTCCTTATCTTTCTGTCTTCTGTAACCTAACTTTACTATCTTCCAATTTTTGCAGGTAATTTCTCTCGCATTATACAATATCTGTCCGACTTCTTCCCTAAACTTCCTACTTTCTCTTTCAGATTTCTCAGTAAATTGAACAAATTCTTGATTAATTTCTTTCTTTACAGTTTATCTCCCCTGCAACCTGATTTCTGTTCTCCCTAACCTCAGTTCTTAAATTATCTACTTCAGTTCTAATTTCCCCCTGAACATTGTCTAACACACGCTGTTGATTTTCTATTCTCTGTGCTAATTCTGTCAGGCCCCGATTGTTACTTTCCAATTTCTCTGTCGCTGTTCAGTCAAACATTTGCTGTTACTTTTCATCCTTTCAGTTAAATTTGTATTGTTGTTTTCCAGTTTCTCCCTAACCTCAGCTAAGCTTACTTTCATTTCATTCAACATTGCCATTATCGGCCCCAGCATGTTACTTTCTGCATTTACAAATGGTGTTTGACATTCCCTGCCAGAATGACCTTCCCATAGCTGTTCTCTCTGATCTGATACATTTACATTTCCTTCTACATTTGCTCCTACATCTACAGCTTCTCTATTTACAACTTCTGTCTTTTGAATTTCACTATCTACTACAGACTGTTCCTACATCTTGCTGTTTCTAAGAAGCATCTACCAAAATATCACTGATAAATTAATTTAACACTCAGCACCTTATTACCGTTGCTGCACACTGATGCTGCTGCCGTTCCTGATGTTACTGGTCCATTCCTTCCGCAGTCCTCCTCTTGTTGATTCCCGTTGATCCATATCCTATCGAGTCAGCCTCTTTTGGTCCTCTTCTTGTTAAATCTCGTTGGTCCATTCCTTATCGAGTCCCACGTTGGGCGCCATTTTTCGCGGATTTCACTCCCGCTGCTGGTTGGAGACGTTGCTGTTAAGATCTGGAAGATTTGGTAGTTATAAGATCTCCTACCCATGTTTGGTGTCACAGTACCTAGGTAGCTCCAGCATACGTTCTTAATCTGCAAAGTGTGCGTGAGTGTTAGCAGGAATGGAAACAAAGGAGGAATTTGCAAACATGTGACTTTATTTGTGATTTTAAAGTTTTTCGTGGAGAACTGTTGACAATATCTGATTAGAAATATTAGTTCCTAACATCTACTGCAATATTATAACACTATAACTTTGTCCGACGAGTAATGTGTACGCGCCAAGCTTGGGTACAAAGTGTAGAGCGACACAGAAGATCACAAACTGCGCGACTCCTACCTACAACCTCGCTTTTAGCTAGTCGGCAAGCCCCAACTATACAGAACTCATAACGTTCACCCCATGATCGCATGAGTAATGCGAAGGAAATGATTTTGCCGGTCAATTTTAAGCAAGTCATGACAAAATAAAGATCAACCCGCCAAGCTTCAGTTAGACTTGCTCGCATAACAATTGAAATTTTATCATTTACCTAATCTGCCCGAGCTTTTATTCTTGAGCCTACAATATAGGTATACATTCAGCTTTAATATTAATGTTTCTCCCTATGAATATTGATTCCAATCTCTTTTTGGTTTTTCCATAATTATTTATCTTCGGATTATAATTTCGGCTTCGCTATAAAAAGGATAAATTTCTTCCTGGCATCATAATAATAAATTTAATTCATTTATTTTTGGAAAGGAACCTTCCACCACTTATTGGTAGATGTGGGTAAATTTTCGATGTATTCTAACAAGTATGAGAAGAGAAAAATCCACATATGCACATACGTCTCACTGAATTTTTAAGAAAAACACATTTTGTTGAAATATATTTTTTTAAGAAGTAGTGAGATTTAAAAAAGCTGTTGTACATACGACTATCTACCAAGTAGAAAGAGAAACTAAATCCCCCCCCCCTCACCAAAAAAATCGTAGTTCTGTGACTAATAGTATTCATAGCACGCATAAGTGAATATGGCCTTAATTTTTACCAATTTCTTATGTTTGAACTACCAGTTACCTTAATTTTCCAACTGACTCGCAATTTTCCCGGTAAACCACAAGAAGATCTCAAATTTAAATGAGATAACCATACCCTAATTCAAAGTTACTGTTCTGTTACAGTGTCTCTTTCGTTTTCTGTCTCCCATTCTATACATTTAAAATAGGATGGTTCTAGACAGATTATATCAATATAGTCGTACATTCCCGTTCTGATTTCCGGGGGTATTATGTTTTCTCGGGTCATTCTGATGCAGCCATTATAGAGGAAACTACTTATTGGAATACCCCGAAAACCAACTGTGACATTTTCCTCCATTATAGCATGGTCTGGTTATATTTACCAAAATTCCATCTGTTACGTTGCATTAGTACCGTAAAATATAACCATGGTAAAGCTACAGCCATAGTTGGTGTCCCTGCATGCATTATGTTGCCACAGAAGCCCTTGTTTCGAGCCCGTTGTAGAGAAGCCAACCGATAGATTTTAAATAAAGATTCTGTTAAGATGCCGCATTAATGAATTAATTAATCAATCAATCAATCAATCAATCAATCTGTGGATGCCATTGTATTGCTCGTGTGTGCGTGGTTTTGTCTTGAATTGTTTTGGAGCAGTATATGCAGTTACAGTGACTGTTGTTACTTTTGTATTCGCTACACAGTGGTGCATTAAATATATGTATTACGATATTTAGCGTTCGGAAGTGATTTTGTCCAAAAGTGTTATTGCAGAACAAGATTTGCCGAAGGTGAGTAGGTTCATTATGTGTTGTGTGGTAACGATGTTCAGCATTATTATCGTTTGAAGGCATGTTACTATAATATTTGAGGCTAGAAATAATGCTTTTATTATGTACGTTGGCAGTACTGCTTTTGGGGGTAATGTCGTCTGCAGTTAATGTTGGCCATATTGAATTCTTGGGAACTGCCTACAGCCTACTGCCTACAGCCTAATACCGTAAACACAACAAATTGAAAACGGAAAATGGTGGTATTAGGGGAGTGTCTAAATGAAAATAATTGGATGTGCTGCACTCACATAACTTTCTCTAATTTTACACTATTCTTAAAAACTCTTGCTTCTTATCTTCTTCATGTTAGTTGAGATAAACATTTGGAGAAATTATCTTACTGCTATTTCCTTCTTCACTTATCTTCATACAAAATTCATTGCCACAATATCTGCACTTTGCACAATTGTTAATTAATTCACACAGTATATCTAATTTAACAATAACGTAGCCACTTCCATTCACCTCTGGGTTAACCACAAAAGAACTGTCATTCTCCTTAGGAAGATCTTTTAATTTTATTCCAGAAGCACTCTCAGACACTTTGACTGGTGGAAGCAATTTCAACATTACTTGCCCTTTTTCCACTCTTTCTTGTATACTTGTTACCGTAAAACTTACGTTTACCAAATACTCTTACTCTCCCCATTATGATTTAGTAATGAAATCTTCTTGTATACACACACCAAACGAATTAAGAATCAAAACACCTTAACACGTGGTCTTTTTTTTTTTTTTTTTTTTTTTAATTAAAGAAAACTCTTCTGTACAATTAGGTACAATATGGTTGAGCTAAGCTATACACAGAACAACATGAAACGTGTAATTGGGGTGCCATCCAGCGATAGTCCCAACAATATAACACAGAAATAGGGAAAAACAGTTACAGAAAAAGCATTTGTATAGAACTAGAGTAAATCAGAATGCCAACGGCGCTTCAGTCTTCGTCGTAGAGGTTCAGGAGGAAGATAAATATGGCGGAGCAGAGGATTCTCATGGCGCAGACAGGATTGATGCAGTCTTCTGTAGCAGATGCGGAGGATACACATCACCTCCGGTAGACCTAAATCAGCATGCAGCGTAGAGTTGCGCACGTACCAGGGAGCGCCTGTCATGAGGCGTAGAAAACGATTCTGCGTACGCTGGATCCTCAGGATCTGCGATGGAGCTGCAGAACCCCAAATGGCACAGCTATACTGCCACATGGGTCGAATTAGGGAAGTATATACCAAGCGCTTGTACCGCAAAGGCAAGGGCGAGGAACCAGACACAAGATGATGGACTTCGCGGATACGGTGACGAATCCTCTGCACTAGACTACAGAGATGGGGACCCCATGTTAGCCGGCTGTCCAAGATAAGGCCAAGGTATCTTATGGAAGTCGCTGTGGGTATCTCCGTCCCATTCAGGTAAAGGGGATGATGGGTCACGTTCTTTTTGTAAGTGAACTTCACAACTCTGGACTTATGAGCGTTCATAGTCACCCTCCAACGTTGACACCAGGATTGAATTTGATTACAGAAGTCCTGAAGGTGGCTAGCAGTCACAGCACAAGTGCCCACACTCAGGGCTGCCACGTCATCGGCAAAGTGAGCGATGGTGAGTTGAGGATGACGAGGAAAATCGGAGGTATATACTAGATATAATAAAGGGCCTAGTACGCTTCCTTGCGGCACACCAGATGATATAGGAAGGGCCTTGGAGAAGGCATGGTCATATTTTACGGAAAAGGTGCGATTATGCAAATAGGACTGTAGGAGGCGGAAATAGGTGTCCGAGAGATGCGGTTTGAGCTTGAATAACAAACCATTGTGCCAAACCTTATCAAAAGCTTTCTCCGTATCCAGAAACAATCCTAAGCACACAGATAGACGTTCATATGTATCAAGAATAGTGTCAACGATGCGGTGTAGCTGTTGAGAGCAGGAGTGAAGAGGGCGAAATCCAAACTGAGTATCAGGGATAATTGGTGCGAGCTCAGAGAAGAGGCGAGGTAGAAGGAGACGTTCGAAGATTTTGGAGAGAAGGGAGAGTAAACTAATAGGACGATAACTGCGGGGATCGTTTTTAGCTTTGTCAGGTTTAGGAAGAAGGATAACAGTAGCATGCTTCCATTGGTGAGGGATATGAGCAGTGCGGAGAATAGCGTTGTAGATCTGTGTTAGCAGGACTAGCGCATTCCGGGGAAAATGAAGTAATAAGGGTTGCACAATAAGATCAGGACCTGGAGATTTGTGAGCTGAGGAGCGGACGATGGTATTTTTAACTTCAGCAGGGGTAAAGTAGTGTCGAAAAGGAGTGAGTAATAAAGGTTGCGTGAGTTCTTCCTCCACTCGATGATTAAATTCCACGTTGAGCACAGGATTGGGTGAAAACTGTCGTACCAGGAGTTCAGAAAACAGGTTGACTTTTTCAAGTGGCGTAGAAAACCAAGTATTGCCAACCTTAAGAGGCGGTATGGCAGCAGAATGGCGTGTCAAAGTTCTAGTCTTCTGCCATAAGGATCCATCGCGGGTGTTTAAGACTCGAAGTTTGCTTTCAGCAGCATTACTGCGTGCAGCACGTAGGGCAGCCTTCAACTCCCGAGTAGCGCGGTTAAAATTAGTTTTATGAAGTGGGCAATGCGTACGTTCCCAGAGTTTCCTACAGTCCTTCTTGATGGAATGTAGAAGACGAATCTCTGGAGAGTAGAAAGTCACAGACCGAGGACGGAGATCGTGGATATTGCTGCTGGCAAGGTTGGCGGCACACTGTATATTACGAGTCAGGGTAGAAACAGCCACATCAACATCACGGGGTGACTTAAGCGGCACTGTCGTAACAGTGAGACCAGCAAGCAAAGAGGTGTACAAAGGCCAATCAAAAGGATATCGTACCAGGGACGGAAAGAGGTCTTTATACTTCACACCGTCAGAGAGAGTAAGCAGGACTGGTAAATGATCGGAGCTCAGATCGTGAATAACGGAAGGAAGGGAACAGTGACGGGAAATATTACGTCCAATGAAGAAATCCAGCACGTCTGGAGTCCCACCATTGTGCGGGTAGAACGTGGGTTCAGTTGGAAAGATTACATCTAGGTGTAACTGATGAATTGCAGTGTGTAGGAGTTTACCTCTAGGATTTGAGAGATTCGAACCCCAAAGAGGATGTTTGGAATTAAAGTCGCCTCCGACTAGAAAGGGGGCCTTGAAGGCATGAGTGATACCCCAGAAATCAGCGAGAGTAACAGGATTCTGAGGAGCAGAATAAAAAGATCCGACTTGAATGTTTGCGGAAGTAGTAGAAAGTTGAATCCGAGCAACCTGAAAGGAGTCCTCCAAAATGGGTGGAAGGGCGTGGTGAGCCAAACAGGTTTTGATAAGCACCGCAGAACCACCCATTCTAGTCAAGTTAGGGTGATCTGCGCGATAGATATCATAGCCAGGAATGTGGAAATGTATGTGAGGAGCCAATTTGGTTTCTGTGGCCAACAGGAGGTCTACTTCATAAACCGTAAGGAAGTGTAGTAATTCATGAAACTTATTGGTGATACTCTGACAATTCCAAGTGCAGATACGAATTGAAGTGGGGACAAAATTAGCCATGGATACGAAGCAGAACAGGAATCAATTGTTGCAAGGTAGTAAGGAGAGGCTGAAGAATAGCGAAGACAGAATCCAGACGTGCCATCAAGCAATCCAATTGAGAACGGTTTGGTTCACCCTGACGGGCTGTTGCTGCATAGGACTGTGAAGCACCGGCAGGTGAGACCTGAGAATCTGGAGACGACGATGGAGGCCGGACATTAGATACAGGAGGACGAGGATAGGCAGCTCCAGTAGAAGTAGGTACGGTAGACTCCAGTCGAGGGAAAGTATGAAGTGAAGGAACAGTAGCAGAGGGTACACCAGAAACGGTACGTTGGGGATTAATGTGAGACCGCTGAGTAGCTTGGAGCCGTCGATGAACAGGGCAACCCTTATAGTTCGCTGTATGTGGACCTTTACAATTCACACACAGAGGGGGCGTGTGAGGAGCCTTAGAGCACTGCGCAGTAGGATGGTTGCCATCACATTTGACACAACGTGGTTGCTTGTGGCAATAATTACGGCTGTGTCCAAATTCCTGGCAGTTCAGGCACTGAATAACACCCCTTTTGGGTTTCGGTGGCTCCACTTTTATCGTCGTGTAATATAAACGAGTAAGTTTATATATGTCGTCATTGAGAGGATTTGGTTTTAGATCCAAGAAAAAGAGGGGCAGTTGCACTTTTGTCACGGGATGGTAAACAGGAGTCATTTGGGCAGGGGAATACCCAAGAGACGTTAATTCTTGCATTACCATAGAAGTGTCAATAGTGGGGTGAAGCCCACGAATAACCACCCGAAGATTACGATCCTGACGCATTTGGTAGGTGTGAAATTCTGCCTTCTGTGACTCAAAATAATGTATGGCTGCACGATAACCGTCTATACTCTCGAAAGAGAACTTGACCTTGTTGCTGTCCAGTGTAACAAGCTTGTAGGCGCCTACATTGGACGTTTGTAAGTGTTTTATAACAGTATTCATGTTGAGTATATTAGACACATAAATGGGAGGTGGTTTCTGGGATGAGGAAGTAGAAGTAGTAGGCGCAGGTTCACTACGATCTCCTTCTTCGGAATCCATGTTAGCCAAGGCTGCAAAACGGTTAGCTGTAGCGAAAGGAGAAACAGGAGCAGCAGAACCCAGTTTCTTCCTCTTTGAGTCACGTGGACAATCATCCTGGCTGCGTGGTTTAAAGGCGGCGGAAGGCAAGCTGCAGTCGATAGGCTGCATTTGACCAGAGCAGTGTGAAGAAACGGGCAAGGGCTGTCTTTGCTGGTGGTGTGATGAAGTGGAGGCTTCTCTCTGGGAGCAACTAGATGTGGTTTGAGGAGCTGCGGGCGGTGCTGGTAGAGAAGATACCTGATCCTCAGATTGGTAACACGTCTGCATCGCAGAATAAATTAGCTGCCCCGTATCAGTGGGAACAGCCATGGTGTGTAAGGAAAGCGCGTATTATAGAATACTACGCAGTGAACTAAAGTATCACAATTACACACGATTAATAGAGTACCTAGAACACTCACTAAAGTAATTCAAATTTAGTGCAGAAGGTAACTTTCGGTGTTTAACGAACAAGGAGTAAAGTCAAACATTCACAGGTTTAAAACGATAAATAAAGTCAAACTTGTCGTCCTTAACCAACAAAAAGTAGTCACTATTCAGATGGTCCAAAAACCGAAAATCTTCAAGTAAATCACGCTACCATCATTCTCGTTGATAGATCACGTATTAACTGTAAATTATATCACTACACACATATAAATACATACGAATTATGTCACCTTTGGATGAAATTTGATTCGTATAACACAAGCTATATTAGCCAAATCCAAAGCCTCCTGAGACTTATGAACACGTGGTCGAACAAGAAATTTTCAAACTAAAACAGGAAACGGATCCTGACAGATGGCAGCACACGCTGGTGTGTACCAGGATGGCCAATGCACACGCTAAAATTTACCACGCATACCTAAGTGGGTTAGTTCACAAATTATAAGCGAAAGAAGCATTCACATTCTATGTGGAACTGGTTGTGGAAAATGGGGGCGTGTCCTTGCGCCGCCATATTTAAATCACCAAATTAAAGGGCTTATTACCCGTGTGACATACCATGTTATATATATCATTTTAAAGCTTAAGATGTGTACTATTTTTTAGAATAAAAAATAATAAATCGATGTTTTCATGCAAACTCACTTCCCGGTGTCCTTATTTGAGATCCCGTTCTCCTCACACGCTTAGCATATAAAAAAATGAACAACGACGTTGCATTTCACGAACATTTTTTTCCGAAACTGACACAAATAACAAGGAATATCTCAGAAAATTTTTCATTCCACAAAAAGGTTTGTTCAGACAAAAATTGTGTGTTTTAGCGAGATCTGCATTTTTACTTTCTCTACTGGTAAGTAGAAGGAAGTATTGTATTCCACCCAAAAATTCGATGTCGAGATTTCACCGGAAATATACGTTTTGAGACCCCCTGAAAAAAAAATTGTACTAACCATTGTTACAAACTCTTATTCCAATATCTTCTTCGTGTTAGTTGAGATCAACATTTGTACAAATTATCTTATTGCTTATTTCCTTGTAGGTACAAGGGGAATATTAGAATACAGTAGGCTTTCTGTGATAGTCAAATATTTTAAAGCTTTGAGATCCCGTTCTCTTTGCACGCTTAGGATATAAAAAAAATAAACGATGTTCCATGTCATGAAAGTTTTAACTTTTCCGAAACTGACACAAATAACAAAGAATATTTCCGAAATGGTTCACTTCACAAAAGAAAATCTCTTACGGTTTACCAGTTATGCAAAAGTGAGCAAGAGTAAATAGGACTACATAGGCTATAGCCAGAAAATTCAAAATATGCATTTTATTGGTCATAAAAATATGTTAAACATATGGAATTTAATCAAAATCGTTAGAGCAATTTTCGAGAAAATGAAAACTTTCCAAAAAATATTCATCGAAAGAGTAGTTTAGGGTGGAAGAATTTTCTTCAAGAACTTCGTGTCGCATCCTTCTAAGATATTAAACTTAAATAGGAACTTTAGTTTTCAACCGATTTTTCATTCCTTAGTTACCCTGCACATACACCGTCTCTACGCGCGCGCGCGCACACACACACAGAGCTTTTTCTAAAAATGTTTTTTTTTCTTTTTTTTTCTTTTTTTTTTTTTTTTTTCCCCCTGATTCAGGGGGTCTCAAAACATATATTTCCGGTGAAATCTCGACATCGAATTTTTGGGTGGAATACAATACTTCCCCTACTTACTATACGTAGTAGAGAAAGTAATAAAGTTTTGTAAGAATGTTTTTAGAGTAGCTTTGAAAATAAATGATAACAATTACACACAAGGTAATGCGCTGTTCTTCAGAAGGAAGATGAAAGATGGACCAAATGAATAGGGAAGACTCCACTCAAGGTGACGTTGGTCTTCGAGGAAGCCTTCGGCAGCTTTCCAAAAACATTGTAATGTTCCTGACATCACCAAGGTTCAGTTGACATAGTGTCCTAAAAAAATAGGAGATGCTTGTACTGCATCTCAACAAGGAGTCGTGGGAGGTCATCCAATATTCATTGCTAATAGAGCGGTGGAAAACTACAAAAATATCACACTTCTTAGCAATATACAAAATGTGCACCGATCAGTGGCATATTCTGCGATTGTAATTTGGGCTATCACTAGGCCTACCAGATTCGGACAATAAGGGGTTGTTGATTAACTTCCGTTAGGCGTGCGCCCTGTTAGAACACCGTTGGTCACGTGGGGCCTAGTAAGCCCACGCTATATTTTCGTGCTTATAATATGCTTGTATTTATTTTCTTAAACTTTGTCCTTCATTCCCATGTTTAGCTTCATTTATCTTAAACATACACGGTTTTATCGGCATTATCTTACTAGATAGACCAAAGATAGATACAATATAGTATGAATACAATAATTATAATTTATACTACACCTCATACAACTTGTAATTTGAAATGTACGTGAAGGAGAATGTGAGAAAAAAGCGGGTAAACTATTAACAGAAACAAAGAATTGTCTGGTTTCCTTAATAAAATTCACAGATTGGGAAAGTATAAGATTATCTATCCTAAGTCATTTATAATCGTATTTACTCTTATTTAGTCTTATTCATTTTGCTTCTGCTCACAGTGCAAGTGTGGAAGAGCTGGAGTATGTCTTCCCTAATTTACTATCACTAATTTATCCTCGTATTTCAACCGCGAGAATGGTCGTTTTATTGCTATGCAGAATTCGTGTTCATACGGCACATTTCGGAGACGCTCGTATGATATGGAATTCCGAAGCCCGAACGTGCTTATTCCTGCATTCTGCCACCTCACCTCTCTCGACGCCGAGGCTGGCGTGAATCTATACCATGGGCCTCGTCTCGACGCGCATCATAATGAAGGTTGCTGCAGCAAGCATCCGAAGCCCAATTCTCCCTACTGTTCAATGGTAAATAACGAGACATATCCCATCCTACTAATTCTTCATAAAGGAAACTGGCTAGTATTGCAATTATTATTAATAATACTTATTAACTTCCAGTTTACTTTAGATATGGGCCTCGGTGATAGCTATGATAGCCCACAATCACCGACAATACCCTAACCGAATTATTTCTCAGTATTTTGCTCATGGCCCGATGATAATCAACGGCTTCCTAATAATTTGCGCTCTCTTGTTAATAATTTATGACTTCCAGTCAGTGTTGCCAGCATAAATTCAGTTTCAATGTTAAAATTTGCAACAAGAACGAAATTTCAAAAAAATTTTAAGTTCAATAATTGTGTTTTTAATAATTATGTTTTAAAGTTCCCAATTAAATATGTTCAGTGAAGTTGCATACTCATTATTTAGCTAAAAATAAACCTAAAATCTAAGTACCTGAAGTTTGTACTGTATAATTTTAATTTACTTATCGCTTATATTACATAACCTTGTTTATTCATGTGCAGTTGTTAAAACTATGACTACATTTGGTCTCCTTCAAAGAGATTTAACGGTAAAGATATATTTATAATAATCCATTAATTAAAGAAGTGCTTGCTGAGCAAAAAATACAACTAAGGCTACTTCATATATTCCATAAGTAATTGCACTCCGCAATTTTTTATAGTATTATTATCTTCTGTTCTTATATTATTCACAAAAATAGTCAAACCAAATCTAACTCGAGATTGTGTTACTTTTTAGACAAATTCACTCGTGACTTGCAGTCACTCGCGACGTTTTCGCAGTAACACAACCTCCAGTTACATTGCTCATGATAATTTTCTGTTGATTTTAAACGAATAAATGGTAATAACGTGTCAAAGTGTTCACTTTGAAGACAAAAATCGTGTTTTTACTCTCCCTACCAACTAATTGGTCGCCTGCTTAGCACGATGGTATGGGTTCGATTTCCGGTACGGCCGGCTCCAAAGGTTCTCCGATGGACGAGAGGGTGTGGGGGTAAGAGGCGAAGAATTTTCTTATGAATTACTTGTGTCTGGTGTGCCTGGGCCGGGACAACTTTCGTGTGGTGGGTGGGGAGCCAAATACTCACTTCTACTGTATCCAAACGACACAAATCAGCACATTATTCTCTGCACGTATTTAAAATATCTATTGCTCTTTTGGTAGCGTTAGTGGTGTTTAAGAAACGTGTTTAAACAGTTATTTAAAGAAATACAATGCATATAATGTGTTTCTCGTTATGATTATGATTATGATTATGATTATGATTATGATTATGATTATTATTATTATTATTATTATTATTATTATTATTATTATTATTATTATTATTATTATTATTATTATTATTATTATTATTATTATTATTATTATTATTATTATTATTATTATTATTATTATTATTATTATTATTATTATTATTATTATTATTATTATTATTATTATTATTATTATTATTATTATTATTATTATTATTATTATTATTATTATTATTATTATAAATATGCTGTAACGGTGTTAAGAGTAATACCGTTGGATATAAGAAATTATTATAGACTTGGGAACAGCCAGAAGCGGTATGTCCTGAAAGTGGAACGGTTAGCATTCACGTAAACAGTGGAGTTGAACAGAAGAGGACGTGGAAAATGGAAGTCTGAAGTTGTCAATCCCCATTATGCATTTCCAGTAGGATTTGTATTAACATGTGCCGTTCTTGTATTTGCGTTTGGATTCAAATCTGCGGAACAGACTGCATTTGCCCAGCTCACGTATACAGGCGATGACCGGAAACCAACTGACAAGAAAAAAAAATTAAAGATAAGCAAAAGTCACATGTTGGGCAAGGAAATACATCAAGTGATGAACAAACAGATATAAAAGGTACCGCTAAAATGATGCTGAAAAAGAGCAATCCATAAAAACTGTTTCTAAACAAAAAAGGCAAGAAGCTTAACCTGTAAAGGAACAGAAAAATACAAACAAGGATGTTACCAAAGTAATTATTGGTAAACAGCAAAAGACAGTAACAAACTAGGAGCTAAACAGACAAAAGGAAAATCTAATGAAAGTAAAGGAGAAGAAATTAAGAACAGCAAGCTGAAAGGAACTAGGGACGTACTCCTGATGGAATTCTATCAAGATAAGGAATCCAAGAGAATGTAATTCCCTTTTCCATCATGATATAGGAGCATTCAGGGTTTTGTGTTATATACTGTAGGTCAAGTTTAAATGTTTATTTAGTGTAGGTCAAGTTTATTGTAAAAAAATAAAAAGAAGATTTCTTGTGTTTTTAAAGTTTGGTGTAGTTAGGATAAGGTTAAAAAGGATTTTAAAATGTTTGAATTGTGTATATGATTTGTTGTTTTCTCGTATTCTTAATTTCACGAGATACGATGTAATTTTAGAAAGGTTTTTACTTAGCATATAGATATTGTTTAAAACTTTTAAGTTATTTCAATAAATTGTTAGTTATGCACGTGTTGTTTGATGTGAACTTGCGCTATCCTGAAGATTCGGCGGATAGGAATTAATCAAAGGAGAGTGATACTTAGAAGGGTAATTTAATAGTTTATAGCATATTGGCGCAATGCCATGGACTATTTTGCGTATATAAATTTTGGATATAAAGTAAGATATTTAACACAGATCGATGTATGTAAGCGCAGAATATAAAGCTTCCATATCCTGGAACATTGAGTTCCGACAGTTATATTTAATTAAATTTTGAAATACATATATACGAATATACGTATCGTTCTTAAACTTTTCTGTAATTCAAAAAATAAGAAACGTGCGAAAGAACAACATAATGTCTATTTACCGTAAAAGTGGACAGAAGAAAAGAGGTTTACTTCCCAATTTGGATATATTTTATATATCCACTGACATAGATCACGCAATATATAAACTATTAAATTTCTGCGCATCTGGCTTCTTCAGTTACGAAAATAATATTTAAGTTATGTAGAGTTTGAAAATGCGGAAACAATGATGCGATACATAATAGTAAGGAATGTAGGAAGTAGCTGTCGTTGAGAAAAATCACATAAAAGTTCATATCATTTGCAGTGCAATAAAATTGTTAGTGACTTAAGTGAACTATTTATGCATCGATTATTTAATGCACGTGCCCCAAGTTTTTCGTTTTAATTCTTAGCAGTATTTTCACGGGTATTAAAAATTCACAATCACAAATTTTCAGGACATGCATGGAATATGAGAAATTATTTTATGCTTTTTAGTCCGTGGTATATTAAATTATTTAAACTATTTAAAATTTAATTTCATTATGAAGGGATATGATGCCATACTTAGTTCCTATACTCGCTGTAATTTCGTTCTGGATTTATAACTGAGCTTCTTACGACTCTTACGACCAAGTCTAAGAGAAATGTTGGAATTGTATTCTGTTTGGACTTACAAATGCATCACCTCCCTCACCCTTGTAGGCCAGGTGGCAAGTCGTCTTTTGGGACCACCTAGCATACTTGCCGATAAGCCATCCTGCCTTACCGACACTTACCGACGCGGCTTGGAACACGTGGCTCGGAAAACATTTGGAGCCGACTGTACCAGGCGGTTCAAGAACATTCGTCACTTCCGCACCTCTCCCTCAACAATGCCTTTTCCCCTCTCCCAGCGCAATATCATCCTTCCTCTATTTGGTACGAACTGCGATCGGAATTTTCTCTAAATTGTGCATGAATTTGTTCGCTTCACTTTAGCATAAACATGTCACATTTTAGAGATATTAGGCGATTGTCGAAATACATTGTGCGTATGTTTTTGAAGCTCCGGTAGAGAAGTTATTGCATATCACCGGGAAACTCGATATGATAGATCACCAAAAATACACGCTTTGAGGCCCACTGCATCCCAAAAACTTATTTTTACTTTCTCTAGGGAAAGAGAGAGTATTTTATTCCATCCAAAAATTTGACGTCGAAATTTATCGGAAATATGTTTTGCGGCTCCCTGAGTCCAAAAAAAAAGCATTCTTAGGAAAAACACCCGTCCGTCCGTGTGTCTGTGAATGTATGTATGTGTGTATGTATGTATGTGTGTATGTGTGTGTGTGTCTGTGTGTGTGAACAGCATAACTCAAAAAGTCAAAATTGGTTAAAACTCAAAAGTTATATTACGTTTAATACATTTCAAGGATGCGACACGAAGATTTTGAAGAACATTTCTTCACCCTAAACTAACCTTTACCTACAAATTTTTTGGAAACTTTTGATTTTCTCGAAAATGGGTATCATGGTTTTGATTAAAATTCCATAAGTTTAAGATATTTTTATGGCAAATTAACTGTAGGTATATTTTGAATTTTCTGGCAATAGCCCACGTAATTCCATTTTCTCTTGATGACATTTGCATAACTGGTAAACCATAAGAGATAGACCAAATGTTACTATACAAAAATGTAGATCTCGTTAAATCACACAATTTATATCATATAATATTTAAACTCATTGTAAACTTCATGATATGTTTCCTCCTTTTTTTTTTTTTTTTTTCCTCAATGTTTAGTCGCGATATGACTTTTATGTTGAAGCGACTTCAAATAATAAATAAATTAAAAAAAAAAATTAAATTAATTTATATCCGAATAATTTATTTTTTATTTTTTTTTTATTTTTTTATTTTTTTTATTTTTTTTTTTTTTTTTTTTTTTTTTTTTTGGTGGAGTGAACCATTTCGGAGATATTTCTTAAAACTATAAAACAGATTGTGGTGGAACTTTGTGTGGAGTTTGCCTATAATATAAACACCCTGAAGAGTGCAAATTATTGATTTCATGTTTATAAACATATGGAAAATTCAAATTTCAGTTCCAAAGTCCCTTAACCCTAGCATTGCCAAGCCTTATTCCACAACTTAGATTACCAAGGGCCGGGTGGGGGGGTGCCCTTGGTAAGGGGGTACTTGGTACCTTGTCACTATCAGTAATAACAAAAGTCTGAGCAATTTGTAAAACAAATTTATTTTAAAATTGGGTATTATATCTTATTTTGTTTATAAATGTAATATTTAACACTGCTTAACTATTGCTTGTTTACTTTTCTACACGTATCTCATTAGATATGCCCAATCTTTATTAGAGAGCTTATACTGCCAACGGAGGTCACCATCATTGGCAACGGGCCCAAATGACCTAGCTGTCGACGGGCCCTTAAACCCCACTCACTCACTCACTCACTCACTCACTCACTCACTCACTCACTCATTGGTAACAAAATATTTCAGCAGTTTTTAAAACAAATTCATTTTAATATTGGGTATTATGTCTTGTAATGTTTGTAACGGTAATATTTAACATGGTTTAACTATTCCTTTTTTACTTTTTACATGAATCACATATTGACGAGGCATTTTATTGTTTCTTGAAAAGACCAACAATGGAAACGTTGAAACAATTACACAGTTAAGTAGTAGAAATAGTGATTGACAATAACTATTATCTAACGCCTATAATGAAAAATTAAAACACGAAATTTAAAAAATTACTGATGGTGGGCATAAAGTAAACCCCCTCCTCCTTTGTAATGCTAGGATTAATTCATCTAAGCTTAAATTAAATAGCTAAATAATTGGTAAATGTTGCTCTACCAAAGCCCTGGACAGTGAGACTATTAACGTAACAATGGACCGATATTAATTTGTATTCATGTATCACTGGTTCTCCATAAAGTAATACAGGACTGCCATCTAGTGCTGAGCAACCAACTCTCAGGGGAAAGTCACGCGTTTACCTGCTAGTGACATCTAGCGGGTCACTCACGTAACTATTTGGAGAAATGAAACCTTATCGTGTTTTCTAATGATAGTTCTACTCACCTTTTTGTGGGAGTGCCACGATTCTCTCACATTCGAGAGGTCCAGGTTACGAATCTCGGTTGAATTACTGGGATAATTCGTTTTATAATTTTTTATTTTTATTATTTTTTTAATTCTTTGCTTGTGGCGTTTTACTTTATTCTTAAAGATGAATGTGGTGTAACTCTGCTGTGTACACCCCGGGGATTGAACATCATTTCATCAATAAAAATAGTTAAGACAAGTTACAGAAATGCTTCAGTAAAAACTTAAAGTCACATTCACGTGGCCTTCTCAGTTCATTCTTCAAAAACTGCTATTGCTAAAGCTTATTCTTCTGTTTCATATTAATGGAGATAAACATTTGTAAAACTTATTTTATGCTCGACCGTACCCAAATTATTAGTTATAATTGTCATAGCGATCTTTTTAATGGAGCTGCTTAAGCTGAAACTTTCGTTGAAAGACTGTTCCTCGTCCAATCGGAGAGTTCAGTTTTCATTAAGGGGCAGGTTTTCCACCGATCAGAGAATTCCCATGCAGTAATGGCAAAGCGCAATATCGATTAATTCTCGAAACGCAACTAGCGCGAGTTACACAAAACACACAAATTAACCTCCATACAGCATCAACTTCCAAGAATATTGCACTAAGCACAGTCCCACAAATTAATTCCACTAATAATTAGTGTGCTTAGTGCAATATTGTACAATTATTGTACAATAAATGACATACATTGAAATAAAGTTTAGTATGAAAACGAATATATTCAATTTGCGTTCTAGTTTACAATGTTCCCTAGCATTATCAGTTTCATCATGCAGCTGTGACGTGCTGGAAACGAATCGACCGTTTAGCGCCTGCGCAGAACTCCAAATATCAGCTGATGCAATATATAGGTCGTTATCCCTGGTGAGTGTACATGTTACAGTAATTCAACTATAAGATTAGGTATATAGTAGAGCATAAATTTTATTGTCGTATGAAACTTAACTATAATGGTAGTAATTAAGACGCTCGTATGAAAATTAGGAAAATCGCTTCGCTCGTTTTCTAATAGAGTCTTAATTACTACCATTACCTATAGTCTTGTTGCACAATATACTATTATTACATATGTTCTTATAAGTGCAATGTTAAATAAGGATATACATTATAGTAGACTTTCAGCGTTAGTCAAATCTTTTTAAGAACTCCTCGCTTTGTGATAACTTTGAAATTCCATTCCCATTACGGGAACAGGACAACAAAACTAAGGACCCATTCACATAGAAACATTAACGTGAGGACGTGAACGTACGACATGAACATGAAATTCGCAATGACAAAACATTAGCGCTAACGTCAACATCAAAATACTTACAATTATTGAAGTGTGCAAGCGATTAAAAATGGAGGATGCAATGACTGACGAAGATGTTGCAGTGCAATTTACGTTACTACAAACTGTATTATCTTGTGTATGTGGTCTATTATATTTGTAAATTTAGACGTAGACGACGATGGTGGGTTCATTCATTGAATCAGAGAAGGATCGTTCAAGGGAATCTCTATAACCTGCTCAGTGAAATGCGAGTCAATGACCCAACACTATTCCAAATGCAATGATAATTTATGCAAATAATAATAATAATAATAATAATAATAATAATAATAATAATAATAATAATAATAATAATAATAATAATAATGATAATGATAATGATAATGATAATGATAATGATAATGATAATGATAATGATAATGATAATGATAATGATAATGATAATGATAATGATAATGATAATGATAATGATAATGATAATGATAATGATAATGATAATGATAATGATAATGATAATGATAATGATAATGATAATGATAATGATAATGATAATGATAATGATAATGATAATGATAATGATAATGATAATGATAATGATAATGATAATGATAATGATAATGATAATGATAATGATAATGATAATGATAATGATAATGATAATGATAATGATAATGATAATGATAATGATAATGATAATGATAATGATAATAATAATAATAATAATAATAATAATAATAATAATAATAATAATAATAATAATAATAATAATAATAATAATAATAATAATAATAATAATAATAATAATAATAATAATAATAATAATAATAATAATAATAATAATAATAATAATAATAATAATAATAATAATAATAATAATAATAATAATTCGCGGGTGCTAGATGACTACTGGGAAGGATGATTACATATCTTAAATTTCCTGTGGCTTCATTT
Organism: Tenodera sinensis; assembly: GCA_030765045.1. Taxonomy (NCBI): domain Eukaryota; kingdom Metazoa; phylum Arthropoda; class Insecta; order Mantodea; family Mantidae; genus Tenodera; species Tenodera sinensis. The sequence continues at coordinate 52,609,969 of CM060968.1, forward strand.
TACCTCACTTCTCATTCATCTACGTGGTTGTTTCAGGGTTCTAAGTGTCGGCATGCATGGCAGGAAAAGAAACTCACCGTCTCCGGTTTCCGGGTCCCGGAGTCTAGAGGAGAGCTAGTTGTACTAGACGCCGCTGGGAGGTTCGAACTGTAACTAGTGGATCGGCTTCTGTCCTGTCGTGGCTTCTTATTCGGCCGCCCTCTGTCTCCTCTCACCTTTCGGAGGACCCGTAAGGATCATAAAGGACGAAGGACCTATCGCCCGTTAAACCACACGGGTAAATCCGTACTAAACGGATAGGCACCATGGCCCCCACCCTCTTACCCTCCTTACCTGGATCTTACTCTTGGACTCACGAAAGACCTACTGAAGGGCAAGGTACTAAGTCCTCCTCCACACTTGGTCATATGCAATGCGTAACGCCACTTGAAAAATAGTAATACCTAACTATAGAAAAAGACAGTAACAAGGAATGTCTCGAAAATGTTTCTTTAAAAAATGCGTTTCACACAACTTTCATGTATGCTTAAACAAAATCATTTCATTTCTTCTACTTTTCGCACTCCTCTTTTTTCTTTTTTTCATCTGTTTTGTTGTAACTTTCTTTTATCGCTTACGGTGTACGAGTTATGAAAAAAAAGCATTCAGAATGAAGAAAACCTCAGAGGCTATTTCAGTAAATTAAAGATATACATTTCATTTGTAACTCAAACATCGAAATACTAGAACGTTTTCAAACCAAAACTCTGCGAACCATTGGTAAGATCCCCTGGTACATCGGTAATAAGTACAATTATAATGATTTTAAACTCCCAACAATCAAACAGGAAATCGCAGCATACAGCCTGTCCTACCAAAAGCATATCTACAGTCATCCAAATACACTGGCAATAAATCTACTTGACAACAGCAGCAGCACAACAAGCCGATTACAGAGAAACCAAGTCTTGGAATTGCAGTACAGATTTGCACCCAAATTATAAGCAAATTTATGGCCAATGGGCCATAGTTTGTAAAAGTAATATGTTATCATTGTTACTTATTGTTCAACTATTGAACAGATTGTAATTTTGCAAGTGTGTAAATAGATAAAAAAAAAAAAAAAAAAAAATTCATTTGTCACGAAAATATTCTAAACATACTACGGCATTTTAATCAAAATCCCTTGAGCTATTTCCTAAAAAATATCAACATTTTCGTAAAATGTTCCGCGTGAAGCCCAATTTACGGTTGAAAGAAATGCTTTAAAATCTTCATGTCGCATGCTTGAAAGACGGTGAACCTAAGTACCAATTTTGGAATTTAACCTACTTTTTATTTTTGTTATGCTGTTCACAGATACATACACACGCGCGCACACACACACACACACACACACACACACTCACACACACAGACACACACACACAACACGCACGAGCACCAGCGGATCTGTTTCTAAAAATCTTTTCTGGATTTGGTGACCTCAAAACACGCATTTGCGATGAATTCTCCATGCCGCATTTTTTAATGGAATGAAATACTTGCCTACTTACTACAGGTAGCTAGTGGAGACAGTAAAAATACGTTGTCAGTCTTAATAAACATGTATGTACAAAAGACTGTAGCGCGCGTGTGTATGTGTGTGAACAGCAGAACTCAAAAACGAAAAGTCGGTAAAAACTAACGTTGCTATTTATATTTTATACCTTTCACGGATACGGCACGAAAATTTTGAAGAAAATTCCTCATCCCTAACTACCCTTTAGATGGATAATTTTGATTTTCTCAAAAATGACTAAACATTTTTATTAAATGCCATAAGTTTAAGATGTTTTTATGACAAACGAAATGCATATTTTGAATTTTCTGGCTATAGCCTATGTAGTGCTGTTTAGTCTTGATGGCTTTTGCACAGGCGGCGCGGCGCCGTGGCCGAGCGGTTAGACCGTTCGTCTGTCACCAAGAGACACACATGTGTTGTTCGTGAAGGACAAAGCAGCGTCTGGGCGGATTTTTCCGGGTCTTCCGGTTTTCCCCACCACTCATTCCACCAACTGCTACATTATCACCTTTCCATTGATCCATTTCACCTGCATTTCATATCATCCTGTTCCTCACTATCATACCTGGTGCTTGCCAGACCACCCGCTTCCAGATCTTCACTCTGTCCGGTCCATAGGTTCCTGTGCTCCCGGCAGGCGTCTGGCACTAGGCCTGGCTTGTAAGTCCTAGGGGGTGTAAATCCTAAGTACATTAGGCGAGGCTAATCAGGTAAAGAAGAAGAGGAACTAAGAAGAAGACTTGCATGACTGGGGAACCGTAAAAGATAGATCAAATCGTTTTTACTTTCTCAACTGGTAAGTAGGGGAGGTATTGTATTCCACACAAAAATTCGATGTCGAGATTTCACCGGAAATATATGATTTGACACCCCCTGAATAAAAAAAAAGCAGTTTTAGAAAAGGTCTGTGTGTGTCTGTGTGTCAGTGTGTCTGTGGACAGCATAACTCAAAAACGTAAAGTTGGTTAAAAAAACAAAGTTGGTATTTAAGTTTAATGTCTTTCGAGGATGCGACACGAAGATTTTGCAGAAAATAACCCCACCCTAAACTACCCGTTACATGGAAAATTTTTCGAAAATTTTAATTTTCTTGAAAATGGCTCTAACGATTTTGATTAAAATGTCATATGTTTGAGATATTTTTATGAAAAATGAAATGTAGGTATATCTTGAATTTTCTGGCTATAGCCCCTGTAGTCGTATTTACTCTGGACGACTTCTGCATAACTGGTAAACCGCTAGAGATAGACCAAATCATACTATACAAAAGATGTAGATCTTGCTAAAATACACAATTTATGTCTGAATACATTTTCTTGTGGGTTGAACAATTTCGGAGATATTCCTTGTATTGTGTGTCAGTTTTGGAAAACTTAGAACTTTCGTGAAATGGATCATCGTTGTTCTTTTTTTTTATATGTTAAGCGTGCAAAGAGAACGGAATTTCAAAGTTTTAAAAGATTTGACTATCGCACAAAGCCTACTGCATTCTAATATTCCCCTTGTACCTACAAGGAAGTAAGCAATAAGATAATTTGTACAAATGTTTATCTCAACTAACACGAAGAAGATATAGGAATAAGAATTTGTAAGAACGGTTAGTACAAGAGTAGAGAAAGTCATGTGAGTGCAACACATCAGATTTTTTCATTTATTTTCTTTATCTGATTAGCTTTCCCTTTGTAGGATTTACAAGTCAATGCCTAGGGCAGGACGCCTGTCGGGGAGCACAGGAACTTTTGAACCGAACAGAGTGAAGACCTGGAAGCGGGTGGTCAGCCAAGCACCAGGTATGAGAGTGAGAAAGAGAATGATATGTAATGCAGGAAAATGGATGAATTGGGAATCAATGAACTGAAAGGTGACTATGCAGCAATTGGCGGAATGAGTGGTGGGGAAACCAGAGAAGTCGGAGAAAACGAGCCCAGACGCCGCTTCGTTCACCACGAACACCACATGTGGGTCCTTGGGATCGAACCCGGGTCGCTTAGGTGGTAGGCGAGCAAGTTAACCGCTCGGCCACGGCGCCGCTGCCTCTTTAAGGAAACCACATAACGAAAATTCAGCAGAATTGAGATCTAGAGATTGCAGAGTCACATTATTGGAGTCTACTGAGCACGCTACAAAAATGTATTAAGATATAAATTGTGTGTTTTAGCAAGATCTACATTTGTTTGTATAGTAAGATTTGGTCTATCTCTTACGGTTTATCAGATGTGCAAAATCATCCAGAGTAAATGGGACTTCGTGGGCTATAGCCAAGAAATTCAGGATATACATTTCATTTGCTATAAAAATATCTCAAACATATGGAATTTTAATAAAAATCGTTTTAGCTATTTTCAAGATAATTTTTGAAACTTTTTCCATGTAAAAGGTAGCTTAGAGGGTAGGAATATTCTTCAAAATCTTCGTGTTGCATGCTTGAAAGACATTAAATTTAAATACCAACTTTGGTTTTTAACCGACTTTTCGTTTTTTAGTTATGTTATTCACAGACGGACACACACATACACACACTCACACACACACATACACACATACACACACATACACACACACTCACACACACACTCACACACATACACACACTCACACACACATACACACACATACACACACACACTCACACACATACACACATACACACACACTCACACACACATACACACCCACACACATATACACACATACACATACACACACTCACACACACATACACATACACACATATTCACACTCACACACACATACACACACTCACACACACATACACACCCACACACATATACACACATACACATACACACACTCACACACATACACATACACACACTCACACACACATACACATACACACATATTCACACTCACACACACATACACACACTCACACACACATACACACACTCACACACACATACACACCCACACACATATACACACATACACATACACACACTCACACACACATACACATACACACATATTCACACTCACACACACATACACACACTCACACACACATACACACACTCACACACATACACATACACACACATACACACATACTCACACACATACACACACACTCACACACACATACATACACATACACACACATATACACACACAGACACACACTCACACACACATACACACACTCACACATATACACACATACACACACACTCACACATACACACACACTCACACACACATACACACACTCACACATACACACACACTCACACACATACACACACACTCACACACATACATACACATACACACACATATACACACACATACACACACTCACACACACATACACACACACTCACACACACATACACACACTCACACACATACACATACACACATACACACACACTCACACACATACACACACTCACACACACATACATACACATACACACACATATACACACACATACACACACTCACACACACATACACACACTCACACATATACACACATACACACACACTCACACATACACACACACTCACACACACATACACACACTCACACATACATACACACACACTCACACACACACACACACGGATATTTTTCTAAGAATGCTTTTTTTTATTCAGGGGTCCTCAAAACATATATTTCCGGTGAAATCTCGAAATCGATTTTTTGGGTGGAATACAATACTTCCCCTACTTACCAGCAGAGAAAGTGAAAATGAATAACTATCTTTCATTTATGAAAAGTATACGTACTGCAAAACTCACACAAATAATAAGAAATGTCTGAAATTATTCACTCCAGAAAAATAAAAATTATTTGCACATAAATTGTATATATTAACGAAATGTACATTTTTTGTATAGTAAGATTTTGTTTATTTCTTAGGGTTCACGAGTTATTCAAAAGTGAGTAAACAGAACTACGTAGACTATAGCAAGTAAAATTTAAAATATAGGTTTCATTTGTCATAAAAATATCTCAAACATATGGCATTTTAATCAAAATCCTTAAAGCCATTTTGGAGAAAATAAAAACTTTCGGAAAATGTTCAATGTAAAAGGTACTTTAGGGTGGAATTATCTTCAGAATCTTCGTATCGCATTTTTGAAAAATATTAAACTTAAATAGCAACTTGGGTTGCTGTCCACAGACAGACTCACTGAGTGACAGACACACACACACACATACACACACACACACGGACCTTTTTCTAAAATGCTTTTTTTTTTTGTTTATTCAGGGATTCTGAAAACATATTTCCGTTGAAATCTCGACATCGAATTTTTGGGTCGAATACAATACTTTCCCTACTTATACGTAATATACATGCAAAATGGGACTGTGATTGGTTGAAAATAAACATTTCCATAAATGTCGGTTTTCTGAGATAGACGCTTCTCCTCTTTCACAAGTCAGAAGTTGGTATAAGAATGCGAGCACCTAACCACAGAAGATGACATCATGGCAGAGAAATAGAGTAGTACCGCAAATACTAGCGAAGAATGTTGAACCGACCAAGTGATAATTTCACATGTAACTGTCAATATCGATGACAGGCTCTTCACGTCTGCGATAGTGAGCTTGACATGACAGCAGCATCTTCAAGGTTAGTTCAGACTGAGAAAAAACGTTGATAGCCAATGTATATGTATATTCGTGACCTTTCACTATCGAGATCAAAATTACTGAAGTGTTGCACTGACATGACTTTCTCCAACAACTCTTCTATGAAATAGTCTTATCTACTCAATATTGACCAAGACACACATTTGCAAAATGGTTTTGTTACACATTTCGTGGCAGATACAACCGGAATATGGTTGCCTAACCCAGGCCTTTCCAACTGAGGTGCCACCAGGCCCTGGACGGCACCGACAGAAATGCAACGAGTTAGTCTGCAACGACTCGCACTTCTGCCAGGGATCATGGGCTCATGAGCATCGACACACTTTCTTTCAGGGGGAGGGGGGGGGTGCATGTTGGAAGTTTGCAATTAAAACAATATTAATTCATTATTCCGTTACCCAAAACTGTAAGCTATAAGTTATAGTTTTTGTTGTGGATAAGCATATTAATTTATGCTAAATAAAAACTGTTCTTTACATCAACATTAAAGCAACAGTCTAATAGTAATTGACTGCACATTACATTTATTATTTTCCAGGGGGGGGGGGAGGCGCCTTTGCTCCCCGCTTCACGACGCCCATGCATGAACTGGTAAACAAACAGTACCTACCTGCGGTAGGGTGAATGTTGCACTGACGCCATGTCAGCGTGCAGCCCAACAAAACAATTATTATTAATTTCAGTTTTGAGAACACACAAGTACACTTTATTCTGTACATATATTTTGGTTATGCTTGTTTACTTTTACCATTTAGGTAGATTTTGACATGTTTTGCGGCAACTAATTTACTAATATTTGGTACAATAGATTTGGCAGTAGAAATTCGCAGTGCCGCCTCTAAGGCAGTATCAAACATAGACATCCTGCTTTTATATTTATTTTAATTAATAACTGAAAACATCTGTTGGGATGCATAAGTTGTGCCGAACATAGAAGTTTTAAGGCAAGTGGGAATGCCTGTTGATTGACACCTTTGTAAATTTAGTTAAATCACCGCTGTAGTGTTAGTACCTGTATTTTAGGTTTGCGTCGGACTGTACCTTTATTGACTCTGTTTGGAAACTTGAAGGTGTTCTTTCAGTTAGGTGCCATATCGTTAATTTCTTTGACAAATTAAGAATTGGTCTTTCCCTTTAATTTGACAACAAAACAAATTTTTTCCTGAATAATTTAACGACATGTAACGAACGAGAAGGTATAATTACTACTGCTCCCCTATCTGCTATATCCTATTTAACACCACATCTGCTCTGAGACGAGAGTGACAGAGTGAGAGAGACAGAGAATGTGTTACTCCTACTGTCTGCTGTACACATGCGGTCGCAGTAGGCGCTACGTGGGAAAGGCACCGGGGCCGCGAAGTGCCACACGGCGTGCCCCAGCGCTAAGTGCTCGAGTTGGAAAGGCCTGACTTAACCAATAGTCAAACTATCGCTAGGTGATAACTGAAATTCCGTTCTTTTTGCATAACTATGGAAAAAGAAATCTATAACCACTTAGCAATCGTAGAAAGTATGAAGTATTTGACGATTCCACGAACTGCCGCAACACACTACCCGACGCCAGCTGACCACAATCCTTAACCCAATGAAAGGAAGTGATGAAGAAAATACCTTCAATATAGAAGGGGAACCAGACGAAAACATCCCCAGTCAGAGCGGCCGGATCGACAGGAATCGAAGCCTGTCCGAGTCCCCTAAATTACTGCGGAACCATCCGCTCGGTAATTTTTTGGTGGAATACTATGTTTTTTCTAGCTAGCATTGGTAAAACGGTGGGGGACACCTAGCGCCCCTCTAAGTACCCAGATCTATTCTATCAACCCCCCCCCCTCCAAGAGACAGAAATGAAGTGAGGGAACCACATGATGCCACACGATTGCAGACAGATAGGCCACAGAGACTCACGGAAGTCCCTAACAAGTGCTGAAAACTGTTTATCTCTGCGCCAGTCACCACCGAGCAGTCACCACTGCGGTCCGATGCCATACAAGCATCCACCCCAACATAGGACGAGGTCGTCCAAATGACACCTAGCGCCGAGAACAGCAGATACCATGTGCAATATCCACGCCATCTGTCCGGTACCGTCTGAAAGCACACCTGAAAGATGACAAAGACATGGAATGAAGGGAAATGATGGAAAAGAAACCGTGTTATGAAAGAATACACCCCAGCATCAACCAAAGTGACAGGGGAAACCACGGAAAAACCCAAGTAGGAGAGCGGAGTCGAGGGGATCGAATTTGGGACCTCCCGAATACGAGTCACACACGTTACCGCGGCGCCTAGTATTGGTAAGTAGGTAGGAGAGATAGTTAAAATTATCATATGATTATGTACGAGTGAATCCTGTTTCCAAGATATGTAGAACCCATGCCCTTCGGAATAGCAAGACATCCTAAAATATTAACGCCCAGCCAATCCCAACCAAAGAGACTGTACATAATGGTAACTAAAGTATGTTGCCATTGCTCTAAATACTTAAAACACAACATTTTTTACCCTGATGAAATAATGAGTGATTATTGTATACTTACCTCCCCTCAATCCAAAACTGATAATGAAATCACCCCATCACTCACAATTTTCGTGAGCTAGGGGCATCAATATCGCAAAGATATCGATTTTGGCATTAACAAAAGTTTTTAGAATAATTTCCTGGTGTTTTATAAGTCATATGACCATAAACGAATATTACAATGTATCTTCTTGTTTCTTACTGAAGTTATTTTCACATTTGAAGTCATACAATTGTGACAATGTGCGAACACGGAGGGCTGCAGCGAGTGCCAGGTACCTGGCCTAACGGGAGTGTGGTGAAGTAGAAACTAATTCATTACTGTTCCTTACATTCTTGTTCACAATAGTCTCAAATAACATTTTCAAGGTGTTAATTCAGGTGGATTATCCTTCAGTAGCTGTATACAAATTCGGTGTACTGCAGTTCATTACTTTCTCTACTACGTTTAGTAAGGTAGAGGAAGTATTGTATTCCCCCAGAAATTCGATGTTGAGGTTTCACCGAAAATATATGTTTTGAGGCCCCCTGAATCCAAAAAAGAAGCATTTTTAGAAAAAGATCCACGTGTGTGTGTGGGGGGGGGGGTGTCTGTCAGCCTGTGGACAGCATGACTCAAAAACGAAAGCTCGGTTAAAAACCAAAGTTGGTATTTCAGTTTAATGTCTTTCAAGGATGCGACACGAAGATTTTGAAGAAAATAGCCCCACCGTAAACTACCCTTTACATGGAAAATTTATCGAAAATTTGGATTTTCTTGAAAATGGCTCAAACGATTTTGATTGAAATTTCATATGTTTGTGATATTTTTATGACAAATGAAATGTATATTTTGAATTTTCTAGCTATAGCCTATGTAGTCCTGTTTGCTCTGGATGACTTTTGAATAACTCGTAAACCGTAAGAGAGTCAAAATCTTACTATGCAAAGATGTAGGTCTCGCTAAAATCCACCGAATAAATTTTTTGTAGAGTGAACCATTTAGTAAATATGCCTTGTTATTTGTATGGTTTGGAGAACTTCTGTCAAATGGAACATCGCTATTCATTTTTACTTTCTCTACTACGTAGAAGTATTCTATTCCGCCCAAAATTCCATGTCGAGATTTCACCGGAAATATATGTTTTGAGACCCCCTGAATAAAAGAAGCATCTTTAGAAAAAGTGTGTGTCTGTCTGTGTGTGTGTCTGTCAGTCTGTGGACAGCATAACTCAAAAACGAAAAGCTGGTTAAAAACCAAACTTAGTATAAAGTTTAATATCTTTCAAGGATACAACACGAAGATTTTGAAGAAAATTCCTCCACCCTAAACTACCCTTTGAATGGAAAATTTTTCGAAAATTTGGATTTTCTTGAAAAGGACTAAAGATTTTGATTAAAATACCATATGTTTAAGATATTTGTATGACAAATGAAATGTATATTTTGAATTTTCTGACTTCTGCGTAACTGGTAAACCGTAAGAGATAGACCAGATCTTACTGCACAAAAATGTAGATCTTGCTAAAATACAATTTATCTTAATAATTTTTTTGTAAAATGAACCATTCCGAAGATACTCCTTATTTGTGTGAGTTTTGTAGAACGTACTAATGTGAAATGGAACGTGGTTATTCAATTTGTATATGTTAACCGTGCAAAGAGAAGATTTTGAAAGCTTTAAAAGATTTGACTATCGTCCAAAGTCTACTGTATTCCTATATTTCACTTGTAAGTGCAAGGAAATAAGCAGTAAGATAATTTGTACAAATATTTATCTCAACTAACACGAAGAAGATATAGGAATAAGAGTTTGTTAGAATGGTTAGTACAAGAGTAGAGAAAGTCATGTGAGTGCAACACATCAATTTTTTATTGTGTTTATTGGGTGTGCTGGTGAACACCAACAATGTCTCCATCTTATGGTTTTATCTATACGCAATATATTTTTGGCCTTTTCATATGATTTTGATGAAGATCCTATATGCTCAATTTGTTTGTTTTAATTCTAGTTCATCTTCGAAAAATCCTGAAATTTCAACACCTTAAGGGACACATTTAGAAAAATAGCTCCTTTGTGGCTGTCTACTTTGTTGAAGGATATCAACAAGTTGGAAGTTGCTAGAGGTAGTAGTTTGAGCTGTACGTTGGAGGAGTAACCCAATTAGCATTATAATACTTAAATTCATTGATTCTCAACCCCCAAAAGATGTTGGATGATGAAACAATTCTGCTGCTCACTTGTTATTCCCCACATTGACCACCGTGGAACACCTGAACGTCATGACAAGTCAGCGCTTATATTAGCGTTTCTTTCAATATGCTGTTGTAGTTATACTTACCTCTGCAACTCGGTCCCCAGAACAGGGCTTAAGCTGCAAAATAAATCAATGTAGCAAAAATGCACACTGAAAAATTATATTTGTGCAAGTATAATAACTAAACCGCAGGAATACGGGATCTTTTCTGCAAGTTATATGTGCCTGGACTGTTCCGTGCAGAGCGTAACCACCTCCCAAGGAAGCAGCTCACGGTGTGTGCGTCAGAGGTAGGTATATGAATTACCTTACAATAATCCTACATTTCGTACTTACCTAAATGAAGTGATGTCGACGAAATGTTTAAAGCTCTTACCTTTTTTCTTTTCATAAGTGAATCAGTGAACCTGCACGCCTTCTTCCCTTCTTATTTTGGAAACAAAACAACTTTAGTAGCTCCAAAAAAGGTGAAATAAAGCTTAGGAAAGGTATTTGCTTTATCCTACAACTGGTCTACTGATCCCAAGGTCGCGGGTTCAAATCCGGTCCAGACCGGTGGTTTTTAAGTGTGCTTAAAAACGACAGCTCCATGTCAGTAGATTTACTGGCATGTAAAAGAACTCCTGCGGGACAAAATTCCGGCACACCGGCGACGCTGATATGATCCTGGCAATTGACAGCGTCGTTAAAACAACAAAATAATTTTATAATTTTAATTTTATCCTACAAGTTTCCAAGAAAATAAGTTGCATCATGAAGTATACATCTTTTTCATCATAATAACAAGGAAGTACAACGCACAACTATGCACATACGTATAAATTTTTAGAATTGAAATTTCTGCGTTTATCAGTTAGAATATGTTTGTACTCCGAAAACTTACTTTCGACGTCGCATGAGGTTAATGAAGCGTGCGTGAAAAGTTTTATAATGTCATTTAAGTTATTGTCCTATGTTCAACACTACGTAGCTATTATATTTTTGTGTTATACTATAGAATTTCCCTTTTACCTTATCAGGACAGCGCTCTTGGGGCACTTTGTTGATTGTTTCAGATACTTTCTCGATTAATTTAATACCCTCGCGCATTTGTAGACCAGAGGTTTCCAATTGAGTTAATTCATCATGTCACATAAATATTTATTGAATTGAACTCGATTGACTCTTGTTTGAATTGCGTTCAATATTTTACTTATGTGCTTTACTATTACAGTGTCTTTCAAAATAGTACGTCTTAGTTCGTAATAATCTGAAATTATATACGGCACATGTAACACCTCCTTCTTGGAGAAATATATCGCATCCGAATTGTCCAACTAAATAATTTATAATTGCACTTGGTGAACCAGTTGTTTTTGGCATTACAATATGAATCGCTTGACACACGCAACTCTTCAGTATCACAGCTAAACACTCTCGGAATGGTGGGGTTCCGTTGCACGGAACTGTACGACGAGAGGAGGGGGTGAGACGTACGTCACACTCTATGTCATCCTCATTGTCAACTGCAATCGCCGTATTAGGACTCGCACTCCTGCGGTCTAGTAACTTCTGTGCAGAATTCTATTAGGAGAAAATTTTATAAATTGTACTACTAACGAGGAGTTTTTAAAAACGAAATATGTATATATTGAACTGAAGCCAACAGTAATCTAACTAAATGAAATATTGTTTTTAATCAATTTTTACACATATAGATCCACATATTCCATATCGTAACTACACTGCAGTAAACTATCAGTATTTATTGGCATATCTGGTATTATATCACCTTACAACGTCGGTTTTTATACATGCTACACACTAAATGGCTTTTCAAAATCAAACTAATTGTGAGGTAGCCCTTCAGTATTAATCACCAGAACTGTGCTAACTGGTGTAAGTTCTCACGTGTGCTGTGAATGTTAACGCTACCGCTTATCTGATGATGACGCCAAACAGTTTTTCTTTATCGTGTCCTCGTATAAAGTACAAACAAATAATGGAATTTTTTGAGAATACTGCACTTTGCAGCATTGCCTTTTTTAGTATCAAGTTTTGCTTCTTTTGTATGTCCATTTTATATTCACTAGGACTTCGTTCCCTTTTTTTCCTTAAGACAAATGTATGCATCATCCTTAAGTAACACACACTGTATACTCTGTACATTTGAACCAGGAGGAGCAGATCAGAAATGAGCTCCTCTAGCTGAGAGGAAAAGCGACATATCGTTTGTTTCTGTGGCAGATTTTTGTTGCATTTTTGGAATGGTGTTTTAAAGTTCGTCGCATTGTCGAATAGCAAAAGGCGGCAAACGCGAATGTTAGCTTAAATAATGCCCCAGAGCCTATTTTGTAAAAACAGTTTGTATGTACCACGGGCAGGAGAGACGGTGGGGGTTGGTTACTCTCACTGCACTACCCTTTGCAACCCAAAACCGGACGGTTGGATTTACTCCACAAACAGTTGTTGGTATGTTTAGGATACATTTTTGGACGTGACTGCTTCAGGTAACATCTTCATAAGATTGGAATACTGTCATCACCAAATTGTTTATTGCTCTAAGCGAGTGAGGTGACGTGTGAGACTCGGATTCGGGTGGTCGGGGTTTGATTTCCTGTGGCCGAACTTCTTAACCCATGTTTTTTTCCCGGGTTTCCCCGGGTCACCAGCGAATGCTGGGAAGGATAATGATATCCCCTGAATTTCCTGTCCTTTAATTTCATTCGGCCTTCATACCGTTGGATCTTTCAGCGAAGGCATCAAGTACCTTGGCAAGGATGATATGCCCTTTCTAAAGCAGCTCTTTCCATGCCTCGTTCTCCGTAGGCTCCGGGTGCAAAAGGGGGTGCCACATAGGGGCGTTAGACTTCGCCAGAGTCATCCTCAAAGGCTCCGGAGGACCTACAGACCTTAGGGTGTCGTCTAACTTGGGAAACCTTAGGGACCTCTGTCACTGTACCGTTAGTCTGGATCTGGCCCCCCGGTGTCTCCTCTCACCTCATCCTTCCTTTGGGGGCATAGATACAATAAACACAGTTTCAGTGCGGCACCCCCTCCGTCTCCTTGCTATACCTAGTCCTATAGTGCTCCCAACAAACTGAAATGAACACGGAGCATCTGGAAAAGTGTAACACTCCTTGAAGTAATCAAAACATTACTTCCAAATATTGGAAGTATAAAAAGAGAATGACTGTTAGCTCCTGCGCAGTAGACACACACCCACTCTCTCTCTCTCTCTCTCTCACACACACACACACACACACACACACACACTTTAATAACTGGAGAGACTGTGCTAATTACTGCCATGGCTGTTTGACAAGGGCTCCTGTGAATTAATTGTTCTAAAATCAGTTCAACTGCATAGAGTTGGGCAGGAAACATGAGGATACCGTTTGGAAAGATGTGAGAAAAACCAGCCATCTAGTGGACACAAGCTCTTAAATTAAACACAGATAATGGTAAATCAAACAACTATATTATATCTTCATAAACACTTATTTACAGAATAAACAATCAGAAAACCATACAATATTTGCTTTGTGGCAAGCATAGCTGATAGAAGGAAAAATTAAGTACGATACTTATAGCAAACGGTCACATTTTGTTTTTCAACTAGGTATCTTTACTTCTTTGGTCTTTTAAAGGAACGAATTTTTCAAATACTGTCTTGTATATTAGAAACGTCAGAACTCTCAAACCACCCACTACATTAAGACTAGATACTGCCAGACACAGAATTTCAAGGTTGATGATGACATCTCATTATTAATATATTGTCATACATTCGGCAACTGTATCATAGAACAACGAAGAATAGTTGGAAATAAAGCAATGTTTTCGACGACAGTGAATCATACAAAGATAAGTAAATATTAATAAAAAGAAACCAAAAACCAGTAGCATTTAAATGGTGGAATTCAACCATCAAGTAGTTATTAGTATGTTGCATGTCTTCAGTACTACATGCATGAGTCAGATGATTTAATGTAGTCCATACACATACCTGCAGCAAAATAAGGTTAAGTTACAGATAGTTAAGTTACCAGCAGTGAGCTGTAGGAAACCCAACTTTTTGTCACCAGAACTGGTTCAAAAACACTATCGTCGAAAAAGGGTTTTACTTTCTATACTGCTTATCTAAGAAAGGAATAACATTGCATTCAATATCGAGATTTTACAGGAAACACACGTTTAGAAGTTCCTACAGTTAAGAAAAGTTTTTTTTTTTTACCAAAACAAATGTGTATTAATCATCTTCTGGAAATCAAGTATAACAATTTTGATCACAACATACATTTTATATTTTAGTGTGATGAATGGAATCTATACCTTCAATGTTTTAAACATTCTGTTTAGTCCTCTCCAGTCTGACGGAATGCTGCATAACTTTGCAACCAGAAGTCACAACAGGAGCACACTAAAATGTAGAGTTTATATCAAATACCTTTACACGGTTGTAGTTAAATTTTGGTGCGCTATCTACAAATTTTGTTGGGTCCTGAAGACACAGTACCTCCTCTGCATATTGTGACATTGATACGTCGAGCTTCCCCTGTGGAAAGTATTCCAAATAGAATTCTCTTTGGATGATGTCATGTTACCAAGGAGGCAGAGAGTAACTTTCAGAGTTTGAAGAGGCTAGTTGTAAAAGTTTGAGAAGCAAAACGAATTTTAAGTGTAATAGTGATAATTTGTGTGATGCCACAAAATAAATTGAAAGTGAATATAGTTACACTATTCTAAAAGCTGGTTTACAATAAACTGTGCAATCAAAATCGAGTGGGTTTCAGCAGCACTACACCGGGAACCGGAACGGAAATACTAATTAACCGTGATATTATGCATAATAGTGTGCCAAATTTGAGCACAGCAGTATAATTTGTTCCCATGGCATTTCTTACCTGTTTGCAATTCAGCTAGCGCATGCGAACAACTTGTGAACGTTTCAAATTCTGAATTTGTAAAATTAAACAACTTTATTTTTACCACATACTACTTCCAAATAGTTCCCAAATTTTTAAACAAATGCATGAAATAGTATTTTGACGAAAATGATTTTGTTCTCGTTCTGATCGCTTTACCCCGTACATTTTATAGGCAAACTAAAAAGGTTAACAAACATGTGCAGTTTGTTGACGAGTTCATGGTCACTGGCAGGAATGCAGTCAGCCAGCACTCAGTAAACAATTCCAGGCACACAGCGGTATCTGAAGCAGGAGTTGTGCTTCTAGTCGCACTTACGATAGTAGTGCCAACCTTGGAATATGTATTGACACTAGATTAAAGCAAAGGACTCGCTCAAAATAGCGGAACTTAAATGTTATTTCCAGTTCATTCGTAGCTAACTTATAAAACGAAAACGTTGTTTTCAACTAATCCGTCTTTCTTCACTGGTCATTTTCTATCTTTTCCATATTTTTCAGAAACGCTGTCAGTCTGTTTCGGTCACAAGTGATATATGCTCGAGCGTTATATCGTGCAATTCCTGTAAGAATAAGCAATCTATTACATTTCTTTAAGTACTCATTCTACCTTGGCCCAAGCTAGTTCTAAATGATTGAGATCACACATGTATGGGGGCAAGTAAACGACAGTGTGGCCCAGTACAACCAAAAATGCGTTCGCTTTAAAAACCTTTACTTTAGGTTTGTTTGTTTCAAAGACTTGTTATACGCATAGTGCTGTCACTTTGAACTCCTTTGTTTTACAACCGCAATACCATAACAGATTTCACAGCACTCCTAGGCGAGGGTTTATTTGCTTCTGTACTACTTTTTTCATTACTTCTGACATAAAACTAGTGACAAGTACGATTTTACAAGTGAAATTAAGAGAAATAAACAGTGAATAAGCAGCGTGAATAACATTGGAGGTAAGTTGGCAAGGTAACCAGCAGTACAACGAGTGCGAGGAAGTTTACAACACTCGGCTTACACTACGTGGAAGGTATCTCCTCTCCCCTTAGTTTCCTTAAGACCATGAGCTGGTCAACAGACAGCACGTTCTTGGCGCAACTAGAGACAGTGTGATTCTGATCAGCAGCGTCCACCAATTACGGTCTGTCCATAGACTAACCCTCCCCGCTAGCGCAACAGCCTTTCTCGCTAGCCAACGCTTACTGCCCGACCGCTGCGTCCTCCACCTATGCTCACGCCTGGCTTCATGAGTGGTTTGCAGAGCTGATTAGGAACACATATTTCCTGAAATCTCGATATCGCCTTTGAAAGTAAAATGTAATATTTCTCTGATAGACAGAGAAAGGCAAACGGAAAGACAAAGAACCTATTATGGTGTTTCTAACCACAACAATTCACAAAGAATAGAGGAATAAGAACAAACCAGATGCTGTACAATAACACTGAGGGTCACAGTTAATGAAGTCTCCTCCATAACGCCGACTATTTACATTTGCCGACCATCCAGTTCACTTAGTAAGCTCTACTCTAGGCCTCCGAGTCGGCAGGTGCCTTCATATCGGCCTCTATCTCCTCAGGGGAACGAAGGTCAATGGCGAACTTCCTCTTGATGGCCTCTCTCTCCCCCTTCACGTGCTTGCTGTACTCGTGGAAGGCGGCAGCCAAGGAGTACGTGAGCTTCCTGGCAGCGCTGCGGCTATCACAGACGAAGGCGTGGCACTCGAAGGGGTGCACATGTGTCCCATCGCGGACCACTATCATGGAGAAGACCCGGGTGTAGACGAGATCCTGCACACCGTACGATATCGTGTCTATGGGATGGAAAACTGTGTCCTTGGACGATTTCTTGCCGGTTATGCTGAGCTCTGTGACACAGACGCCTTCCTTAGAGACACCCAGCTTCACTATGGGCAGGACGGTGCCGGGTTTGAGTGCCTTGGCAGCCGATACCATAGAGTCGACCGGCTTCCTGGTGTGCTTGATACCCCACAGACCTCGGGCATCCCTGTGACCCAGATACTTCACCTGCAATCACAATAAACACAACTGTCACTTTGTACAGCAAGCACGGTTAAGAGAGCCATGGCCGAAAATAGGGGCCTAGCGTCAATGGAGATACATAAGAGAAGTATTACATACCCTGTAATTTTCCTCAAACCGAGTGTCAAATTGGTATTCATTATAAATTTGTGTTACATATTCGTTTTAATGTCATTAAGAATCAAGCTTTCCTAAACATGATTTGAATTCGTGCCACTCTGCAATAACTTGGTGGCGTATGTTTAAAAATCTGATGTGTTGCACTCACATGACTTTCTCTACTCTTGTACTAACCATTCTTACAAACTCTTATTCCTATATCTTCTTCGTGTTAGTTGAGATAAACATTTGTACAACTTATTGCTTATTTCCTTGTAGGTGCAAGGGAATGTTAGAATACAGTAGGCTTTGTGCGATAGTCAAATGTTTTAAAGCTTTGAGATTCTGTTGTCTTTGAACACTTAACATATAAAAAATGAACGATGCTCCAATTTCACGAAAGTTCAGTTTTCCGAAACTCACACACATAACAAGGAATATCTACAAAATGGTTCACCCTACAAGAAAATTTATTGAGACATAAATTGTGTATTTTAGCAAGATCTACATTTTTTGTATAGTATGATTTGCTCTATCTCTAACGATTTACCAGTTATGCAAAAGTCGTCCAGAGTAAATACGATTACAGGGGCTATAGCCAGAAAATTCAAGATATACATTTCATTTGTCATCAAAATATCTCAAACATATGACATTTTAATAAAAATCGTTAGAGACATTTTCAAGAAAATCAAAATTTTTCATGTAAAGGGTAGTTTAGGGTGGGGCTATTTTCTTCAAAATCTTCATGTCGCATCCTTGAAAGGCATTAAACTTAAATACCAACTTTGGTTTTTAACCGACTTTTCGTTTTTGAGCTATGCTGTCCACAGACTGACAGACACACACAGACACACACACGGACGTTTTTCTAAAAATGCTTTTTTTTTGGATTCAGAGGGTCTCAAAACATATATTTCCGGTGAAATCTCGACATCGAATTTTTGGGTGGAATACAATACTTCCCCTACTTACCAGTAGAGAAAGTAAAAACAAGGCTTCGGTCAACGGAATCTGTCGGCAGCTGCAGGAAACTAATGTTGTGACTTGATCCATGGATGTAATGTGTTATTGTACATCTCAGTTAAGAATCGCGCTAACATTGTTGTATTTATAGTCGTGATTCGCGGTTTGCTTTGCTTATTGCATTGTGCTCTTCCACTGTGGTCGTTTGAGTATGGTTTGGACACTTCGTTACTTAATATTAAAGCAAATGTGGGTTAAGATCTGCGCGGATTCTGGGACGAAGGTTTGTATATCCATGACGTCACTATATGAATCAAAGCCACAGTAGTAAACAAAACTTCATTTCTCTGCCGTTATTGCAACGAAATACAAATAAATTGTTATGTGATCGACAAATTCAAGATAGAAACTTACAGACATTAAAATTTCTCTAAAAATACAATTAAATCAGATCCTCCAAAGCCCGCACTCAGTATCATGAACATAAAAACGTGTAAGGCATTTCAACATCAAAGTTTATGTAAGTGAATCCTGGCTGTGTCGTAATACTTTAAGCAAATGTTTTGTTGATCTTTTTTCAAAAGAAAAGTGCGTCTGGAATTCCAGCGGTTATGAAGATTTAAATAACATTTATAAGGCAGGCAAAAACAAAACTATTCTCATCACATAATATGCACAAAAAAAAAAAAAAAAGTATAAGCTCTCAGTTGAACAGCTTCACAATGAAGTGCATTTTGTACGAGCTGTATGCTTTCTAGGAAAACAAACGCTTGCTCTTCATGATCACAATAGAATGAAGGGTTTTCAAGGCAATTATATTCAACTTCAACTTCGTACAACTTCACCTGATATTCCGAATAATTTGAAGTGTGTGTACTATCGTGACACGTGGAATTAAGGAAGGAATTTTTGGTGCCTTCTTTGTTTCATAGAACTCCTGACATTGATAGTGAAGACAACTGTACCGTTAGTTACCTAAATGTTGAGGGAAATATTGAAGAGCGGTTTACTTAATTAGTAGTTAAAGCAGTCGCTCGATAAGCGCAAGATCCGTGGTTCAAATCCCGACTATGGCATAGAATTTTTCAGTCCTGATTCCAGCTCTTAAAACATTGCCCACACACGGCTTGTGTGTTTAAAAACACCAGCTGTAAGCTTGTTGGCATAAATAAATAATAATTACCATCTAGAGGTTTATTTACTTTACAGATATGTTCTGACAGAAAAGGAGATTCTCTTTTGAGTCATGCTCTCAGTATTATCCAACATTACTTTCAGACAATGATAAAAGATGAGCACTCTGAAGGGCAATTTCGTTCAAGTTGGGTCATATTCTGACGAATTTTACACTATTTGTTGGGTTACATACAAGCTACGCCACTGACATTACCAGTCGCAACACACAAGCCCGCAGAACCTATACCTCTTCCATGATGTCACGTGAAACAATTGCATAGGTACCTACTGAACTTAACAAATCTGATGTGTTACACTCACATGACTTTCTCTACTCTTGTACTAACCATTCTTACAAACTCTTATTCCTATATCTTGCTCATGTTAGCTGAGATAAACATTTGCAGAAATTATGATAAGGCTAATTTCCTTGTAGGTTGTAGCGGGATAAATCAAATCAATTGCTAAAGCAAATTCTTAAACAAAATATTCGCCAACCGATCATTCAGTGTGGCAGGTAGAGGCGTGTATCAGCCAGAATTTGCTCCAACTCAGGGTAAAACCATCATTAAGGTGACGATGCAGACAATGCTGAACAAAGGGCGAAAAATCCTTTTGTGCCTTTTGTTGGCTAATAGGGACGCCATGTGCAGTGAGGCGGAATCCCCTTCTGGAACTCCCGCCACAACCAGGCATGCCTATAGGTGGAAATTCGGAAGCCGCGCGTACAATATGAATTTCCACCAATCACTGCAAACTGCGTGGACAGAAGGTAAGGGTATAGTCAGGGGAAATGGGAAAGTTATAAAACCGGCGAACACGCATTTTAAAACCCCAGTCATGTAGTACATCCCGACCCCAGACCTGTGATACACCCAGTCACGTAATACCCCCAGTCCTGTGATACAGCCCAGTCCTGTGATACACCCAGTCATGTAGTACATCCCGACCCCAGTCCTGTTGTACGCCAGTCCGGTCATACAATACACCCCGAGCCCAGACCTGTAATACACCCCGCGAGTCCTACAACACACACCGAGAGCTCTACAACACACTCCGACATTATTACAACACCCCTGCAACATTAGTATCAGTGCCGTCCAGTACCCCGAGGAAAAGTCAGTGACGAAGTCGATAACAAAGGGTATATGGTAGGAAGAGTAGCATTTACTGTGGACTGGAATAAAAAAGGTTTCACAATAATAACTGTGGTTATTATTTCTTCAACACCCACGAGATAAGATCTCAGCCGAGGCAATCTGTGTGAGACCTTTAGGACGACCAGCCGCAAGGTGCAAGGAGAATATGGGAATACAGTAGGCTTTGTGCGAAAATCAAATCTTTTAAAGCTGGTTGCTATATGAAGGCTTGAAAAATTCGTTCTCTTTGCACGGCCAAGAGCTAAAAAAGTGAATAACGACCTTCCATTTGAGAAAAACATAAGTATTGCAAAACGCACACAATTAACAAGCAATATCTCCTAAATGGTTCATCCCAAAACAAATTGCATTTGGATATAATTTGTGTTTCAAGGTGATCTCCATTTGTTGAAGAAGAAGATTTCGCCTATCTTTTATGGTGAACCAATTATGTAAAAGTGATCAAGAGTGCAGCCAGAAAATTGAAAATATGCATTTAATTTAGCATAAAAATGTCTTAAACATATGGCATTTTAATCAAAATCATTAGAGCCATTTTTGAGAAAATAAAAATTTTCGAAAAATTTTCAATGTAAAGGGTAGTTTAGGGTGGAAGAATTTTCTTCAAAATCTTCGTCTCACACCCTGAGGGATATTGTACTTAAATACCAACTTCGGTTTTTAACAGACTTTTCGCTTTTCAGTTAAGCTGTTCACAGACACAGACACACACACACACACACACACACACACACACACACACACACACACACACACACACACACACACACACACAAACATTTATCTAAAAATATTTTTTTTTTTATTCGGAAGGCCTCAAAACATTTCCGGTGAAATTTCGACATTGAACTTTTGTGTGGAATATAATACGTTCCCCATGGTTTAAAAATGTATATTAAACCATTTAAACCAATTGTAGCAGATGTCTCGGAAGTAGCCAATATCAAACAATTGATGTATTGCGTTTAATATATAGTTAATATTGCGTTTAATGTATAGCTGTTTAATAACATAAACATTACACAGCTTTCTCATACAACACAGAAACCCTTAACTAAAATATACAAGCAAATGGAGTGAAATTGGTGAATATGAAAATTCAGCATTTTCAGGTCACTCATTTAAACATGTTTAGTTTCTCTAGTAGTATAGTAACTAAGAAACTAGTGTATTCCAATAGTGTGGAATATAGCACCACTGGATTCCACTGAAACATATTTTTAGGTATATGTTTGGGGTCCCGGATCGCAAGAAAAGCTATTTTAGAAAAAGGTCAGAGTATGTGTATCTCTGAAGAGTTTAATTCAAAATACAAGGTCAGTTAAAAATCAAACTTGTATATAAGTTCTTCCAGGAATGCGACACGAAGATTTTCAAAAAAATCTCTCCACTCCAAACCAAACTTTACATGGACATTTTTCGAAAATCTTGATTTTCTCGGGCCCTAATGACCTAGTTGTCGACGGGCCCTTAAACACCACCACTAACTCACTTAATTTTCTCATAATGGCCATAACGATTCCCATTAAAATATCAAATGTTTAAAATATTTTCACAACAAATAAAATGTTCAATTTTGTGGGAATAGTTAATATTGTTTTCAATCTGGATGAATTTTGCCTATCTCATAAACCGTAAGAGATAGACTAAATTTTACTGCACATAAAAATGTAAATCACCTTAAAATATACAATTTATGTCGAATATTACTTTTTCCCCCAGGTATTATTTATTGTATGTTTGAAGTTTCTAATATTTGTACCTTTCTTAAATAGGAAGTCAGTATTATGTCGTGTGTGTGTGTGTGTGTGTGTGTGTGTGTGTGTGTGTGTGTGTGTGTGTGTGTGTATGTATGTGTGTGTGCATGTGTGTGAACAACAATTCAAAAACGAAAAGTCAGTTAAAAATTAAAGTTGGTATTTAAGGTTAATATCTTCCAAGGAAGCGGCACGAAGATTTTTAAGAAAATTCCTCTACCATAAACTACCCTTTACATAGAAACATTTTCGAACATTTTGATTTTCTCAAAATTGGCTCAACGATTTTGATTAAAATGCCATATGCCTGAGATATTTTTATGTAAAATGAAATGAGTTTCCTGGCTACAGCCTGTGTAGTTGTGTATACTCTTGATGACTTTTGTACAACTGGTAAACCATAACAGATCGTCCAAATCTTACTATACAAAATGTAGATCTCATTAAAACACACGGGTGTACAAATTCATTGTTTTTTTTTTTTTTTTTTTTTTTTTTTTTTGGTTGAAGTTAAGCATTTGGAAATATTGCTTGTTATTTGTGTGTGTTTCGCAAAACTTATCTTTTTATTAAATAGACGACTGTTATTCACTTTTTTATCTCTTGGTCGTGCAAAGAGAACGGAATTTCTAAGCTTTGAAAGATTTGACTATGGCTCAAAGCCTACTGTATTCCTTGTACCTACAAGAAAATTAGCAAAAATTAACTTTTACAAATGTTTATCTTGACTAACATGAATAAGACAAGAGGAATAAGAGTTTGTAAGAATAGTTAGTACAAGAGTAGAGAAACACATGTGAATAGACCACATCAGCGTTTTCTTAGGTATGTTGTTTTATGACTCCAATATTTTTGTATTCTAATACCCAGGTTTGTAAATTTAGTAATTTTAGAATTGAAATTTGAGTTAGATGTATAAAAAGGTTAATAATCACAGAAGTTATGCGTATATACATATTATATATACACACCCACCCACACACACACACACACACACACACACACACACACACACACACACACATATATATATATATATATATATATATATATATATATATATATATATATATATATATATATAGGAATATCAAGATACGTCGGGTTGACTTCGTACTTGCGAACTAAAATCCATAGACAGGTGTAAATACTCGTAAAATAATTAATCGTTTATTTATACGCGAGGAACGCTTCCGAAAACAAAATTCTTTAGACATTAAACTTAAATACCAACTTTGGTTTTTAACCGCCTTTTCGTTTTTGAGTCATGCTGTCCACAAACTGACAGACACTCTCTCCCTACCTTCTCTCTCTCTCTCTCTCTCTCTCTCTCTCTCTCTCTCTCTCTCTCTCACACACACACACACGCACACACACACACACACACACACAGACCTTTTTCTAAAAATGTTTTTTAGGATCCAGGGGGCCTCAAAACATCATTATATTTCCGGTGAAATATTGACATCCAATTCTTGGGTGGAATACAATACTTTCTCTACTTTACCATACGTAATAGAGAAAGTAAAAAGTATAAGTTTTGACAAATTCAAACAAATAAGAAAGAATATCTCAAATGATCCACTAAAAGGAAAAATGAAGCATTTCACATAAATTCTGTCTTTTAGAGATCCACATTTTTTATTTAGTAAGCTTTTGTCTGTCTCTTGCTGTTTACCATTTATGCAAAAATTATCCACAATCAAGAGGTCTTCTGAGGACATTCTCAGAAAATTGAAGGTATGACTCAGAAATGGTCATGGAATCGGCTGTTTGTGTCCGTCACTGGATACTGACTGGCCCTCCGACTGAAGGAGGGGAGTGAGGAGGAGCCTCTCATTACATAAGGTCCTCCAAAAAGACATTGGACAACCCTGATCTAGAATGTATCTATAAATATTCAGCAGCGTCTAAAAATAGTGTACGATGCGCGGATTAAAAGGATTTTATTTTGATCATAAGTTTTCCTCAACTCGGCCTGGGATGTCCCTTCACCTACTCACAAAATAAAATTTTCCTTTTAACCTTGTGTCATGAATAACTATCCCCAACTATGTTCCATTTTGACACTTCTTCTGCACTTTGCAACTACTGCCTATGAATATATTAGCATTTCTCCGGTGCCACAAGTTTCTTAACTATTAAGAAATACAGATTATGAGCAAAAAATATAGTTGTTCTTGTTAAAATGTGTTAAATCACTTTCTGGTGAGCGATCTAGCGTTCAAATGTAAATGACATGGCCTCGTTATGCTCCATCTCCGGCTGCTTATTTCCTGGTTTACATTAAAGATACTTTTCTCTGTTTAAACAGCTGAAACACCTTTTTTAAAAAAATGTAGGTGAAACTGTCTTCTTCCCAAGCGCAACAATTAGATTTCTCTTATTGTTGGACTGTTTAAGTCGATCTAGTGCCTTGGGCTGTGCATTTAGTTTTGTGCGACAATTGTTCAAAATTTTGTTTCCTTCGAAAATTTATTTCGTTCTAAACTCCACATGATTTAAGGAAACGCATCTGTTAAAGATTTGATGTGTTGCATTCACATTACTTTCTCTATACACTCTTTTACAAAATGCTCTTACAAATGTTTATTCTTCTAGCTACTTTATGTTAGAGACAAATGTATGCAGAAATTATCTTATTGCTAAGTACAAGAGGAATATGGAATACAGTAGGGTTTAAGGGATAGCTAAATGTATTAAAGCTGCTCGCTATTTGATGGCATTGAAATTCCATTCTCTTTGCATGACCAAACGTAGTCCTGTTTGAGAAAAGTATTGGAAAATTCAGACAAATAACAAGGGATATCTCCTAACTGTTTTACTAAAAAAATCTAATGTGTTGCACTCAGATGACTTTTTCTACTCTTGTACTAACCATTCTTACAAACTCTTATTCCTATATCTTCTTCGTGTTAGTTGAGATAAATATTTGTACAAATTTTCATACTGCTTATTTCCTTGTAGGTGAAAGGGGAATATTAGAATACAGTAGACTTTGAGCGATAGTCAAATGTTTTAAAGCTTTGAGATTCCGTTCTCTTTGCACGCTTAACATATCAACAAATGAACAACGATGTTGCATTTCACGAGAATTTTTGAGTTTTCAGAAATTGACACAAATAACAAGGAATATCTCCGAAAAGATTCACTAAAAACTGCTTAGACATAAATTGTGTGTTTTAGCATTTTCACTATAGTAAGATTTGGTCCATCCCTTACGGTTTATGAGTTATGTAAAAGTCATCCAGAGTAAACAGGACTACATAGGCTATAGTCAGAAAATTGAAAATATACATTTCATTTGCCATACACATATCTTAAACATATGACATTTTAATCTAACTCATTAGAGCCATTTCCAAATAAATCAAAATTTTCGAAAAAAGTTTTATGTAAAAGGATAGTTTAGGGTGGGGCTATTTTCTTCAAAATGTTCGTGTCGCATCCTTGAAAGACATTAAACTTAAATACCAACTTTGGTTTTTAACCGACTTTTCGTTTTTGAGTTATATTGTCCACAGACACACACGGACCTTTTTCTAAAAATGCTCTTTTTTCTTTTAATTCAGGGCGCCTCAAAGCATATTTCCGGTGAAATCTCGACATCGAATTTTTGGGTGGAATGCAATACTTCCTCTACTTAGTAGTAGAGAAAGTAAAAAATGGTATTTGATGTAACTTGTGCGTGTTAACGACATCTACATTTTTCGTGTGGTAAAATTTTATCTATCTCTTACGGTTTACTACTCACACAAAAGTCATCCAAAATGAAGAGGGCTTCTGAAGTCATTGCAAAAAAATTCAACACATACATTTCATTTGTCATGAACTAGTTTAAATATATTTTAATCAAAATCGTTAGTGTCATTTTTGAGAACGCCAGAATTTGGGAAAAATGTTCCGTGTAAAGGGTAGACGGGGTGGGAGTATCTTCTTGAAAATGTTCGTGTCGCATTCTAGGAAGATGCTGAAAAATATGAAGTTTGGTTTACGCACTTTTCATTTTTGAGTTTTGCAGACACACACAGAGAGACAGACCGACAGAGAGACAGACAGACAGAGAGAGAGAGACATACACACGCAAAAACACAAACACAAATCCGTTTATAAAAATGTTACGTGTGCACTCATATGACTTTCTCTATACTTGTACAATATATTCACTATCTACTTCATGTAAATCAGGATAGACATTTACAGAAATGAACTTATTACATCTTTCTTTATAGGTACAGCGAGAATAAGACAATGCATTTGGCTTAAGCGAGTCAAATGTTTTAAGACCTGATCGCTATGTGAATGTTTTTAAATTTAGTTATCTTAGCACGTCCAGATTATAGAAAAAAGAATAACAATTTCCCATTTGGAAAAGTATAAAATATATATTGGATATAAATTGTCTTTTAATGAGATCTACATTTTATGTGTAATAAGATTTTGCTTACCAATTATGTAAGAGTCACTCAGAATGAAGACGACTTTTGAGGAAATTCTCCGGAAAATTCAAGATATAAATTTCATTTGGCGTAAAATATCTTAAACGTGAGATATTTTACCTGAAATTGTTAGTCTATTTTTTTTTTAAATTAAAATTTTCGAAAAATGTTTCGTGTAAAGAGTAATCTTGCCTAGGAAAATTTTCTTGAAAATCTTTGTGTCGCATCCTCAAAGGATGCTGAACTTAAATGCCATATACATATGTACCTACACTCCAAACTATACTTTGCATCCAAAAACGTCTGATCTTTTATTCCATAACTTCAGATATTTACATAGAAAAACTAACTCTAGACCCTGACTGTTCTGGTAATGACTGTGAAGTCTTCATTTTGAATGACTTTTGTTCAATTGGTAAATCCTAAGACATAGACCAAAACAAAAAAACAAAAAGGAAAAAAAAAATACCACACAAAAAATCTGATGTGTTGCACTCACATGACTTTCTCTACTCTTGCACAAGCTATTCTTACAAACACTTATTCCTGCATCTTCTGTTAGTCGATATAAACATTTGTAAAAATTATCTTATTGGTATCTTATTGTAGCTGCAAGGGGAATACAGTATGCTTTGAGCGATAGTCGAATCTTTTAAAGCCTTGAAATTCCTTTCTCGTTGCAGTCAACAGATAAAAAAGTAAATAACGACCTTCCACTTGAGAAAAGTTTAAGTATTGCAAAACACAAGGAATATCTCCGAAATGGTTTGCCTCACAAAAAATACATTTCGACATAGCTTGTGTGTTCTAATCAGATCTACATTTTTGTATAGTAAGGTTTGGTCTATCTCCAACGGCTTACAACTTATGCGAATGTCATCAAGAGTAAACAGGACTACATGGGCCATAGCCAGAAAATTCAAAATACACATTTCATTTTCCATTAAGTATCTTAAACATATGGCATTTTAATCAAAATTATTAGAGCCATTTTAGAAAAAATCAAATTTTCTATTT
This sequence comes from Tenodera sinensis, assembly GCA_030765045.1. NCBI lineage: Eukaryota > Metazoa > Arthropoda > Insecta > Mantodea > Mantidae > Tenodera > Tenodera sinensis. Next base: position 52,638,455 of record CM060968.1, read on the forward strand.
ATAGGGTAGTTTAAGGTGGAGGAATTTCGTTCAAGATCTTCGTGTCGCATCGTTGAAAGATATCAAGCCAAAATACCAACTTCGATTTCGAACCCACCTTTCGTTTTTGAGTTATGCTCTTCAAAGGGAGAGAGACAAATACCTACACACACGGACCTTTTTCTAAAAATGCTCTTTTTGAATTGAGAGGATCCCAAAACATACATTTATGGTGAAATACTGACATCGAATTTTTGGGTCAAATACAATACTTCCTCTACTCACTACGTAACAAAACAAAGTAAAAAGAAAAGTACTACACAAAAAATCTGATGTGTTACACTCACATGACTTTCTCTACTCTTGTACTAACCATTCTAACAAACTCTTATTCCTATATCTTCTTCGTGTTACTTGACAAACATTTGTACAAATTATCTTATTGCTTATTTCCTTGTAGGTACAAGGGAAATATTAGAATACAGTAGGCTTTGTGCAATAGTCAAATGTTTTAAAGCTTTGAGATTCCGTTCTCTTTGCACGCTTAACATATAAGCAAATGAACAACGACGTTCCATTACACGAGAAGTGTGAGTTTTTAGAAATTGACACAAATGGCAAGAAATATCTCCGAAACGATTCACTCTACCCCCCCCCCCCAAAAAAAAAAAAAAAAAAAAAAATCTGATATAAATTGTGTGTTTTAGCGAGATTTACATTTTTGTATAGTAAGATTTGATCTATCTCTTGTGGTTTACGAGTTATGTAAAAGTCATCCAGAGTAAACAGGACTACAGCAAGAAAATACAAAATATACATTTCATTTGTCATACAAAAATCTCAAACATATGACATTTTAATCAAAATCGTTAAAGCCATTTTCAAGAAAAATTAAAATTTTCCGTGTAAAGGGTAGTTTCGGGTGATTTAGGGTGATTTCTTCAAAATCTTCGTGTCACATCCTTGAAAGACATTAAACTTAAATACCAACTTTGGTTTTTAACCAACTTTTCGTTTTTAAGTTATGCTGTCCACAGACTGACAGCTACACAGACAGACACACACACAGGTACCTTTTTCTAAAAATGCTCTTTTTTATTCAGGGGCCCTCAAAGCATATTTCCGGTGAAATCTTGACATCGAATTTTTGGGTGGAATACAATACTTCCTTCTACTTACCAGTAGATAAAGTAAAAATGCCGATGTTGTTAACGAATACAGTTTATGTGAGTTTTTTTTCTGTGGTGAAAACCATTTTCATAATATTCTGTTACTGGTTTGAACTTGAAAGCCAACACATAAAATGTGCATATGCTGTGTAATGAATGTTTAAAGAGCGGTTGGTGTGTACATACCTGGAAGACCTGAGGCAGTTCCTCCTCGTGCACAGGTGGTGCAGGGGCTGAAGACATCTTATTGACGTCACTCAGTGTGGACTGTTTCCTCTTGGAGGCATCATACACTGTCCCTATCTGAGAGGCGACTTGTCCCTGGTCGTCCCCGGTCAACACCTGACCCACCTTGCGACCTCTCTCCTCTTCCGGTCTCCCCCTCTCCGCACTTCCGGTACCACCAAAGTCGTCCTCCTCCATCCGGTAGTCCGCATAGAGCGTTTCAATATTTCTGCTTGCAAACACAAACATGTTGCCACTCATGACACTGCTACCTTTTCAAATGATAAAGCGTTTCTCAACTTGTACCCATTCTGTTTGGTATTTACTTTAAAAAATCTGACGTGTTGAACTCACATGACTTTCTTTGTTTCACACAGACTATTTTTAGAAACACTTATGCCTCTATCTACTTCGTGTTAGTCGAGATAAACATTTGAAAAAATTATCTTACTGCTTATTCTCTTATAGATGCAAGGAGAATATGGGAATACAGTAGGCTTTGAGCAATAGTCAAATCTTTTAAAACGATCTACAACAATGGCAAACATCTGACAGAGGCTGGCCCCGTGGCTCAGTTGGTAGAGCAGCTGCCTGCTGTGCTAGGGATCCCAGGTTCGATTCCCAGCAGAGGGATAGGAATTTTTCTCCAGCCAAGATTATTCCTCGTCCTTCCCTGAGTCTGGAAAGTGTGAATGTGTGTGTGTGTGAATTCAACTTATAAAAACCCCAAAGACCGAAAAAACCCACTGTTATATTATGATAATAGGCAAGGCCGCCGATATGACCTCTGCAGTTAAAGGTGGGATATAAATGGAACAATTAAAAAAAATCTGACAAATAAGGAATATTTCCGTAATGGTTCACTCTACCAAAAAAAAAAAAAAAAAAAAAAAAAATATATATATATATATATGTATATATATATATGTATATATATATATATATATATATATATATATATATATATATATATATATATATATATGCATTCGGGCATAACTTGTGTGGTTTAGCGAGATCTACAGTTTTTGTATAGTAAGACTTGGTCTGTCTTACGGTTTACTAGTTAGGCAAGTCATCAAAAGTAAACAGAACTATATGGGCTATAGTCAGAAAATTCAAAATATAGGTTTAAATTGACAAAACATAACTAAAACCTGTGGCATTTTAATCAAAATCGTTAGAGTAAGTTTTGAGAAAATCAAAATTTTTTAAAATTCTTCATGTAAAGGGTAGTTTAGAATGGAGGAATTTTCTTTAAAATCTTCGTGTTGCATCCTTGAAATATATACTTAAATATCAACTTTGCTTTTTAACCGACTTTTCGTTTTTGAGTTATGCTGTCCACAGACACACTGACACACACATACACACGGACCTTTTTCTAAAAAGGCATTTTTTATTAAATGGGCCTCAAAACGTGTATTTCTGGTGCAGTCTCGACATCAAATTGTTGGATCGAATACAATACTTCTACTGGTATATGTAGTAGAGAAAGTATAAGTATCTATCGGATGAGTTACGTTCACATGACTCTCTCTACCCACCCTTAAAGAAACTTCTTATAAAAGCTTATTCTCCTGATTCATATAAAAAGAGATAAGAATTTCCAGAAATGGTTTTATCATATATTTCGTTGTAAGTACAAGACGTAACAGGTTTTAGCGACAATCAAAGCCATTGTTATATAACAGCTTAGAAATTCCGTTCTATTTGCATGTTCAATGAACGAGATGAAAAACTAACCTTCTTTACACATCTTCCCCTTGGATTGTATATGAAAGATACATTAGTCCAAACCGATAGTAGGATTTTTAAAAAGCACATCACCTTTGAAATTGACGCTCTTTGCTCTACTACGAGAAAAACCGAACACCGACTCACTAGATGGAAAAATAGTAAGTATCTGGAAATTTAAATTAATAAAAAAAGCTATCTCGCAAATGGTTAAAGCTACAGGTATTTTTATGTAACACGAAATGTGTCTTTTAACAGAACTACATTTTTTGTGCAGTAAGATTTATTCTATTACAGATTACCGATTATACAAAACTCATTAAGAATGACGAACACTTCACGGATAGTCCCAATAAATCTGAAGATTTAACTTCTCTTGCGACTATCTTAAAGAAAATCCTTAGACGAACTTTTTAACAATAGGTATAAAAAGTAACGAAAATTTCTCCATGTCTAGGGTAGTTTGAGATGGGACTTTTACTTTCTCTGCTACGGTGGTAAGCAGAAGTATTATTAGATTCAACATTTAGATGTCGAGATTTCCCCGGAAATATATGTTTTGAGACCCCCAGAATAAAAAAGCGCTTTCAGAAAAAGGTCCGTGAGCGTGTGTATGTTTGTGTATGCGCGCGCGTTTCTGTGAACAGTATGACTCAAAAATGAAAAGTTGGTTAAAAGCTAAAGTTGCTATTGAAGTTTAATACGGTAATTGTGTATAAAATCGGCCTCTAGAGAGAATGAATCATATATCGTGCAATGGATAGATTTTTTTATCCATAATTACGATTTTGAAAGTTTTATTGTCAGTCAAGCTTCGTTTTAGATTCATGAGCAAATTCCGTACGTGTTCTGCAGCGGTTTTATTTCGCTGGTGCCTCAGATATTTAGCCAATACATATTTATGCACTAAAATGATTTAATAATGTGTTTACAATGAAATCAGTGCGTAAACAACTTGTTTCTGAATAAAAACTTAGGCTCCGTAGATAGCGGAAGGCGCTGAAACTGTTGTAGTGCAAGAACGTCGCAGATTACCGCATGACATGTTTTACACGTAAGCATAATTCTTACAGCTAAATTTAGCCGATGTAAGGTTGGGTTAGATTAAGTTAGGTTAGGTTAGGTTAGTGTGTCTATATGATCGGAATAGCAGGGTCCTGTGTCATTGAAATTTAGTTCTTGTTAGGTTAGATTAGGTTAACGTGTCTATGTGATCGGAATGAGAGGGTCCTCTGTAATCCAAATTTAGCCCTTGTTAGGTTAGGTTAGTGTGATCGGAATGAGAGGGTCCTCTGTAATCCAAATTTAACCCTTGTTAGGTTAGGTTAGTGTGATCGGAATGAGAGGGTCCTCTGTAATCCAAATTTAACCCTTGTTAGGTTAGGTTAGTGTGATCGGAATGAGAGGGTCCTCTGTAATCCAAATTTAGCCCTTGTTAGGTTAGGTTAGTGTGATCGGAATGAGAGGGTCCTCTGTAATCCAAATTTAACCCTTGTTAGGTTAGGTTAGTGTGATCGGAATGAGAGGGTCCTCTGTAATCCAAATTTAACCCTTGTTAGGTTAGTGTGATCGGAATGAGAGGGTCCTCTGTAATCCAAATTTAACCCTTGTTAGGTTAGGTTAGTGTGATCGGAATGAGAGGGTCCTGTGTAATCCAAATTTAACCCTTGTTAGGTTAGGTTAGTGTGATCGGAATGAGAGGGTCCTCTGTAATCCAAATTTAACCCTTGTTAGGTTAGGTTAGTGTGATCGGAATGAGAGGGTCCTGTGTAATCCAAATTTAACCCTTGTTAGGTTAGGTTAGTGTGATCGGAATGAGAGGGTCCTCTGTAATCCAAATTTAACCCTTGTTAGGTTAGGTTAGTGTGATCGGAATGAGAGGGTCCTGTGTAATCCAAATTTAACCCTTGTTAGGTTAGGTTAGTGTGATCGGAATAAGAGGGTCCTCTGTAATCCAAATTTAACCCTTGTTAGGTTAGGTTAGTGTGATCGGAATGAGAGGGTCCTCTGTAATCCAAATTTAACCCTTGTTAGGTTAGGTTAGTGTGTCTATATAACCAGAATGACAGGATCCTGTGTCATCGAAATTTAGCCCTTGTTAGACTGTCCATCGTAAGTACAGAAATAGATCATTTTAGTGCATATAATAGTCGTTTATAAATAGTTATTGGCTAAATATCCGCTGCACAAGCGAAATAAAGCTGTTGCAGAACAGGTAGGGGATTTGCTGATAAATCAAACGCGAAACTTGACCGTCAAATAAAACTTTCAAAATCGTAATCAGAAATACAAAATCTGTTCATTACACTACATTTCATTCATTTTCTCCAGAGGCCAATGTTATATTACACACACACATACACACACACACACACACACACACACACACACACACACACACACACACACACACACACACACACATATATATATATATATATATATATATATATATATATATATATATATATATATATATAAGTTAGAGAAAATTTTTCCTTTAATATATATATATATATTAAAGGAAAATTTTTCTCTAACTTTGATTTTCTCAAAAATAGCTAGAACGATTCTGATGTTTAAGAATTTTGATGCCAAATGAAATGTGTATTTTGAATTTCCTGGCTATAGCCTTTGTAGCCCTGTTTACTCTTGATGTCTTTTGCATAACTGGTAAACCGTAAGAGATAGACCAAATCTTACTACACAATAATGCAGATCTCGTTAAAACACACAAGCTATGTCCACTTTTTTTTGGGTGGGGTGAACCATTTCGGAGATATTCCTTGTTATTGTGGGTTTTGTAATACATTTCTCAAATGCCTGTGCAAAGAGAACGGAATTTGAAAGCTTTAAAAGCTTTGACTATCGATCATATTCCCCTTACATCTGCAGAAAATCAACAATAAGATAATTTCTTCAAATGTTTATCTCGACTAACATGAAAATAGAGTGAATAAGAGTTTGTAAGAATGGCTCGTACAAGAGTAGAGAAAGTCATGTGAGTGCAAAACATCAAATTTTTTAAAACTCTTCGCGTGGTAGCCTTGAAAGATACTGAATTTAAATACAAAGTTCGGTATTTTTACGACTTTTCGTTTTGTGTTAGGCTGTTTACGAATCACTATGCATACTTCTACGCCAGAGAAGTCTTAGTGTTTGAAAATAGGTATTTAAAGTTTAACATTGCATCATTTATACCAGTATCAGTTACAGCGTTTCCATACGGAATTGAACTCGGTTTGAGTCCATTCCCACTTCCGCGTTTCCATGTTGAATTCAATCCGGAAATGATATCGATTTGGGTATGCAAGACTCATGCATAAATAATTCAAGTTTTTGTGTTGTTCACTTGGTTTATGTTGGCTAACCTGTAAAAATGTTTTCTGCGTATTTTAATAATATTTTGAGGTTAGTGATTGTTTTTGAGAGATTGCGAGATTATAGAAACAATAAAAGTGACTGTTGTTTTGTTTTATTAACCAGTTTCCTAAGAAAATAGAATGACGAGTGTGCAATATGTTACGAGTACAGCAGAAGTTAGCCTCTTTGGTGGATTCAAATCGATTTGAATCGGTAGGTGTTTCCATGCACACAATTTAGATGCGATCCCACGATCTAAGCGGATCGGATCCAATGTATCATTTCGATTTGAATCCGTGTTTCTGTGCAGTATTCAATCGGGAATGAGAACTCAAACGGACTTGAATTCGCCATGGAAACGTAGCAAGTATTTTGGAACTCCCTGTCCTGTATGATTCGCTAACCCAACTTCAGAGGGGTTACAGGTACATACGTACCACGTGCAAGTTATTTTTCAGACTAAATTAGGAAGAACTAAAAATGGAATATTAAGTAAAGGTAACTCACTCACCTGTTGTACAGAAAGATGATGAAGTATGTCAGTCAGTCTGTCTTGTTTTATCTGCAGATAATGCTATCGTGTTTTATCGTACAGCGCCAGGTACGCTCTCTTTTGTTCAAATCGTCCATCTCTGTCTCTCTTCCCCCACTCCCTCCCACACCAATAGTAACGAACTTCTCCGTCAAACGGTTCATTGCGCTGGCTGCGAGATGTTGCTTTGTCACCGTGCTGGCCCAAGTTCTACCAAAGTTGATCAAAGAGTTTATTAAAAATCTTATGTGTTGCACTCACATGACTTTCTCTTCTCTTGCACTAACTATTCTTACAAACTCTCAATCCTGTATCTTCTTCGTGTTAGTTGAGATAAACACTTGTACAAATTATCTTGTTGCTAATTTTCTTGTAGGTACAAGGGAAATATGGGAATATAATAGGCTTTGGGCGATAGTTAAATTTTTAAAACCTCGTTGCTAAATGAAGGCTCTGAAATTCCGTTCTCTTTGCACAGCCAAGAGATTAAAAAAGTGAAAAACGACCTTACGTCTATAAGTCATGCAAAATTCTCACAAATAACAAGGAATATCTCCGAAATGGTTCCCTCCGCATAGTTGTGTGTTTTAACATTTTTTGCATAGTACGATTTGGTCTACCAGTTATGCAAGAATCATCAGGAGTAAACAGGACTGCATGGGCTATAGCCAGAAAATTTAAAATATACGTTTCATTTGCCTTAAAAATATCTTAAGCATATGACATTATAAACAAAATCCTTAAGAGCCATTTTTGAGAAAATAAAAAATTTCGAAAAGTTATCCACGCTAGAGAAAGTAAAATGAGTGACGTTGATTTTCACGGTTCATCAGGAAACATTTTAAAAGCTGTCCAAGAAGCAACTGTTAATATACTTCTAGAAAAGTCAAGGAAAGTTTATTTATATAATTATAGGAAATTTGAAGACTGGTGTTTAGGTAATGAAGCGAATGTAAATGAAAACGATACTTCTGATACGATCTCGTAATACCCAAAATGGTTATCTTTCAAGTATGCGACACAAAGATTTCCAAGAAAATTCCCCCACTACAAACTACCCTACAGAAGTTTTTTCGAAAACTATTATTTGCTCAAAAATGGTTATAGTGATTTTGATTAAATACTATATGTGTAAGATATTTTCATTATAAATGAATGTATATCTCGAATTTTATGGGAATAGCCCATGAAGTCCTCTTCATTCTGGGTGACTTACATATAAATGGTATACCAAAAGAAATAGACAAAATTTTACAACAAAGAATGTAAATCTCGTTAAAGCGCACAAATATTAAATTTAGAAATTCATTTTCCAGATATTCGTTGTTATTGCTTTGAATTTTCTAATATTTATACTTTCCGCAAATAGGATGTCGTTATTCGTTCCTCTCCTCTCCTACTCATGAAAAGAATACAGAATTTCAAAGCCACCACGTAGCGACCAGCTCTTAAAAGATTTTACTATCTCTTAAACCTACCATATTCCCATGTTCCTCTTATACCTACAAGCAGATATGTAATAAAACCATTTCTACAAATGTTTATCTCGACTAGATAGAGGAATAGGTTTTGTAAGAAGAGTTCTTACAGAGTGAGTAAAGAAAGTCATATGAGTACAACGCATCAAGTTCTTTTATGACCATTCATATTCTTATCTGGAGGCGTTAGCGATGCAAAAGCTATTATTATCTTATTCACAAATGACAAGACTTAATCTTCATATACGTATCATTGACTTTTTATCCCCTTTATGATTTGTAATGATTTATAGCGCTTTGGAATTAATTTACTTTCCTCATGCACATTTCAGATACACTACATTCTTTTTGCACTTTTTAGCAGCATTGTTATTTATCGTAACCTAAGACTACCATCTTCAAAGAACCTCTATATTTTAGATTTACTTATGCGGGTTACAAATGAAAGCGGCGCCGTGGCCGTTCGGGGCGGCCCGCGTTCGATCTCAGGGACTCGCATGGTATTCGTGGTGAGGTCTGGGCGGGTTTCTTCTCCGTGTTCTATAGTTTCCCCCGCCACTCACTTCAACAGGTGCTCTATCACCACCTTTCCATTCACCATTTCGCCTGCATTTCATATCCTCCTCTTCCTCACTCTCATACCTGGTGCTGGGCTGACCGCTCGCTTACAGGTCTTCACTTTGTCCAGCACATAGGCTCCAGTGCTACCCGAAAGGTGTCTGACCTTAGGCACACGCTTGTAAGTCATAAGTGTGAGTCCTCCATAAGGGGAGGGTAATCAGATGAGAAAGGAGAAGAGGGGTTAAGTATCTCAAATGTCAGATCATAACATCATTTTTGTTTGTTTATGGTAACTTTACGATCATAATAGTATACTATGCAACGAGAGTATAATGACAGCAATCAAGATGCGGGTATATTTTATGAAACGAGCCAGAGCGAATTATTCGATTGCACATAAAAGAATCGATAGTTACGCCTTCAACTTCTATTGTTATATTGGCCTGGACACAATGATAACAAAGAATACATGTGCTATAACCTTTAAAAAAGTAGAATTCGAAAACGAAACGAGAAATCTAATTTATTAGAATGTTATTTACAATATTAACACTAATTATTAAATAAATAGATAAACCTTAGTTTATGAATAGTTTCGCTTTCAGCTGCATGATGTGTGCGCACGGAGAAGTAGATATTGATGATTACATGCGATCGTTTGATTGGTTGATAACCAGTGTAGTTATGAACTGGTGCACCTTTGACTGGTGGATTAGCAGCATCGTTATTAACTGGTGCACCTTTGACTGGTGGATTAGCAGCATCGTTATGAGCTGGAGCACCTTTGGTTGATTAGCAGTGTCGTTATGAATTGATGCACCTTTGATTGGTGGGTTAGCAGTATCGTTAGGAACTGATGGACCTTTGATTGGTGGATTAGCAGTGTCGTTATGAACTGATGCACTTTTGATTGGTGGATTAGCAGTATCGTTATGAACTGATCCACCTTTGATTGGTGGATTAGCAGTATCGTTATGAACTGATCCATCTTTGATTGGTGGATTAGCAGCATCGTTATTAACTGGTGCACCTTTGGTTGATTAGCAGTGTCCTTATGAACTGGTGCACCTTTGACTGGTAGATTAGCAGCATCGTTATGAACTGGAGCACCTTTGGTTGATTAGCAGTGTCCTTATGAACTGGTGCACCTTTGACTGGTAGATTAGCAGCATCGTTATTAACTGGTGCACCTTTGGTTGATTACCAGTGTCCTTATGAACTGGTGCACCTTTGACTGGTAGATTAGCAGCATCGTTATGAACCGGAGCACCTTTGGTTGATTAGCAGTGTCCTTATGAACTGGTGCACCTTTGACTGGTGGATTAGCAGCATCGTTGTGAACCGGTGCATCTTTGACTGGTTGATTAGCAGCATCGTTGTGAACCGGTGCATCTTTGACTGGTTGATTAGCAGTGTCGTTATGAACTGGTGCACCTTTGACTGGTGGATTAGCACCATCGTTATGAACTGGTGCACCTTTGATTGGTTGATTAGCAGTGTCGTTATGAACTGGTGCACCTTTGACTGGTTGATTAGCAGTGTCGTTATGAAATGGTGCACCTTTGACTGGTGGATTAGCAGTGTCGTTATGAACTGGTGCACCTTTGACTGGTGGATTAGCAATGCCGTTATGAACTGGTGCACCTTTGACTGGTGGATTAGCAGTGTCGTTATGAGCTGGTGCACCTTTGACTGGTTGATTAGCAGTATCGTTATGAACTGATCCACCTTTGATTGGTGGATTAGCAGTATCGTTATGAACTGATCCACCTTTGATTGGTGGATTAGCAGTACCGTTATGAACTGATGCACCTTTGATTGGTGGATTAGTAGTGTCGTTATGAACAGGTGCACCTTTGACTGGTTGATTAGCAGTGTCGTTATGAACTGATCCACCTTTGATTGGTGGATTAGCAGTATCGTTATGAACTGATCCACCTTTGATTGGTGGATTAGCAGTACCGCTATGAACTGATGCACCTTTGATTGGTGGATTAGCAGTATCGTTATGAACTGATGGACCTTTGATTGGTGGACTAGCAGTACCGTTATGAACTGGTGCACCTTTGATTGGTGGATTAGCAGTATCGTTATGAACTGATTCACCCTTTGATTGGTGGATTAGTAGTATCGTTATGAACTGATCCACCTTTGATTGGTGGATTAGCGGTACCGTTAAGAACTGATGCACCTTTGATTGGTGGATTAGCAGTATCGTTATGAAGTGGTGCACCTTTGGTTTGTGGATTAGCAGTGTCGTTATGAACTGATGCACCTTTGATTGGTGGATTAGGAGTGTCGTTATGAACTAATGCTCCTTTGATTGGTGGATTAGCAGTATCATTATGAACTGATGCACCTATGATTCGTGGATTAGCAGTGTCGTTATGAACTGGTGCACCTATGATTGGTGGATTAGCAGTGTCGTTATGAACTGGTGCACCTTTGACTGGTTGATTAGTAGTGTCGTTATGAACAGGTGCACCGTTGACTGGTTGATTAGCAGTGTCGTTATGAACTGATCCACCTTTGACTGCGTGATTAGCAGTGTCGTTATGAACTGGTGCACCTTTGATTGGTGGATTAGCAGTGTCGTTATGAGCTGGTGTACCTTTGACTGGTAGATTAGCAGCATCGTTATGAACTGGTGCACCTTTGACTGGTCGATTAGTAGTGTCGTTATGAACAGGTGCACCGTTGACTGGTTGATTAGCAGTGTCGTTATGAACTGATCCACCTTTGACTGGGTGATTAGCAGTGTCGTTATGAACTGGTGCACCTTTGATTGGTGGATTAGCAGTGTCGTTATGAGCTGGTGCACCTTTGACTGGTAGATTAGCAGCATCGTTATGAACTGATCCACCTTTGATTGGTGGATTAGCAGTGTCGTTATGAACTGTTGCACTTTTGATTGGTGGATTAGCAGTGTCGTTATGAACTGGTGCACCTTTGACTGGTTGATTAGCAGTATCGTTATGAACTGATCCACCTTTGATTGGTGGATTAGCAGTGTCGTTATGAACTGTTGCACCTTTGATTGGTGGATTAGCAGTGTCGTTATGAAGTGGTGCACCTTTGACTGGTTGATTAGCAGTATCGTTATGAACTGATCCACCTTTGATTGGTGGATTAGCAGTATCGTTATGAACTGATCCACCTTTGATTGGTGGATTAGCAGTACCGTTATGAACTGATGCACCTTTGATTGGTGGAATAGCAGTATCGTTATGAACTGATCCACCTTTGACTGGTTGATTAGCAGTGTCGTTATGAACTGATCCACCTTTGACTGGTTGATTAGCAGTGTCGTTATGAACTGGTGCACCTTTGATTGGTGGATTAGCAGTGTCGTTATGAACTGATGCACCTTTGATTGGTGGATTAGCAGTGTCGTTATGAACTGGTGCACATTTGATTGGTGGATTAGCAGTGTCGTTATGAACTGGTGCACCTTTGATTTGTGGATTAGCAGTGTCGTTATGAACTGGTGCACCTATGATTGGTGGATTAGCAGTGTCGTTATGAACTGGTGCACCTTTGATTTGTGGATTAGCAGTGTCGTTATGAACTGGTGACCTTTGACTGGTGGATAACAGTATCGTTATAAACAGAAGCATATAACGAAGTCCATTACAGTGGTATATAAGACTACACTGGGCATGATCGAGCAAAAACATTTGATAAAGTTTGAAATGTGCCGACTAATTTTGTTCAAAATTCTACAGGTATAGAAAATCTGAGTGTAGTGCTTGGCAACTTACTTCCTGTTACGGACGCACGCACAGACAAAGCGATGCTAATATGTGCCATGCAGTAACATACGCACGTAATAAGGGATTATGTAAAGGTGTAATGGATAGAGAAGGTCATGCAAGTCGACCCATCAGAATATGCTTATTAATTCCCTCTCAAAATGAACACAGGCTGGCACTGTAGCTCAGTCGGTAGAGCAGCTATCTGCTGTGAAAGGGGTCCTGGGTTTATTCCCGGCTGGAAGGTGGGAATTTTTCTTTAACTAGGATTATTCCCCATTTTCCCTAGAGTCTGCAAGTATGAATGAGGGTGTAATAAGTCAATCCAAGTAATAGAAACCCGAAGTTCAAAACCACCGTAAAGGAGCAACGTTCCTTCTTCATTATCTGACTACCCTCCCCTTATGTAGGACTTACAAGTCAGTGCCTAGGGTCAGACGCCTTTCGGGGAGCAGACAAACCTATGGACCGGACAAAGTGAAGACCTGGAAGCGGGTGGTCAGCCAAGCACCAGGTATGAGAGTAAGAAAGAGAATGATATGAAATACAGCCGAGATGGATGATTGGGAAGGCATGATGGAACAGTTGGTGGAATGAGTGGCGAGAGAAACTGGAAACCCCAGATAAAACTCACTCAGACGCCGCTTAGTCCACCACGAATATCACATGTGGCTCCCTGGGATCGAACCCGGGCGAACGGTGTAACCCTTCGGTCCCGGCGCTGCCCGAGCAATCGTTCCAAGAGGTTAAAAGCCACCGATATGATTTTCGATGCTAAAGGGTGTATATAAATGGAAATTTAAAAAAGTAAATATATTTGAACATTTGACGTAATGCAAATAGCTCAGACATAGCAGCCTTGATTGATGAGGCTCTTAGAGAAAACAAATAGCTGAGCTCATTTCTATGTCAAGTAAACTCTAACTGAAGGGAAACCTTGTTTAAAGTATAAAAAATTGTGAAAAGTAGTGCAACGAGGAAAATAAGCATTAAAGTTTGATACATATACCATTTTTGCCTTAAATACATCTACCAAAAGTAGCATCAAATTCAAAAAATCAGATGTATTGAAAAAAAAACTTTTGTAAAAATCTATTTTAATGTTTTAATTATTTTCACTAATCCATCTGAGCTGGAAACACTCCCCCCCTCCCACCCCCCCTACATATACATTTCTGAATTTGTGTTTATCTGCTATATAATAAAGAGGGGTTTGTTGCGAAGCTTACTAATTATATTTTGTGGCAAACGTTACTAAGGTATGTCCTTATTACTTACAAAATGAGCACACACATAAATAAATAAGAAATCTGAAGGATTTACCTGGACGTTTTGGGCGAAAAACTACAGATCTGCTTATTGAAATCCACTGTGTAGCAGTGAACCGTAAAGGCGTAGAGTGAGACTAAAAAGCTCAATGCTATAGTCGGGATTTGAATCACTGATTTTCCGGCCTCCGTCCTACAGCTCTAACCACTGAGCTACCATGGACTCCAAGTTCTGCAACTCAGTCACATTCACCCGGAGAATCACGCAAGGAGATCTCAGTCACATGAGATGACATACCCTAAGGGCGACTTACTATGCGGCAAGTACCCACGGATAGCTTAGTATTAATTGTCATTGATTGACCTTACAGTATGTTAAACTATGTAGCTCAGTACTTCAGTCGCCAGTAGGGTAGGTATGTCATCTCAAATGAATTTTAGATCTCCTTTTATGGTTCACCAGGAAAATGCGAGTGTATTGGATAACTTAATGTCATGTCGGTATGCTGGCCATGGTAGCTTAGTGGTTAGAGCGGTCGGAAGATCCGTCATACAGATCCTGGCTATGACATTGAATTTTTCAGTCTCGTTCCACCTCTTTACAACCTTGTCATACACACGCCTAGTGTGGAAGAACAATTAGCTGGAACCGTCAAGTTGTTTACGCGAGCTTATCGCACATACGTGGCGAGACAGTGTTTGTACACTCTGTTCAGATCATGTCTACAGGACAGCAACGTCTCTTATACCGGCAGGCGCGAGAGATAATTCATTTGTGTTGCATTATTGACTGTACATCAAGTTAGTAGTATTTAATTGTCGTAGTAAACAAGATAACAAGCGATGGAAGCGCTCGACAGCCAAGTCAATGTGCCTGGTCGCTTTGCCAGATAGTATTCTTATTAGTTGAGTTAAATATTAGTCCGGTTATTCTAATCTATACCTATCTGTGAATTAGATATGTCAATAATCGTCAACAGATATGTCAATAATCGTAAAACTAAACAAATGAATCAGAATTTATAAGCAATTAGAGTTCTAATGCAAAAAAGCTTTCGTGTGTATCTCACAGATACATTGCGACTAACTAACGGTGTCACAAAACACCACGCGTCCGTTAGATTCGGTGAAATAAGATACATCAAATGGGATTGATTACAAACGATGTGAGGAAGGAACTACGCTTACCACCTGTCATGTAGGAATAACATTTGCCACGAACCACTTGAGATAGAGCACCCAAAAGCATGCTTTATTATCGCCCAACAGGGAAAAGATCGTAACAGGCCATTAGGTCTAAGATTTATGCGGAAGATGAATATTTGTTACTATGTGAAATACCTGCATTTGTGTGTGGTTTGACAATTTATCCCTAAACTCTTACACTTGGATTGCACTTATCCAATAACTGTGTTTCTTTGGAGGCATTTAAAAATATGTTACTTAAGGGACCCTAGGACTGAAATTTCAATTTTCTATATTTTTATAGGAAGGAAATAAATACTTTATACACTTGATAGTGGTTATGGTGGTTGTGGTAACTACCACAAAAAGCTCCAGCACAATCTGTTTCATAGTTTTGCGGGAATTAACTATTCAATTTATTCACAATGCGAAAATACCTGAATGTTCAAAATATTCTTTACGCATTAAGAACTAAAATATCACAACCACTAAGCTAAGCTCCGGCACAACAGCCCATGAAGAGCCAAGCCTTACCGCCCAGTTGCTGCGTCCCCCACCTCGGCCAACTACAGGCGTCATTGGTGGGGTGCAGTACTGGAGGGTAGTACGTGGTCAGCGTCCCGATCCCTCCCTGCTAGTTATGCGGTCTTCACGACCATATTTTTCCATCAAGCAGCTCCTCAGTTGGTACCCCCAGGACTAACGAGGCTCAGTGTACCCCGTGCCAGATCTCACAAAGGGGATGCTGGTACCGGGGATCGAACCCGGGTCCTCTGTGCCAGAGGCAAGCGCGCTACCAACTGCGCACAACACTATTTTATTATTTTATAAAACTCTTAACTGCCCCAAAATATACCAGTCTCTGCTAGGAAGACAAAAAAATTAAGGTAATTAATTTCTTCGCATTGATGAACACTGGAAATATTTTTAAGCTCTTAATTTTTTAAAACTATACAAATTTTCAGGTTTTGAAACCGAAGAATGAGATTGAAGTCACGTAAATGGAGCCCTCGCTGGAAAAATTCTAGGAGCATAGCACAAAATTTAATGCGCACGGAGCAAATAGTGTATTAAAAATGTGAAATGGAGAAAAACCAATTTTCCTACACACATGCGTCAGCTTACCTGATTGTCACATCTTTCTTCTTTTTTCTAGAAGTCTCTCTCCTCAGATTCACTGCTTAACCTTTCTTTGCGGTGGATTTGGTTGTTTTTGAGCCCTTCTTGGCCCGTATTTTGTTCAGATAAACCCGAATATTTGAGCAGGAAGAAACGTTTAAACGTAACACAAATGCCATTTAAAGCCTGGGCTAGACCTTTAAAATGGCGGAATCTAAAATATTTCACTGCCAACCGATGACTGAAGGTTTGGGGAACAATAATATGCATAAACCTAAAAACTGTAAATTTGATAATTTTTCGGTCAGTTTTCAGTCCCAGGTTCCCCTCATAAACTTAAACAAAGAATTGGTTAAACTTCTTGGGATGCTACTCGTATAAAGAACCAAAAACAAACAAAATAAATAAATAAAAACTCCGATAAGAGCCTATGAAAAAGTACCGCTAAACAACCAAAGGTACCACAGGAGGAAAAGCGAATTGGCAAATTCTGTGAATGTAATATTTTGTATTTCTCTTTCAATCATAGAGAAAATTATATGAATTTTTTGTAGAAGAATGAGCAGAGAAAAGACATGTGAATATATTATGCACAAGAAAAGAGAGTACAGAAAAACATGTAAATGTATTTCTACTTCAAACATACAGATAATTGAAAGAATTGATTGTAGAAGTGGGAGTAGAGAAATGCATGTGATTTTGTTTCGCAAAAGAAAAGTGAGTAGAGAAAACCATGTGAATGTAACACGTTGCATAATAAATGGAGTAGCCTAAAAGCTTTCTCCATGAAAAAACACTTTGATATGTGAATTTTTATGGTGATTGGTCAACAGGTGTTGGAGAGTTTTTCAACTTTATACACACCAACACACATATAATGTAGATAGACACATAATTTGTGGAAGCTACTCTTGTTCTACTTATTGCAAAATGGTTTGTTCAACTCAGAAACCTTCGCAGGAATTGCACAACTTAAAAAATTGACATCGCAATCGGATGAATGTTGTAGGAACCCATACGGGACAAACAAAGAAACATTCATTTGTATTATATAGATTTTAACACTATGCACCTAGGTAACCTTTGCATTCAGCAGCCTTCATTTGAAAGAAGCACAGCTTTTTACTTTCTCTACTACGTATAATAAGTAGGGGAAGTATTGTATTCGATCCAAAAATTCGATGTGGAAATTTCACCGGAAATAATGTTTTGAACCCCCCTGAATCCCCCCCCCCCAAAAGCATTTAGAAGAATGCCCGTGTGTGCAAGTGTCTATGTGTCTGTATTTAAGTTTAATATATTTGAAGAATGCGACTCGAAGATTTTGAAAAAATATCATCCACGCTAAATTACCCTTTGCATGGAAAATGTTTCGAAAATTTTGATTTTCTCAAAAATACTCTAAAGATTTTGATTAAAATGTCATGTTTAAGATACCTTTATGGCATATGAAATGTATGTTTTGAATTTTCTTACTATAGTCCATATAGTCTGTTTACTCTAGACGACTTTTGCATAACTGGTAAAGCGTAAGATACAGACCAAATCTTACTGTACAAAAAATGTAGAGCTCGTTAAAACACACAATTTATGTCCTAAGTTATCCTTTTGTAGAGTGAACCACTTCGGAGATATTCCTTGTTATTTGTGTGAGCTTTGCAATACTTATACCTTTCTCAAATGGAACTTCGTTATTCACTTTTTATCTCTTGACCGTGCAAAGAGGATGGAATTTGAAAGCTTTCATATACTGACCAGCTTTAAAAGATTTTACTATCGCTCAAAGCCTATGTATTTTCATATTCCCTTTATATCTGCACGAAAATTGACAATAAGATGATTTCCACAAATGTTCATCTCCAGTAACACGAAGAGGAAGGGTTTATAAGAATGAGTGGAACACATCAGATTCTTTCCAAAGCCCACATTACTCTTTCTCTAAACATATAGTTCCCGCATTAAATATAATTAAGTATACTAAATATTCAATATACACTAAAATACTCATAACGTAGATAAAATATTATAGAAACTCGCTGCAAAATTAAGATTAGTAACTCGCGACTCACTTCGGTCGTATTGCAGCTTGAGCCTCTGGTTGCTAAACCTCTACTTTCGTAACCAGTAGCCACTCTAAATATCTATTTTATGGCGAAGTTTTGACATGCACCAGTCTTATGTTTTCGTGACACCATGCAAAGTGTGGGGAATATAAAACCCAGCATACTTATGGTAGTTGAAGAGAAAGGAAATAGCTATACCTGAATAAGAGAAGTGACCGGTGGCTCGGAGAGTGTAAATAGGCACACGTAGGTAAGTATTAAAATTGGAGTAACGAGGGGTGCAGCTGGGACAGGAGCCACGCTCTAGTGCATCAGTTGTGTTTCCTCTCCAACACAATGTAACGGATGTACATACAGCTTCCCACGATATACTACTGTACAAAACATCTTCTGTTACATTCTCTGCTCAAGCATTTTAATTTACTCTAAACGTATTGTTTTCATTTCAAAGACTTCAATTTGTTATGACATTGCTATCAGAAATACATGCCATTGACGGTATGTTCCAAAGATTTGTTTAATTGCTTTTAAATGAACTAAAACAAGCTATACGTATGTCTTAGAGACAATTAAAAGTACCCGTTACCCCGGAGAACTTTCCGGACAAACCTCTAATAGCGCCCTAAACAACATTAAAGAGTACCTGTACGACCGAGTTTCGCGCGGCATTATTTCTCTGTTTCTTTTTTTTTTTTCCTATTTTTGTAAAATTGTGTTTTTTTTTTCTCGGAGAAGATACTTATTTAGATAAATTTGAAAAGCAAAATGTAACTTTCTTAATTACTTACTTTGCCAGATTACCCTTCCTATTATGTAGGACTAAGACCCCGTAGGACTTAGAGCGTTACCTAATTTTTATTGCAATCGTCAGAGCAGTTTCTGAGATACAACAGATACCTATAGAAAAACATAAATATTTCATAGTATCATCATTTCAGCCGTAAGACACTGCAGAGCATATATCTCGCCATAGACATCCACCTAGTTTGAGATTTTCGTCGAGCATTTGTTCCATCATGGATTTCAGCTCCTTGGTGCTGCCGTCGACATGAATTGTAAGTTAAAGGGTGAGTACAGAAGGATATATGAATGTGTTACATAAACGAAAACCTGCAAGAGAAAAGCATGTGAAAGTAATTAATTGTATAGTAAAATGGATAGCATAAAAATCTCCCCCACGAAAAACTACATATACGTGCCGAATTTCGCAGTGATCGCCCAAGCGGTTTTCGAGATTAACGGTTATATACGTGCAAACATCTATTTTCTCTATATAGATAATATGAATTGTTTGTAGGAGAGCGAATAGAGAAAGAGATGAAAATGTGTTACCTAAAAGTTAGTAGAGATATTTATATTTCAAAGATGCAGAAATTGTAGAAGAAGGAATGAAAAATGGTTTTTCGTGAAGGTATAAAATAGTGTTTTTTCTCAGCAAAGACGCCTATATAGATAAACTTAAAAAGCGAAACCATATCCGAATACAAAATTTTATTCAAATCGTTAGAGCCGTTAACGAGATAAGCGAAATAGATACAGATATATAACTAAAACTACTAAGCCCCGGCACAGCAGCCCATGAAGAACCAAGCGTTACCACCCAGCCGCTGCGTCCCCCACCTCGGCCCACTACAGGCGTCATTGGTGGGGTGCAGTACTGGAGGGTGGTACGTGGTCAACGTCCCGATCCCTCACGGCCAGTTATTCGGTCTTCACGACCTGAGGCCGCTACTTTTACATCAAGTAGCTCCGCAATTGGTCCCTCCGGGACTAACGAGGCTGAGTGCACCCCGTACCAGACCTCCCAGAGGGGATAAAATCGCCACGCTGGTACCGGAGATCGAACCCGGGTCCTCCGCGCCATATATAACGGGTGATCCAAAAGACTCCGAACCGGCTAAGCTGTGCCTGTGCGCGTCCTAAGCGCTCGTTACCGACTGCCGCTCTCATAGAACACCGCGGAAGAAACCATACATTTTTAAAACAATTTGTTAAGGCTTTACTTACCAATGCTATTAAAGGAGATGTTGAAACTGGTCACCGTCGTTGTCCATACATTTTAGGCATCTCTTTAGGAAACTATCCATCACTCGCCGTAGTTCATGTTGAGAAATGCTGGCAATTTCCTGGCGGATATTTTGTTTTAATTCTTCCAGGGTGTGTGGGTTTGTCTTGTACACCTTATGCTTTAAGTTACCCCAGAGATAGAAATCGCAGATCATCTGGAAATCTTTCTGAAAATCGCACTTTCACTTGGCGAGCTGACTGAGTTAACATATACGAATCATAAATAAATACACGCTGTGCAGTAGAAAACAAATACTGAGCCATAAATCACTCTGTGACTAAGTACAGGACAAAATAATAAGGCACACTGGTAATAACTCAATCACACGATATCACGTCAGCTCAATACTGCACTTTCAGAGCAGAGTAAAAGAAGTTAACCGCGTAACCTTGTGTACAATAGCTGTATTATCGTGCGCAGTGGAGAAACACCGCGCAGCGGTTCGGATGTATTTGGTTCCATATATACAAAAAGTGCTCTGTAAAAGCGGGAATAAAAATGGTATTTTTGCTTGAAATAGCCTTTTTTCAGGAAAGACACTTATAGAGATGAACTCAGAAAGCAAAACCTTACTTGAAAATTTGATCCAAATCGTTAAAGCCGATTTCGAGATACGCGAAACGTATTGAAGAACTTGCTCGTTTAAAGATATTAGATTAGATTCCAGCACAGAATCAATCCATTTAAAACAATATAAATATAAAAAAATGCGACAACGCTTAGTAAAGGTAAAAGGTAAAGGGTAAAGTACGGAGGGGACACCTCGCTCGCGTCGACCTACACAGGTCTATTGTGGCTACCACCCGGGGGGGGGGCAGGAAGCAGGGATGAATGAAGGAACGGAAGGGGTGCTATCAGACTCGCATCTATATAGACAGGTCCACCAGAGACGCGTGGAAGTCCCTAACCAGTGCTGAGATGTCTTCATCCCGGCGCTAGGCCTCACCAAGCAGCCAGCATCACACCGCGGGTCCTAGGTGGTATCGCACGAAGCGTCTCATCGCCCCCTCGACGGAGGATAAGGACCACCTGACGCCACCCAGCGCAGCACTTACAGTGTGCAATCATCCACGCCATCTGCCCAACACTGCCCACGCTACATGCTTGGAACCAGGACCCTCTAGATACCGGATCTGACACAGGCATTCAAGATGGTGGCCGTATGTGCTGGAAACTACTTATAAACAACTCGCAGTAAAATAAAAATGTGGTGTAATAACACGCCTATTTTGTGAATATGGGCTCTGTTAAACACAAAAACACTCTCTTAAAGATAAACTCAAGTAAGCAGAAAAGAATGACATTTAATATTAAACGATAACCTATGAGCAATGAAATATATAACCTTAAATAACATTCATGCAATCTACAGTTTTACATGTCATTATGTAACAGCACTACACATTCAAATTACAAAGAAGATAGACAAAACTGCAAGCAGCATGTTACTTAAATAAAACAGAACTGTTGACATTGAGTTGACTCAGAATTATTAATCATTGTTTACACTGTTTTTCACAGTTTCACCACGTACATAATGTTATATACCTACACAAAACATATACTGGATGGCTGATATACAAATGCTGCCATTTAGAATAATTAGCTACCTACTGAATTTAAAAGCTTTAGAGTGGAATTTTGCTTTTACTGAAAACCTTTGATTAATCAGTTTGCAACAATATATTACTTAGCACTTCATGACACTTCATTTTACAGGGGGAATCCACAAAGGCAGATGAAATATTTAAAATAACCCTAAAACAGCACTGTAAATGAAATATATGAAATACGTAACATTAAATCAGCATTGTAAAGCAGTTATAGTCTACAGTTTTACATGCAGCAACATAACACATTTCTTCTAAACTACAGCTACACGTTTAAATTACAAAGACAAAAAATAATGTATAAATACAAGCAGCATATTACTTACATGAAACAAACTGTTGGTGTTGCAGCTGTCACTAATTGAGTTCACTCGAAATTATTGTCTTTCACTATTTACACTATTTACAACGCTGCAATTTATAGTAATAATTAAATACTGATTTTACAAGCCTTATGTTGCAATTTATTTATTTTTGTTTTAACGGAAAGTTTCTCATTTTTAAGTTTACAATAATTATTCAAAAACACATGGCTTGGCACTTTGGAACACTTCTTTACAAGTTTCTGTAGAGGTAGTCCACATTAACACATTTGCTCAAAGTCCACAGAGTGCAATTCAAAATGAATCCTCTCTTATAACAAATTCGGCCGCAAAAGTTTTATGCATACAGCTGCCTCCTTTAAAGGCGTAAACTGTTCACATCGTATGCATCTTATCCATTTTTCTCTAAGTTCTTCATCTTTTGGAAAAATGAATATCGGAACTAATGGTCCATCTTTATTGTAGTTGGATTTACATCCGGGAGCGCAACAGTTACGAGGCATTGTGATCTTTGAGGTTAGGTAATATAGCAACAATAACATACACTGCTGGAATAATTTTTCGTCAATCTCTTACCACTGTAATCGTGATAAAAAGTGTACTTGCAAATGGATAAATTAACCACACTATATAGTCTTAGATGAAGTACAATAATCGTAAACATGTGGAAAGCACATGGCATAGTGAACACGTTTTTGGATTTATTACCGTTCCCTATACTGTCCAAAAGTCTTCGCTAATATGAAGACTAACTTAAATAGGAATTATTATAACAAACAATAATTCAAAGGCATAGAAAACAATATGGATAGCATGTGGAAACACCTCAGAAATCACCACCAACTACCGGCAACTCAGATGCCAGTGTCAGGTCCGTTATCCAGAGAGTCCTGCTGGAACTGCACCACCTGAAAGATGATAATAGAATGGAATGAAGGTAAATGATGGAAAGGAAACCGTCTTATGAAATAATACACCCCAGCATTCGCCTAAGTGACACGGGGAAACCACGGAAAAGCACATGTCAGAGTGTGCGGCCACGGGGATCGAACCCGCGACCTCCTGAATCGCCTGAGCCATCCCGCTCTGTACGCTTACTATGTTGTACGAAAACGCACGGTTTGGACGCTGGAGAGCATCGCAGTTAGAGAACAGTTGTGACAATATGTTAACATTCGTTTTGGTACCTTAATACGCAAGGTATGCAACCTCTAGCCATGTGCGTACCGGGATGAACGACCTGACCGTAATAAAATTCCTGCGCATGCGCTAAATTCCTCCATAGAGTCCTTGGTGCGCATCCTACTGCGTTACTTGTGTAGTTTCCAGGGCAGTAACATTTTTTTAACAACAGTATGACACGTACCAGTACACAGCTGTGGAAATGGCCAACATGAGCTCCAGCTCAACCTTATGTAAATCATCTCAACGTTGCATATCCAAATCGATGGATTGGTAGAGGTGGATCAGTTCCACAGCCAGCACGGTCGGCAGATCTTACACCTATCGACTATTTTCTGTGAAGTTGTATGAAGAGTATGGTGTATGCCACTCCTGTAACTCCTTCAGCGGAGGACCTTCTGGCTTGAGTCCACGGAGCGATTGAAAAGCGTTCAAAGACAATCGCGCGTAATGGATCACGTGCATGAGGCTTACCATCGCCGATATAGGCTCTGCAATGACATAGGAGGTACACAGATCGAAGCCCATTTGTAATGTGGACACCTCCATATTGGATTTATGGACGAAATGTGAACTTACACTTATATCTTACACTTTGACACGCTACAGCGTCCAAAAACGTGCATTTGCGGACAGGGGTTCCTATTTGAAAACTGTTCAGTTTGCCGTCCCGCACAACATACTAAGCGCCGTCGGTGTTCTTTTTTCTTTGGGGGGGAGGGGGACT
This sequence comes from Tenodera sinensis, assembly GCA_030765045.1. NCBI lineage: Eukaryota > Metazoa > Arthropoda > Insecta > Mantodea > Mantidae > Tenodera > Tenodera sinensis. The sequence continues at coordinate 52,662,796 of CM060968.1, forward strand.
CCTGTATATCAGAGAGGACAGTTTGGGGAGTCGAAAGTGTATAAAATAACCGTGTAAATTTCAGTTGTATATCAACACATTTCCGCTAGCTTCGCTTGTATCTATACATTTAACGGAATCTTTCGACGAAATTCACCAATCTAAGACTCGCCTGTTTGACTAATTTGCATACGTTTCAGAGACTGATGGAAATGGAATAATATTATGACTTCGTTCTAATGTCTTGACCAAGATCATCAGGATAAAAGAATAAGTAAGCTAAATTTATTAACATAACGAAACCTTCCGAAGTAATTTTCGCTCACTTAGAGTCGTCTGATTGACTTGAAAATGTGCACACTTGTCAAAGAACGACGGCAATATAATAATATCATGACTTTGTCCTGCTGTTGTCACCGGGATCATCAAGATACAAAAATGACTAAGCTAAATTTATAGAAAATATTACAATTACGACACCATAGATATCGCTAAAGCACTTTTCTGCACGCATTTTGAGAATTGCTTTAATTTGACGTAGATGTCCGGATAGAGGACCTGAGAGTAACACGAGACCCGGAGGAAGGATCGCGGACCGGAATACCCCAGCGCCAGGAGATCCAGACCAGCTGATAGTGTAGTTAAAACAGTAGTTTTAATCTGATACTGTGCCAAAAAATTATTTGAATTTTTTCAAAAACAAATTGGAGATATTTCGAATTAAAATATTTTAAGATTTCAAATTAAAAACTTTGAAAAATTTACGATAGAAAAATATCAGACTAAAAAATTAAAAATAAGTTATACTTTCGAAACATTAAAAAGGACACGCTTTAATAACAAACTGAACTAAAAAGTAGAACATAAAAATACTTAAAAATTATTTCTAATTCTTAAGAGGTGGAATCAGGACTGAATATATCAATGACATAGCCAGGATTTGATCCACGGGTCTTCCGCTTATCGAGCGGCTGGTCTAACCACTAAGCTACCATGGCCAACTTGCCAGTATGACATTAAATTCCCCAACCAATTCGTACTTTCCCGGTTAGACCACAAGGGAAACTCACATAAGAGATAAATACCCCAACCTTAAGCTTATTGGCATAAATAAATAATACTTATTTCTAATTGTTTGTTATTAAAGCATTTTTAAAATTTTTTATTTAGGTTACCTTTTTTTCGTATTTGTTTTTGTTGAAGCCATAATTTTTCAGAAGCAGAATATTTTATTATAACGTTGTATGTTATCGTGGAAAGGTGCTATATGTTTAAATAAATTATTTTCATGTGTTTGTTATGCTTAATTATGAATTATATAACTAAATTCTATGAGTCTGGAAACTTTTCAGGGGTCTTTACAGGTAGACTTTATGTCTACACTTTTCGCAGCTCTCTGCCCCGTTAAGTAGCTGTACCCTGTCTCCTGCAACAAACATCTTAATGATTTTTTGGGGACTGCTCCAGTCATGCTCTTACGTCAACAACCGTGGGAAGCCGAGATGAACGATGTTTGTCATTTTCACTCAGCAGATATTCAGCTCTAAACATGTATTTTGTTTCGCTGATAACCAAGTAGTTGATCACCTTTAAACCAAAATCTTAAACAGTATTTTGTTTCTACGGCATTTTGTATACTTTGTTTTGGTTATTGGTTAATGTTATTTAGCTAAGGAGTAGCACATCCTTGCACCGTGGCCTAAGGCAACCAATGAAATGGTCAAGGCTTCGTATAACAATAAATAATGTGACGTAGACGTGAGGTGCAGTGAGATAATGTTAGGCGTTCTGTGTACGTGTTTATTTTGTACGACAGCATGCAGCGGGAGACGTAACGCAGAGTGGGGAGTCCTTGCGGTGACGAATGCTGTACTGGAAGTGAGTTTGAATACTTTCTGCAACACCAAACACCCTACACTACCCATGCCAGCAGGAAGTGTGAACACATGGAACCAAAACTGATAGTCTATCCTAACAGGTGTTGTTCATCTCGCGACACAGTTACAACCGTACAAAAAACATCAGGTATAAAATTATGTGATTGGTTTGTAGGAAAGCTGTTAGTCGAAGAGAAAATACAAGTAACACAGCGAAGTAGATACATATTGAGGCACCATTTATCAAAATATCTCCACTTATACCTCTAACACTTGTATATAAGAGCTTATAAAACATGAGGAAGGGAAGTGCAGCAAGAATATAACTGAATAAGAAGTCATATTTAAACATATTGTTATACGCGGATGATGTAATATTACAAAATACGAAGAAAACCTTCAGCGCTCTGTTTATAAATTGTAGAAACCGAGCAGTAAATGTAACTTACACAGCTCATAAGAAAGATAAAATCAATCACACACCAGAGAAAATATTCAGTGAGACTAAGAATGTGTATTGGAAATAATAGTTTGAAAAGCCGTAAATTTGAATTACTTTCCTTATGAGAAAGTTTCGATGTTCGTAGATATTATAGCAAATAAGGTAAACACATTTCAACAAATATTTGGAAACATACCTGTAGATGTGTTTATCCTATTTTTACTTTCTTTACTATGTATGGTAAGTAGGGGAAATGTTATATCGACCTAAAAATTCGATGTCAAGATTTCACCGGAAGTATATTTTCAGGCCTACCTGAATTAAAAAAAAAAAAAAATAGAAAACGATCTGCACGCACGTGCGTACCTGCGCGCGCGCGCGTGTGTGTGTGTTTGTGTGCGCGCGCGTGCGTCTGTGGACAGCATAACTCAAAAACGAAAAGTCGGTCAAAAATCAAAGTTGGTATTTAAATGTAATGTCTTTAAAGGATGTCACACAAAGATTTTAAAGAAAATTCCTCCACCCTTAAACTACGCTTTACATGGAACATTTTTCAAAAATTATTTTCTCGAAAATGGCTCTAACGTATTTGATTAGAATGTCATATATTTAAGTTTTTTGTGGCAAAAGAAATGTATATTTTGAAATTTCTGGCTATTGCCCATACAGTCCTGTTGATGGCTTTTGTATAACTAGTAAACCGCAAGAGATAGACGAAATCTTGCTACAGCTACAAAAAATGCATATGCCGTTAAAACAACTTAGTTAAATGATCTTTTTGTGAAGTTAACCATTTCGGAGATATTCTTTGTTATGTGTCAGAATTTTGCAATACTTAGACAGTTCTGAAATGGGAGGTCGCTATTCATTTTCTATCTCTTGGTCATGCAAAGAGAACGGAATTTCAAGGTCATCATATAGCGACCACTCTTAAAATATTTGATTATGCTTATAGCCTAATGTATTCCCCTTGCAACTAACGAAAATTAACATTAAGATAATTTGTACATGAAGTAGATAGAGAAATGAGTGTTTGTAAGAAGTTTGTGCAAGAGGAGAGAAAGTCATGTGAGTGCTACACATCAGATTTTTCAGAATTTCTATCGACATCGAAACTTCCTTACAACCGTGTGCTTATCGCAGTGGTAGCTTACTAAGAAAGAGGCGCGGTGTCGAATCCCGGTACCAGCCTGGGGACTTTCTCCCGCTGGAAGAGCTGGTCCGGGTTGCACTCTGCCGTAGTAGGGAGAGGCGGCAGACAGCGACTGTGCGGCAGGCCCCGGCCTGAAAATGCTGTTGCGGTGCGGGGTTATTTAGTTATTTGAGAGCGCAAGAAGAACTCCACAAAATAAAACAACGAAAGAAACAACATTGAAGTTGGTCCCCGTGCTCATGAACCATGAACCATGAATAATAAAAGAAAATGACGAATGCATAATTCAGACAGCGAAAATGAGAATTTTACAAAGAACTAAAGGATGTAAAAAGAGTGCCAAAGAAAGTCTTCGGCGGATTTTGTATAGTTTTTTGGGGTCTCTTGAGGAGTGAGCTTCACCTGGGCGCTCATCAAGTTTTCCCCTTTGATTTTAACCTCTTCAAAGGCGTGTCCTGCACTAACCGATGAAGTATGGCTACCAATCGTTTTAAGAGGTCTGTATGACAAACTGAATGCACTCACCCTACCTCTCTCTGTTTTGGTCAATACCATCGAGATATAAACATATACTTCGTTTCTACGTCATTTTGTAATCTTTATTGTGGTTATTCTCGTAAATATTTGCCACAGGAGTGCCACACCCTCACACTGTAGCCTAAAGCAACCAATGAAATGGCCATGACTTCGTACAACAATAAATAATGTGACATAGACGCGAGGTGCAGTGAGATTTTCTTTGGCACTCTTTGTACATACATGAAATGTGAGATGTGTGTAGGAACGAGGGAAGGACATCTTGACCCAAGGTGATCCCGACATGGATGTATTGCGGCCTACCACCCCCGCAGAGGAAAGGGATGAGGCAAAGTGAGACCGTAGGCATGTCAGAGAGAGGAGCTAGCGAAACTCAGAAGTCCCTAATAGTTATAGATATTGTCGCCTGGCGCACGACCGAAGTGTCTCTTCTACCCAGGAAGAGGGCCACGAAGTGATCCTTGCGGCCTGGTCAGCAACTTCCATGAGGCGTCAGGGCAGGAGGGTTTCCAGAACGCAAGCACCTGTGCCATTTGTTTGCTTTCGCTACCAACTAAACCTGAAAAATGACAAGGGAGGGAAATGAGAAATGAAGGGAAAGAGAATCCACACCAGTATTCGCCTAGTGACAAGGGGAAACCAGGGAAAAACTTGAATCAGAGTAGTCGGTCGACTGGCATCGAACCTGACACCTCCAGAATGCGAGTCGCACGCGTTGCCGCGGCGCCAACTCGCACGGTACCCATGAGATGTATTCACATCCATCCTAACAAATAAACTATTATTACACAAACTACCTGAAGAGCAATTGGGCTTTCGGAAGAACATGAGTACATTACTCCTCGTAAAAATAGAAGTGTTGAACTCACATGACTTTCTCTACTTTTGTACTAACCGTTCTTACAAATTCATAATCTTCCGTCTTCGTGTTAATTGACATAAACATTTGTACAAATTATCTTATTGTTCGTTTTCTTGCACGTGCAACGGGAATATGGAATACAGTATACTTTGAGCGATAGTTGAATCTTTTAAAGCTTTCAAACTCCGTTCTCTTTGCACGGTTAACATATAAAAAATGAATACTGATGTTCCATTTTGCAGAAGTAGAGTTCTCCAAAACTTGTACAAATAACGAGGAATACCTCGAAAATGGTTACCGCTACAAAAAATTTATTCGGACCTAAATTGTGTGTTTTAGCAAGATCTACATTCTTTGTGCATTAAATTTGGCCTATCTCTTACGGTTTACCAGAAATGCAAAATACATCCAGAGTAAACAGGACTTCATGGGCTATAGCCAGAAAAGATTTACATTTCATTTGTCATAAAAATATCTCAAACATATGGCACTTTAATCAAAATCGTTAGAGCCATTTTCAAGAAAATCAAAATTTTCGAAACATTTTTCATGTGAAGGCTAGTTTAGAGTCAAGCAATTTTCTTCAAAATCTTTGTGACGCATCCTTAAAAGACATTCAGCTCAAATATCAACTTTGGTTTGTAACCGACGTTTCGTTTTTGAGTTATGTTCTCCACAGGCTGACAGGCACACATACATACAGACAGATGGACAGGCAGACAGACTGACAGATAGACACACACACACACACACACACACACACACACACACACACACACACACACACACACACACACACACGCACACACACACAACCGAAACTTTTAAATTTTTTTTTTTTTTTTATTCAGAGGCCTCAAAACATATATTTCCGGTCAAATGTCGACATCGAATTTTCGGGTGGAATACAGTACTTCCTCTACTTTACTGAACGTGGTAGAGAAAGTAAATGCTTTTTCTTTTATTCCGGAGGTATCAAAACATATTTCAGGTGAAATCTCGACATCGAAATTTTGGGTCGAATACAATACTTTCCCTACTTACTATATGAGGTAGAGAAAGTAATAAGCGTTTGTAATAATAGTTTTTAGAAAAGTGAGTAGAGAAAGCCATGTAAGTGCAACTCATCAGAATGTTTCGATAACCACTCCTTAATTTTACTAAAAATAACAAGTTACATATTAATGCAAAGTTAACAGAAGCGGCACTGGGGCAGATTTCCTCCGGATTCTCCGGTTTCCCCGCTATTTCACTCCACCGGTGCTCCATTTTAATTCCATGTATCATCAATATCACCGCCTGCGGTGTCGTATGTAGTAAAAGCGAGCGTTAAACACTACAAAAAAGGATTGAAATGGATCAACTTGGGTAATAAAAACTGTTCAGAAATGTCTCAAGACAAATGGCATTCAAAATGGAATGTGGATTGTAGTCTATGCTCCTGAGACTATTAATAATTACCCCGCGTTTGTGGCCTGAGTTTAGCTGTGCGCTCCACATGCAAGAGGTTCAGAATTTGAGTCTGGGTTAGAGTGAGTTTCCCAAAGTATTCTCTGATTCTGAGAAGACGAATGTTGGATAACTTGAAGCTGTATGGAGCCCAGGCTCATATATAAGCGTGATTTCAAGCATTTCATTTGTTCCTCGTCGGATATGACCTACCGGGTTAAAGGAGTTGTACTTCAAGGGAAAAAATGACAACAGAATTTTAAACATCGCCAAAATTATGAAATCAGCTGTACCAAATAGAATTATACGGACTGTCTTTGTGGTCCCAAAATGAATGGGACTTGAGTCAAGCTGCTGGGCATGGGGTGACGTGCTTATTCGCCTGTCCAAGCTTAACATCTCTTGGCCACAGCTTCGCGAAAAGGCGGTCAAGGCACTGATAGATATCACCATTTATCCCAAACTATTTCACGCAACAATCATGGAAAACACTCAGAATTCTTTACTCTGTTCGCTCCCCTTTACTAATTTCTCTCCTACCAATCACGCCAGAAATGAGCGCTCAGACTAAATAATGACGATTCAGCAAGGTTTTAGGCTCATGACTTGAAATGCGAACGGAATTCGTCGAAGTAAAACCGAATGCAGTACTTTCCTCAATAAACACAACATCCAAATAGTCTTCTTTATAGAAACTCATCTTAGTCAAAAGGACAAACTACATCTCTCTGGTGACGTAGTTTACCTCCAAAGGGGTTCATACTTCCAACTTCTGAGAGGCACTCCCACTGCTTGGCTCTTCTTTCCGCATGGGCCAGATTGGAAACAACTGCAGTAAGTATCCGAAGGTAAGCATTTAAAAGAGTATCTATAACTGAGGTGTCCAGGATATCTGGAGGCTTGTAAGCTGCTACTGCTAGGATCTGGGTGTTATCTATAGTTGCATAAGCTGCAGTTGTTTCCCAGTTGTTTCCGTTCGCATTCCAAGTCATGAGCCTAAAACCTTGCTGAATCGTCATTATTTAGTCTGAGCGCTCATTTCTGGCGTGATTGGTAGGAGAGAAATTAGTAAAGGGGAGCAAACAGATCTGAACAGCAAACATCCGCTATGGAATTGTCCCTTATAATTGCTGAGTAACAAACATCTAAGACACGAAAATTCATCTGATTATGTCATACACACCCCTCAGGTCCAAACCCACATTCCCAGCAACCGTAAGCACGTCCCAGATGTTCTTGACTTCTTCATCCTGCACAACACCACTTTCCAAATAAAACTCTCTGTACAAATGACCTGTCCTCCAACCACCTTCCGGTTCTAGCAACGGCACCATGGACACTTCACACCGTACCAGCTACCACGTCATAATTTATACCAAGCCAACTGTCACCTCTTTGCAGACACCACGCTCCAATCCCTTGACGCTAACCAATTTGTATGCCGCATCGCGAAACAACTCACTCATAAAAAAACTCAAGTCCCGTCACGGCACTACAACAATCCATAGGCAGTAATGATACAGAAAAGTTAGATTTCTAGCAGATGCTCGCCAGCAAACCCTGATCCCCAATGACCAACCGTCCTCACCCCACTTCATCGCTGAAACAGTTGTCTTAACGTCCACCTACCGCACCAAACAAACACGCAATCGCATGCAAAAAAACTTGCCCTCCTAAAATCGCTTGCTTAATTAAACACTTACGTAACCAGAATGTTCCAGGCCCTGACCGCGTTCCAAACATCGCCCTCAAGCACTTGCCGTATAAAGCACTAGAAGGGCTGACAGTAACCTTAAATTTCAACTTACAGCTAGGAATCTTCTCCTCCCACTGGAAATACCTCAAAATACTGTATATCCCGAAGAAGAATGAAGACAACACCAATCACAACAACTACAGACCAATCATCCTTCTGAATCTTTGAGGAAACTCTTTGAAAGAGTTATTCTAAAATGCCTAAATGCCCATCTCATGAAACATCACATCTTGATATCCGAGCGATTCGGCTAAACACTCAACCACACTGCAACTCCTCCAAACCACCGAACTCATTACATACGGGTTTAACATTCGCAAGAGTAGGTACTGGCATTGCCTTCCTGAACATCGAACGTATGACATGAAGGCCAACTGCGCAAATTGACCCAATACAATTTCCAAGACACGGCTATCAAACTAATGGCAAACGACCTACATAACCAAATATTCCAGTCGCATGTAAACTCTGCCACATCGAGTCCCGGCCCTGTCCCAGGAGGTATACTGGGCTCGGTCCTCTTTAATTTATACATTGACATCCCCAGCTCACCAAATATTACTCTATCACGATACGCAGATGACACAGCCCTAATAGCTCAATCTGGTGACCTCAAACTCCTAGCCTCCCGCATACAGAAGGCCTTCACCTCTCTAGAGGAATGGCCGACTAAATGGCGCATAAAAGTCAACGCAGATAAATCCCAAGCCATGATTTTCTCAAAACGTATTAAACACCGACAGGCTGCCCGTAATCTTCGCACCTCCACTACAACTATTATGCAACCCGGTACCATGGACCACCACTGTTGCATAGCTTGGTGTTACCATGGACCAGGGACTACACAGTTCAACGGCTGGACGGAAGGCCAATACACAACTTTGCAAACTTTACCCCCTCATTAACTACAATTCTCAATTTTGACTACCGATGGGACATTATACAAAACACTTTTCCGCCCAATACGCAGCTCCCTGCCTGGGGCTATGCAGATCCCACGCACATCCAAAGACTAGTCATTTCAGAACAGGATACTCCGCATTATGTACGAGTCCCAAATATGTTGTTGTTGTTTTCTAGTGCCTTGCATCTGGCAATGAAGCCATTAGCATTCGCGCTTTCCAATACTTTTGAACTGTAGTTTCTTCTGATCTTAATGCTTCACAGGTCTTCAAGTGGTCTTCGTTCATTTCTGCTGGATCGTTACACAGGACACATATTGGTGAGGATGAGATACCTATTCTGTAGAGATGACTTGCTAAGCAGTCGTGATTTGTCAATAGTCGGAAGGCTGCAACCGCTGTTTTCCTTGGTCTCTGGGGGATTATATCTGGGTTGGAAAGTAGTGTAATCCATTTTTTATCTTTGGCATTTGTTTCTATTTCTTGTAGGTATGAATGAGAAAATTTTTTAATGATCAAGCGTTTTATTGAGGAATATGAGAAATTGAATTTAGACTTTTGTTTTATTGTTGTGCCTTTCTTTGCAAGTGAGTCTGCAGCTTCATTCCCCATGATTCCACAGTGTGCTGGAATCCATTGGAGATGAAGTCTTATTAACTTTTTGGAGTTGTATTAACATTTTGTAGCATTCTCTAATTTTTGTTGACTTCTTTGTAGTATTTGAACATATTCCCTGAATTGCAGCTTTAGAATCTGAAAGAATTACTGCCTTGTTAAATTTATTTAAGGGAAGATTTAATAATTGTCGGAGAGCAATGTGTATAGCCTCTATTTCTCCATCATAATTTGTTGTGTCTCTGCCAACAGAATGATAAAAGGAAAAATGTGAACACGTAACTCCAGCTCCAGTAAGGTTTTCCTTGGTCCGTGTTAAGGCAAGCATGGCATCAATAGGTGTGGATTTAACTGCTCCAGTGATTAGGCGAAGAGCCTGATTTTGTATTTGTTCAAGTTTATTGATGTTAGCATTTGCTGCTGTTATTAAAGCTTCAGAACAGTACAAGAGGTTTGGTTTAACATACATTTTGTATGTTGTGTTAAGGACTCTCCTTGAGCAGCCGCATTTAGCACCAGGTAACCTTTTCAGGATTTGCAGTTTCTTTTCAACCTTTTCTGAGATGTTTGTTATGTTTTTTCCAAGTTAGCTTTCTGTCGAAAGTGATGCCTAAGTATTTGGCATCATCAACTGCTTTGAGTGGTTTACTATTATAATTTATGTTAATATTAACTGGTTTGTATTTTAGTGTAAATAATTCATAATTTGTTTTTTCCACATTGATAGTTATGAGGTTTTTGGAGCTCCATTCATGTACTTTGTTTAGGGCTGTTTCTATTCTGTCTTTAATTAATTCAGGTTTTTTTGGAGAGCCTGAAGTCCAAATGAAGCAATTTTGGTTTCTAAAGTTTTTATTATTGATGGAAGGTCATTTATATATATGTTAAAGAGTGTTGTGCTCAGAACAGCACCTTGTGGAAGTCCTCGGTGTGTTTGTTTATATTTGGAAATGTATGTATTATATTTTGTGGCACAAAATCTTTGTGAAATAAACTGAGTTATCCATTTAAGCATGTTACTTTTCACATCTATTGATTGCAACTTCTCAATTAATTTGTTTCTCCAGACTGAGTCATATGCTGATTTAAAATCAATGAATACTGCCAAGGTATCCTCCTTTCTATTGAAAGCTTCCTTGATGTCTTGGCTTAGTAGGAGTACATTTTCACTTGTACTATGATTCTGTCTGAAGCCGGTCTGTGAACTATTAATTAAGTTGTAATATTCTAGGAACCAGTTAAGTCTAGATGCCACCATTCTTTCCATCACTTTTGCAATAACACTGGTCAAAGATATTGGTCTGAAACTATTAATATTGTTTGAAGGTTTGTTTTTCTTTAAAATTGGGATGATAATGGCTTTTTTCCAGTCGGAAGGTACAGTCATTCTCCAACACGTGTTATACAGTTTAAGTAGGATTTCTTTTCCTTTCCTGCCAAGGTGTTTAATAAATTCTGGGTGGATCTTGTCAGGTCCTGGAGATTTTTTGTTCTGTAATTGTTCTATTGCTAAATCCAGTTCTGTTTCGTTAAAATCCTGAATAAAAATATCATTTCGTATACCTTTTGGCTTATTAGTTTCTCTGATAGTTTTTTGGATAGCCTTATCTTGTTTTTTATACACTTGGGGTATTCTTTGTGACTGAGCATAAAACTTGTTAAGGGATTCTGCTATTTCCCTATCTGTAGTTAAGCTTTTGTTATTATGTTTTAATGGTTCAGTTGTATTTTTTGATAATTTTGTTTTATTAAGGAATTTGTATATTTTATTTCCATCTTTCCTATAGTCCATATGTTCTACAAAATTTGTGAAACTGCCCTCTTTGCTGTAATTAATTCTTTCTCAAAAATGGCTGCTTTTCTTCTCCAGTTTTGTACATCTTCTGGACACTTGGTTCTTTCGGCTTTGACTCTTGCTATATTTCTTTCGTGTTTTAACTTAGATAAAGATGGAGACCAAAAGTAGCTATATTTCTTTAACTTTCCTTTGGGGATATGTGTTTTGGCTGCTGACAATAATATTTCACAAATTTTTTTATTCATTTCATCTGTTGACTTGAACTCTGATTCTAACAGTATATTACACTTCCCTTCTATCTCATTTTGGAAACTGGACCAATCTGCTTTTCTAAAATTCCAAGAAGTTTTAATTTTTGGTTTGTTACTTTTATTTATTAGACCTCTTATGGAGTTTATGGTGATTCTGTGGCCTGAACCTGGGTCTTCTATTAGTTCTCTTTTTGTATTGTCAATTATGTCAGATGACACCACCAGAAGATCAGGATTTGTACCTGAACCATTATAATGAAGGTAAGTGGGTGGATCATTTGGATTAAATATTAATTCCATTGTTGATGAGTTTAATAGGTCTTCTATGACTCTTCCTGCTGAATTTATATCACTTTAGCCCCACCTAGGGGAGTGTGCATTAAAATCATCTATTAAAATACTTTTGGGTTCTATGGGAATAGAATTTAGATCTAGTGTATTGTCTGGAGGATTGTAGATACTGTATATTCTATAGTGGTAGTTACTTTTCCATACTTCAATTTTAACTATTTCTGATTTATCTTGTTCTTCCATTGTTTTTTGGATTTGGATAGTAGCTTTCATATTTCTTTTAATTCCTGTAAGAATACCACTTGCTATTTGACGAGCCTTTGGAAGTATATGTGTAGTGTACTGATCCATTTCAAAGTATATTTCCTGTTCTTCTGATATATTGGCTTGTTGTGCTGTGAAGACATCTATATCTTGGTCTTTTAATATTTTCATTAGCTCTTGTTTTTTAGGCTGGGACATGCCTCCTGCATTCCATTGTAGAATTCTTAAAGTAATGGAATTGTTGTGATGAAATTTGCCTAAAGATGTCCCCACCCGGAGATCCGATTGGGGGACAGTTTTAACTCCGGAATATTTATCTTTAGGCGAGTCCCAAATATTAACCCCACAAAATCTCGTATAAAGAACTCCGTATTCATGCAATCGAACAATTTATCAAAAAAACTCTCACACGACTTGTATCACAGGCAACCCAAATCCACTCATTCAGGTAGAAACTTAGGAAACTACTATCAACAAGCACAAACGCGTATTATCCCTGTTCGACAGAAGCCTATCAAGTTAAACCACACCCGAGGAAGTTCACGATCACTTGGACCTACTGGTGCCCCCTTTAAATCCGAAATACCGCTCCAGCACTACTGCAATATTACTTTGCCGCTCCTGACATACCGGCACTATATCATTTCCATCTCTGTTTACAGCATTAAAGAAGCACAACAACCACCACTACATCCAACTCCGCTTACCAGCCTCGAACGCCTATCAACCCCACAACAGCCTAGCCGGGCTCTCCGAGGACAACTACGACAGAACTTCGCCTACGTCAAGGTAAGTTCCCGCCAAGCCACTAACATTGCTCATGTTATATCCTCCCACTTACTCTTCTAGCGAGTAAGAACTTAGGTATACTCCCCGTGTAACTAACCCAACTAAATCTTAGCATATACTGACTAGTAAATCTGCTTGTACTAACCCCAGGCGTCTCCCAGAACTCGTCATGGATGACATCGGGCATCCTCCAGGACACGCTGAAATGCCCTGCGGGATGCTTAGCAGAACCCGCCACCA
>CM060968.1:52681000-52858500 GCA_030765045.1 Tenodera sinensis
CGATACATTACTGCAAAGTGTAGATAACATGTTGTATAAGGCAACGTTACAAAAGCAGCTTCATTGATTTGTGGATTATATTGTAAATAAACCCACTTAGTTTAAAGTTTTGCTTTTGTAATTCTTTGTTATCTCATATCATTGTTGTATTGCATTACATGGTTAAAATATTAACAAAGTAACAAATCATTTAAACAGTGGCATATATTGTGGGCTCATCGACCCACGTTCCCCACCGAATTAGCACTGGTGCAGGAGGAAGTCAGATATTGGGTGCTGTTGATCTAAACAACTTAACTCTTTCAGGAGATTTTACACACATTCTCTATACTCAGGGGTCTCCATCTAGGGGATATGTGAATGGCAACCACAAGGTACCCAAGCTGAGCAGAACATTACTTCCACTTACTGGTGTTTTGCTCCTCACTGTAACTTTTCTATCTGACCTTACCTTGGTCAACTCTTGTTCTCTTCCGACCCCGATGCTATTAGGGTTCCGGAGGGCTAGGGAGTCTTTTATTTTTCCAACCTCTACGTTTCTCTAATTTCCCTACAAAACCTTAACCCCTAACATGCTGACCTGTCATGGCATGTAATACGTCCTATGGTAATCAGAGGATATGGTCGGTGAATTTATTTTGATAACTCTCCCGGTCAGGTCGGTGAGACCCGTAAACCAACGACAGGTGTGGTCCTCCAGACATTCTGGGGGTTGTGAGACAGCGATGTGATCGCCAACACATAAAAATATGGTGCTCTCTAAAAAGCGGTTACATTTATTGCTAAGTCTCTTCAATATTTTTTATTTTCATCAGTGAAAAATATTGGAGAGCAAGAGGATTAATGACTTCAATGTCAGAAATCCAGCATTAGCTAACAACAACAACAACACAAAAAAGGATATACAAACACTGACACACACACAAACGCATACACACAATGACACACAAAAACACAAACAAATGTACACACAGTGACAAACATCACACAAACACATACACTGACATACAAACACACACAATGGCACACGCACACAAAATGTACACAGTGACCAACAAACATCACACAGACACATACACACACTGACGTGCAAGCACACACATACACACAATGACACACAAACACACTCACATACACTGACATACAAACACACACATACACATACACTGACATGCAAACACACATACACATACACTGACATACAAACACACACAAACACATACACTGACATACAAACACACACAAAGACATACTGACACAAACACATACACAAATATCTACACACATTGAAACACACCCACACACCAAAAAAAACACACAAGCACCCACATACGAATACACACAAACACACGCATATGCACCCACACAAATACACACAAATACATGCAAATATACATACGCACATACACATCCAGACACAGAAACACACACACGCGCACACACATTGACACAAATACACACATACAAACACCCACACACACAGACACACAGAAACACCCACACATGCAAACATGATGCCACCTTAATGGAAAAGGAGGATATAAATTGGACAATGTTCCTCTCAAGGTTTATAAGGTGATGAAATATTTCATGCAGTACTTCCTAGGTCTTCTAATGAATCCCCTTGTAACAAGAAATCAATTGTGTGGCCTTTGGTGTGAAAGTACAGGTAGATAATTAGGAGTTATGGCGTCCCCACTTATGTAGAGAGACACAAAATCCAAGCGTACTTATTGCAGTAAGAGACAGTCGTGTCCTTAATGGGATCCATCTGCCGTGTAATTTAGGAATTTGAAGACAATGCGCTGCGATCAATAACAAATGAAAATGTTCCTCTATAATTTGGAGCTCGAGTTGCAAAAATGTTCTGAGAAGAGAGGACGTCATGTCGCTGGTTCCCAGACTCGCCGAGGTCAAGAGTGGGAACGGTGTGATCTATGCGTGCTTGCTTCATCAGGCCGACCAGTCGACAGCTGAGGCCGTCTTCAGGAAGTATTTGACCAACCAAACACTGGCATCTTCAACTAAGAGTTTGATACCTGCATATAAAGTAAATGCTAAAAAGTTGATTTACAGAAAGAAAATGCACATATTACACAGGGCCAGTGTCGCCAGGTTTTGGCACAGAAAATCTCCCTTCAAGATCCTTCAAAATCAAAATAAATCCCTTTGCGTTCATAAAACCTAACTTTAAAGCACATACTGGTATGAGATGTTCCACACTTTTGAAATATACGAAATAAATGTAAAATATTTAGGTACTCACTTTCTGTCCTCTGTTATCTGCCGGCCAAAGGGGTTCGGAAAGTCAGTATTTCAAAGTACGTATCAAAATTTCTTCTTAAGAACTTTTTATCCTTAACTCAGGAGTATAGCGCTTGCCCATCCATATATTCTAGTATTTGTCTTAAGCCGGTATGCCACAGTCCAACTTTTTTGAAGAAATAGTATATCACACTATGATGCATTTTGGTCCAAAACAAATGTCAGTTCCCGTAGCAAGCGCGAGAAATAAACATGGCGGACGCAAATATTAATTTAGCGATTGTTATATTACGTATAGGTATGGGCTATATTTCCTCGAGTCTGAGTAGGAAGAAAATATATATTAGAAGTAAAAGACGTTAGTGGACATGGCCATGGTTAGAAAGAATGGAACAAGGCAGGGGTCGAGGTGTATTGGGTCTACTGCAAAACGAATTGAGGTTAGAGGACCCGGATAACTAGCGCTATTGACCAGGATTTATTTCGTAACCTTTTGCATCGTGCCGATTACACACCAGGACACAAACATGGGACAATCAATTAAATCGCGAAAGAGGTAAGGAACAATTGTCAATTGACAATTGAGCAATTGGTTTTAATCTTAGAATGGATGGATAGTTACGTTACTGAACGCTGATTGGCTATTTTCATGTTGTTGCATGAAACAATTAGATGCAACTCAGTCACGTTGGATACGAGAAATAGAACAGAAATTGTATGCAACTCTCGATGTGTCACGATGCACTTTTGTCGTACAGAATGCTTTGGACCAAAAAGTTGGACCGTGGGACATCGGCTTTACTATTTTCCAACCTTCCTTCATTATGTGCCTACATTCCACTTAATCCATTTATCATTAATAGCTCCTTAATTTTTCCAAACCATATTCTACTATGTTTCTGTTGTTTTGTTTTTTAAATTCAAACACAGGTTTAATAACTCACTACCAATTCCTGAATCCCAAATAAATATGTTGATATTCCTTCAAATTGCTAGTCTTCTAACACTCTGTTTCCCAACTCCAATATACTACATTTCCATGGGGAACTGAAATTAATTTGAGTCCAATCCCATTCTCAATGCGATCCGCGTTTCGATCTTGAATTCAATCCGGAATTACATAGATTTGGATTCGCAAAGTTCAAGCACAAAAAAATCAAGCTTTTATGTTGGTCACTGTAAAAAATTCGTTTTCTACGTATTTTAAGTAGGTTTTGTGGTTAGTGAATCTTTTTTAGAAGAATATAGTGCGAGGTTATAGAAACAATAAAAGTGGCTTTCTTGTATTTTATTACATTTTCGTTAAGAAAACAATATGACGAGCGTGCAGCGTGTTACGAGTATAGTTACAGTACACAGGCGGATTCAAATCGATTCAATCCCACTTCTAAGAGAATCGGGCACAAGGATTCAGTTCGATCTGAATCCGCGTTTCCATGCAATATGCAATCCGGAATGAGAACTCAAATCGATTTGAATTCACTATGGAAACGTAGTGCGGTAGTGCCAGTAGTGCTTTGTAAGTCATCGATCAATTCTCGAGGTACAAAACTGACTGGACAACTTATCTAGAGCTTTTGCAAATCAAGAGTGGTATTTGCTTTGCTAAGAGTATTTCACGAATAAAATAAAACGGATTTACACAAACATTAATGATTATTGTAATAAACTCATAAAATATTTACTACTCACACACTTTATTGCTCAGATGGCGTCGTTGTTAAAAACGGCAACAAGACGTTTTATTTCTTTTACGTAATCGTACTTCAAATTTCATCATAGAAGCTGTGAATTGTAGTTGTTGATTATTCCAGGTCAGACAACCCTGAAGTAAAAGGATACAAGCGTGTTCATTATTTTATTATTTACAGGAATTTGTAGTGTCGATTTTGGATATGCTTCAGGCATTTAGTACTTAAAATCACTGTTTGTGTTGGTTAAACACAAAAGTAAACTGGTGCGACAACACAAGAGAACGCCAACAAAAGTAACGCGGTACATTGAAATCCACGAATGGTAACACTGGAGTATGGACATCGATTCTCAGTTGTTACTTTGACAAAGCACAGATCTCCTTAACTGGGAGCGTTCGTAGCAGTAGATTCCAGGGTACAATACTAAGTGTGCGAGTAGTGTTTTATTTGCAGTGTAAGTGGCGTTATTTTCGAAGCAAGTCAGGATCGTAAGGTCACGTCTCAACTATTCTTTTATCTATGATGATAAGAATGTATCTAGTAAAGGTTATGTATTTCATTACAAAAAAGCTGATAACTTTTAGCTTACTTCAATTTATTGATATACAATGAACATTTGAAGAAGCTTGTTCATTGTTAAATATTATTTGAACTTTAATTGTTTTTTCCTGTAAGTTTTGGATCTGGTTTGTTTTCGCGTTTCTTGCCTCTCTCGCTTCTTGAAACTTCTGATCTTCAAATGGATTAAGCTGTATATATCACAAATATAATAAAGTGATTTACGGAAAAATTAAGATTATAATAAAATCATAATACAAATGGCGTTGTTTTAAAAACACGTTGGAATCGTATGGTTGCGCTACGCTATTGTTTTATGTATGATTGTAAGAATGATTCTAATATAGGTTATGGCTTTCTTTGTACAAAAACGGCTGGAAAATGTTAACTTGTTAGCTGTGACATTGTGCTTTGTTTTCACACTGCATTTCTTGTTCTTCGTTTGATTTGCTCATATTGATTCTCCAATCTGATACTCCAACCTCTTCAGGGTACTGCACAATCTGAGTTTTGCACTCACATGACATTCTCACTCTTGTGCAAACTATTCTTAAAAACGCGTATTCTTCTAATTTATGTTAATCAACATAAACGTTTGTACTAATACTTTTATTCAACATGTATGTCCTTGTAGGTGCACAAAATGAATTTAGTAAAATGTACTGTTTGGGACCATCTCTCGGTTACTTTTCATGTTACAGCGTCTCGCAAGGGGTCAGGGATGATTACTAACCAATGAACTGCTTCACAGTTACAATATGGGGCTAGAGGTGTGGTGCTGTAATGGGAGCAAGGAAAGGTGTGTGTGTGGGGGGGGGGGGGGGGGGGTGGCGGGGCGTAGATAAATGGCCTCATAGGAAAGCCATGTTTTAATTTTCTTTAGATTTATCTCCAAATTCTTAATACGTATTATGGAAAATGTAAATGTTGCTTGAAATAAGCAGCACTTATTGAGTTAAATGATTCTGTTATCAGAAAAGCTTTAACTTTGTCCTTAGAATCAGAAATACGTATAAAAATTCTTTTTGTTGTTTAACGACGGTGTCAATCACCAGGATCATATCAGCGTCGCCGAGGTGATACACTCCAATGGACCTTTCTCTAAAACTGCTTTTTTATTCAGGGGCCTCAAAACATATATTTCCGGTGAAATCTCAACATCGAATTTTCTGGTCGAGTACAATGCTTCCCCTAGTTATAGTAAAGGAAGTAAAGCTGTCTTTTAGATGAGGAGATGCAGACTATTGAGGTAGTGTGCAAGAGGTGTATGATATCCTAATAATTCAGAGTGTTGGGGAACTTGACTTTGATAGGTTGTTCAGTATTGTGTGTGGATGTTCCCACGACCTCGTTTTGAACGGTACCTACATACCGCCGACCTTGTCTTAGATCATGTACTTACTGCAGCTTCTTAGTGACCCAGACTCCCTCCCAGGGATGGTGCTAGCTGGAGCTATACCGAAACTAACTTCACTCTTCTCTCAGTTCTCTCTGTGTCTATGAACAGCATAACTAAAAAACTAAAGTCGATTATATAGTGTATCAGCTCGGGTTCAGGACGTGGTGATCAATTCCTCTGGGATCCTATATCACAAAAATTGGAAGCGACGCTTGCCTAGTCCTATCATCCTATCTGTCACAACTATAACCACGGGTAGCACAAGAAAGAATGTCAAAATATTTATTAACTATAACAAAGTAAATATAACGAGCATGTACTCAATATGTGCTCCACCTCATCTAAAGCAGCACGAATGACATTTATGTACAATTCATTTTAAATCTCATGTTAGGGCCTCCTCGTATCGAGCAAGCTTTACTCTCGATGATGTCAGATAGTTGCTAATACTTACAGTGGATTCAGATCTGGTCACTCTTGGTGTAGCATAAACTCCGGAACATTGTCCTTATCTCAATGTTGCAGGTGTTCAGATCCTCCTCGTATCAAGCAAGCTTTACCCTCGATGATGTCTCATAGTTTATAGTACAGTGGATTCAGATCTGGCACTCTTGGTGTACCATAATTAAGTCGTTGCACGTGTTTAGATCCTCCTCGTGTCAAGCAAGTTTTACCCTCGATGATGTCTCATAGTTTATAGTACAGTGGATTCAGATCTGGTCACTCTTGGTGTACTATAAACTCCGGAACATTGTTCTTAAGTCAATGTTGCACGTGTTTAGATCCTCCTCGTATTAAGCAAGTTTTACTCTCGATGATGTCTCATAGTTTATAGTACAGTGGATTCAGATCTGGTCACTCTTGGTGTACCATAAACTCCGGAACATTGTCCTTAAGTCAATGTTCCACGTGTTTAGATCCTCCTCGTGTCAAGCAAGTTTTACCCTCGATGATGTCTCATAGTTTATAGTACAGTGGATTCAGATCTGGTCACTCTTGGTGTACCATAAACTCCGGAACATTGTCCTTAAGTCAATGTTGCACGTGTTTAGATCCTCCTCGTATCAAGCAAGTTTTACCCTCGATGATGTCTCATAGTTTATAGTACAGTGGATTCAGATCTGGTCACTCTTGCTGTAGTATAAACTCCGGAACATTGTCCTTAAGTCAATGTTGCACGTGTTTAGATCCTCCTCGTATCAAGCAAGTTTTACCCTCGATGATGTCTCATAGTTTATAGTACAGTGGATTCAGATCTGGTCACTCTCGGTGTAGTATAAACTCCGGAACATTGTCCTTAAGTCAATGTTGCACGTGTTTAGATCCTCCTCGTATCAAGCAAGCTTTACCCTCGATGATGTCTCATAGTTTATAGTACAGTGGATTCAGATCTGGTCACCCTTGGTGTACCATAAACTCCGGAACATTGTCCTAAGTCAATGTTGCACGTGTTTAGATCCTCCTCGTATCAAGCAAGCTTTACCCTCGATGATGTCTCATAGTTCATAGTACAGTGGATTCAGATCTGGTCACTCTTGGTGTACCATAAACTCCGGAACATTGTCCTAAGTCAATGTTGCACGTGTTTAGATCCTCCTCGTATCAAGCAAGCTTTACCCTCGATGATGTCTCATAGTTCATAGTACAGTGGATTCAGATCTGGTCACTCTTGGTGTACCATAAACTCCGGAACACTGTCCTTAAGTCAATGTTGCACGTGTTTAGATCCTCCTCGTGTCAAGCAAGCTTTACCCTCGATGATGTCTCATAGTTTATAGTACAGTGGATTCAGATCTGGTCACTCTTGGTGTACCATAAACTCCGGAACATTGTCCTTAAGTCAATCTTGCACGTGTTTAGATCCTCCTCGTATCAAGTAAGTTTTACCCTCGATGATGTCTCATAGGTTATAGTACAGTGGATTCAGATCTGGTCACTCTTGGTGTACCATAAACTCCGGAACATTGTCCTTAAGTCAATCTTGCACGTGTTTAGATCCTCCTCGTATCAAGTAAGTTTTACCCTCGATGATGTCTCATAGGTTATAGTACAGTGGATTCAGATCTGGTCACTCTTGGTGTACCATAAACTCCGGAACATTGTCCTTAAGTCAATCTTGCACGTGTTTAGATCCTCCTCGTATCAAGCAAGCTTTACCCTCGATGATGTCTCATAGTTTATAGTACAGTGGATTCAGATCTGGTCACTCTTGGTGTACCATAAACTCCGGAACATTGTCCTTAAGTCAATCTTGCACGTGTTTAGATCCTCCTCGTATCAAGTAAGTTTTACCCTCGATGATGTCTCATAGGTTATAGTACAGTGGATTCAGATCTGGTCACTCTTGGTATAGTCAATGTTGCACGTGTTTAGATCCTCCTCGTGTCAAGCAAGCTTTACTCTCGATGATGTCTCATAGTTTATAGTACAGTGGATTCAGATCTGGTCACTCTTGGTATAGTCAATGTTGCACGTGTTTAGATCCTCCTCGTATCAAGTAAGTTTTACCCTCGATGATGTCTCATAGGTTATAGTACAGTGGATTCAGATCTGGTCACTCTTGGTATAGTCAATGTTGCACGTGTTTAGATCCTCCTCGTGTCAAGCAAGCTTTACTCTCGATGATGTCTCATAGGTTATAGTACAGTGGATTCAGATCTGGTCACTCTTGGTATAGTCAATGTTGCATGTGTTTAGATCCTCCTCGTGTCAAGCAAGCTTTACTCTCGATGATGTCTCATAGTTTATAGTACAGTGGATTCAGATCTGGTCACTCTTGGTGTACCATAAACTCCGGAACATTGTCCTTAAGTCAATGTTCCACGTGTTTAGATCCTCCTCGTGTCAAGCAAGCTTTACCCTCGATGATGTCTCATAGTTTATAGTACAGTGGATTCAGATCTGGTCACTCTTGGTGTACCATAAACTCCGGAACATTGTCCTTAAGTCAATGTTGCATGTGTTTAGATCCTCCTCGTATCAAGCAAGCTTTACCCTCGATGATGTCTCATAGTTTATAGTACAGTGGATTCAGATCTGGTCACTCTTGGTGTACCATAAACTCCGGAACATTGTCCTTAAGTCAATGTTGCACGTGTTTAGATCCTTCTCTTGTCAAGCAAGCTTTACCCTCGATGATGTCTCATAGTTTATAGTACAGTGGATTCAGATCTGGTCACTCTTGGTGTAGTATAAACTCCGGAACATTGTCCTTAAGTCAATGTTGCACGTGTTTAGATCCTTCTCTTGTCAAGCAAGCTTTACCCTCGATGATGTCTCATAGTTTATAGTACAGTGGATTCAGATCTGGTCACTCTTGGTGTAGTATAAACTCCGGAACATTGTCCTTAAGTCAATGTTGCACGTGTTTAGATCCTTCTCTTGTCAAGCAAGCTTTACCCTCGATGATGTCTCATAGTTTATAGTACAGTGGATTCAGATCTGGTCACTCTTGGTGTAGTATAAACTCCGGAACATTGTTCTTAAGTCAATGTTGCACGTGTTTAGATCCTTCTCTTGTCAAGCAAGCTTTACCCTCGATGATGTCTCATAGTTTATAGTACAGTGGATTCAGATCTGGTCACTCTTGGTGTACCATAAACTCCGGAACATTGTCCTTAAGTCAATGTTGCACGTGTTTAGATCCTCCTCGTATCAAGCAAGCTTTACCCTCGATGATGTCTTATAGTTTATAGTACAGTGGATTCAGATCTGGTCACTCTTGGTGTACCATAAACTCCGGAACATTGTCCTTAAGTCAATGTTGCAAGTGTTTAGATCCTCCTCGTATCAAGCAAGTTTTACCCTCGATGATGTCTCATAGTTTATAGTACAGTGGATTCAGATCTGGTCACTCTTGGTGTACCATAAACTCCGGAACATTGTCCTTAAGTCAATGTTTCAAGTGTTTAGATCCTCCTCGTATCAAGCAAGTTTTACCCTCGATGATGTCTCATAGTTTATAGTACAGTGGATTCAGATCTGGTCACTCTTGGTGTACCATAGACTCCGGAACATTGTCCTTAAGTCAATGTTGCACGTGTTTAGGACCTCCTCTTGTTGAACGAGCTTTACCTTCGATGATGTCTCATAGTTGATAATATCTCGAGCTTTTGCTCCCTACTGTCTATGATTTAGCGTGTTTCTTAACGCTGATTTTGGGTTGGTGGTAATATCAAATTGGAAGCAACTTCATACATGGTTAGCGCTTGTTTAGTTTTATATTTATAAATACAGATATTTCTCAGGGTATGTAGCGTCAATAACAACTAATTATTAAAATAGCTAACACAATGCATATCACGGTTCTCTTTAGATGCATTCATTTTCTTGCGAAAGCTCTAAAGCTAATAGTGCGACATTGCAAAATGCTGCGTTTCCAAGTACTTCAAATCTTCTTAAGGTAAATAATTATAACAATACCGTATTGGGTGATGAAACCTCTCGTACAATGTGATAAATTATTAACTATATCATCTTCCATCTTCTAATGAATGCAAATCAGATCGGACCATCTTTGTGTGATAAATTCTGTTACTTTTCCATAAGTCGCCAAGGGACAAACTATATGCTTTTATTCGTTGATTTGAATTGGATTATAGAAAAAGTTTGCCACTTGTGAATTTCACAACGGTTTGCAATTTATGCAAAGGAAAATACTGTTAATTTCGAATTCATATATTGAAATGATTATTTATGTTATACATGCAACCCATTAGCGACAAACAAGATATCGGTGGTATTGAAATATCGGAGAGCCGTCCTCACTTTACGTAATTAACATTTTTATAACTTCAAATTACTAACATAAACATATATTAAACGAATATTACATAAAGAATTAGATAATATAATAACTATAACATCTTTATGGGAAAATTTAAAAAATTAACCACATGATAAACAAAATTAACAAATCAAATAGGTAATATATCCTTATAACATTTGGGGCTCTGGTATTTAATTATTGCCAGAACAGTAAAGTTCCTATTTAATTTCAGCAATACAAAATAATGGAACAAACACTTTTCAAGATAATCCCCGCCACCCTATCCTTTACAAGGATAGAAACCAGTCATTTTCTAAAAAATGACTAGAATAATTTCAGTTAAAATGCTATATAGTTAAGGTATTTAAATTAAAAATAAAATGTGTGTTATGAATTTTATAGAACTAAAACTGAAGTTCTGTTTATCCTAAATGAATTTTCTGTATTTTCGTATAACAAAGTATAAACAACAATTATTCTAGCTGTCACAAAATTTCTATCGGGTGACTCGATACAACATCCAAACAGGCCTTGCGGTGTTGTATTGAAATCGCAGTGTAAAGCTGGTGATAAAATTAATATCATTTGCACCCAGAAAATGTATTTTGTCGCACGCCACTCTCTCCTTGTTTAACTATCTGCTACCCTTACTTGACTTGACACTTGCTAAGCCTAGCCCCATGCTTTTTCTGCTACCCCACTTGACTTGGCTTAGCGAGAGTGAGTGGACATCTATTTGCGGAATCGTGTTCGGAATGGATCGGTGGGGTATATTGTGGTTACATATGATACCAAATGCCTTTTCCTTGAATATATTTTGGAAACATAAATAAATACAAGACTTAACACTGACGGTGTTAAGTAACAAAATATACATAAGAACATTGAAAGTATGGTGAATGATAATATATATTACGAAAATGTAGTAAAAATAAACAGTTACATAAAATAGACATGAATGTAAACTATTCTTTGTACTAAGTAATAATTCCTTCCTGACTATTTGACTTCCTGAGCAACACTGGTAGAATGGGCCTGACTCACCAATATAACTTGGCACACAAAAGTCATCCCTTTTAACCACACTCAGTTGATTGCGTTAGTCGGAATTATAACTATTGCCGTTTAGGCTACATTAACCGTGATACAAAGATCATCTACCCTGCTTTAGCATAAAAGCCCTAAAACACTAAACACATACATCTAAATGAAATACAGAACTGTTTGTCTCACCCAAATGTCTGGTGTGTTTTTGGAACAGGTCCTTATCCAATTATGTTGAAATGAACATGCACATGGACTGTGGCACATTCCTGCATATCAACCATGAAGAATAAACGCGTCGTTCCTGCTTAATTCCGCGTATGCCCAGTGTATGCCTGACTTAGCATACATCTCGAAGAAATGGTGGTGAATACCGACGTTGCTTCTCTACGGAGAAAAGTTACTCACTTGCTTGCCCCCTTTGACAAGCAAAACCAAGAAACATGACCCTGTTGACTTCGATGCGTGCTGACGTCACTGTTGGTGAACTGCTTGGCTCGATGAAGAGGAGCTTGCCGAGTAATGTTAGTAGAATTGAGAATTGCTAAGCCTATCGGCTCATTACTGACGAACATGTAGGCAAGTATGTAAGATACTAATGCTGAGCGCCTCGGCTTGATGAAGATTAAACCATAATGTATAAGGCTCATACATTACGGTTGGTCGAAGCTGACCATACTTTGACTGACGAAGACAACTGGTGGCAGCGCCTAACGGAGCTCGACTACTTGACGAAGACTGGAGGCAGCGCTGAAGTAAACATCGAAGACTGCAGGCAACGCACTTCGCGTTGAAGTGAAGATGAAAGACTGCAGGCAGCGCATCGCGCTGAAGTGAACTAACGACTGGTCGGGCAGCCGGATTTTATACTGTGTGCGAGGCGTAGCGGAGGTGAGAGGGGTTACGCTTACCAACCTGACGGCTATACACCTCTCTAAGCTAAGGCCAGTCGATATCTCGAAGTGACGACCTTCCATGACGTCACAGACTCCCGGGGGCAATTTAAAATAAAAGGCTTCAGACTTTTATTTTCCATTAATAATCATACTTAAACTATATTTTTTTGGCTTGTAGACCTTTCCAGCACACCGCCAGACATTTAAGTTTACAATAAACACACTAAAATACACCTTACTACCTAACACATACATACAATATAGCTTGAAGTTATGGTTTGAGTTGGCTTACATGTGCCCTTACTTCCTTGTTTGTGTGCACATTCTTTACTATAACAGATACATTAGACAAGAATTTGTGCACCTTATAAGGTCCTACATACCTTGGAGCAAGTTTCGCTGAGTATTTATCCGCAGCTTTACTCTTTGGATAATTTCTCACATAAACAATATCTCCTATATTAAATTTATGAGGTTGTCTCCCTTTATCATAGTTACGACGTGTCCTCAGCTGAGAACGTATTAAATTTCGCCTCACTCGGTTCCATACATCTCTAAATATGTGTTTTGTCTACCTGCTCTGGAATTATATCGCGGACATTCCACATGTTCGCTAGCGGAGAATTTGGTGGAAAGGAAAACATTAAATTAAATGGACATTGCCCATGAGATTCATGCTTAGCACTATTTAACGCGAATGCTAGCCAATATAATGTTTCGTCCCACTTGGTGTGATCCCGAAAATGATATGCTATTAAGGCGTTTTTCAAATTTCTATTCACCCGTTCACTTAATGAGGGTCTAGGATCATACGGAATAGTTGTAATGTGCTTGACTCCCGAACTAAAACAAAATGTTTTAAATAAATTGGACTGAAAATACGACGCATTGTCACTAACAACTATCTCGGGCACCCCAAAACAAGAAATAATAGTCTTCAGACCCTGAACCGCGCTAGCTGCATTGGCGTCCCGTGTGGGCAACAACCACACATACTTCGTAAAGGCGTCAACTACCACCAGCACAAACCTATTTCCCTGTTTACTCCTGGGTAGCGCCCCAATGTAGTCCACAAATAATTTTTGCATTGGTCTCTCTGCAATCGTGGAAGTCAAAAATCCCAAGTGAGTGCTCTGTGCAGGTTTCGACATTTTGCACAGATGACACGCCTTAACCTGTAAACGAATCTCGTCGTCCATTCCCTTCCAAATAAACTGGTCCCTTATTTTATTCCTGGTTTTAAATATCCCTAAATGTCCTCCACATGGACTATTGTGAAAATATTGAAACAATAGTTTCTTCAATTGCTCGGGTACCACAATTTTATTTTTCCCTGTTCTATCTTTACAACAAAGAACGCCTCTTGATAAGAGATATGGTTGACATTCTTTACCTTGCCGCAACGTTGATATTATGGAAGCTAGATTCTCATCTTTCATCTGATGGTCTTTGAGATCTTCATAAGCGAAAGGAAAATTGCGTAACACTGTCAATACTGGAGCATGAGGAGTATTCGAGTCAACTTGCTCGTTCTTTTCCTCTCCGTACATTCGAGAAAGAGCATCTGCTACACAATTAAATCTGCCCCTTATATGGTGAACCTTAAACTTGAATGCAGAAATTCGCAGAGCCCATCTAACAATTCGACCACTTTTCCTGGGTCTGGCCAAAACCCAAGAAAGAGCCTGGTTGTCAGTCTCTAGTAGGAATTCAACATGTTCTAGGTAAAACCTAAATTTTTCTACCCCGTACAACACAGCTAAAGCTTCCAATTCGTACATGGAATATTTTCTTTCCTGTTCATTAAGGATACGAGACGCGTAAGAAACAACACGTCTACCTTCAGGGTGTTCCTGAAGTAAAACGGCAGCAACCGCAGAACCACAAGCGTCGGTTTGCAAAATGAATGGCAGAGAGAAATCAGGTACTGCCAACACTGGAGGAGAAATTAAAGCTTCTTTCAGCCTAAGGAATGCCTGATTCTGTTCCTCATTCCATTTAAACTTTACCCCTTTCTTTCGTAAAATGTTTAAATGATATGCTTGCTCGGCATAGTCAGGGATAAACTTCGCGAAATAGTTGACCATTCCGAGAAATCGCGATATCTGCTTAGCAGTTTTGGGCACTGGATACTCCCTGATCTTATTAGACCTTTGAGGATCGATGGTTACATTGTTACCAGAAATAATATGACCTAAGAAAGTTAATTTTTGAGTAGCAAACTTGACTTTATTTGGATTAACTGTCAAACCCGCCTTACGAAGTCGAGAAAATACTTCATGGAGATGTCTTACATGGTCATCAAAAGTTGTGGAATAAATGCACAAGTCATCTAAATAATGATATAAATAATTAAATTTTATGTCACCAAAAACTCTGTCTAATAATTGTGACAGGACTTGGGCACCCACTGCTAAACCAAACGGTAAACGATTGAATTCATACAGATTATAATCCGTGGTGAAGGCCGTTAACCTTTTCGATTGTTCTTCCAACGGAATTTGATAATACGCCTGATTTAAATCGATGCTCGTAAAATATTTTGCCTTAGCAAACCAGTGGTAATTTAGATGGACATGTGGTAGAGGAACTTGATCAATTTTAATTTTGCTATTTAACACTCTGTAATCTACTACCATTCTAGCATCATCATCAGGCTTGGGGACAAGGAAAACCAGACTTGAATAATTCGAATTCGACATCCTAATGATTCCTTGCTCTAACATAGTATTTACCTTTTCCCTCAATATATGTAGTCTCTGAGGTGGTAAGCGATATGGAGGTAGTCGAACCGGTTGCTTGTCATGCAACTCTATCTTATATGTTACTAAGTTCGTGCAACCTAGTTGGTTCGTGAGTACATCTGGAAACTCAAGTAATAAATTCTGTATCACTTGTCTTTGTTCGTGGTCTAAATGGTCTAAACTGAATTCAGAAACTGGTTGTTGTTCCATAGTATTATTTACACTAGCACATGACGTCATCCCGGGAATATTGCTCAAAGCCTTAAATGGTATTTTTACTGAAGGACAAAATTTGAAATATAAGTTTCTACTTGAACTATCCAATATCAAACCAGTATGAGCAATAAAGTTATTTCCCAAGATAATCGGTACAGGTAATTTCTGAACCACGCAAAATTGCATTTTCCAGCGAAATTTTGCTATACTCAGAGATAATAATACTTCCCCCAAAACTTGAATTGGTTCTAAATTTGCTGAAATGATTTTAACAGTACTTGTGTTTAAATTACGACGCAACTTCCTAAACCATCTGTGATCAATTAAGGAAACTACGCTACCTGTGTCAATCAATCCTAAAACCGGAATTTTATCTACTTCAACACTAACATACGGCATCGGAAAACCTACTATGGCTTGAATATTTTTCTCCACGGGGATACTATCCGCATAGACTGGCATAACCGAATGTCAGCTATTTTTCTTTTTGGTTGAGAACCTTGAATTGGAATATGTACATCCTTTGTTTTCCGGGCAATTGTATTTAACATGACCTGTCTGTTTACAAGTCCAACACACCGTACTTCTTTCTGAACCCGATTTGACTTTTTCTTCTTTCCTTTCAGAACTGCTATGTTCCGTGGGCAAATGTCGGAATCGAATGACTAAGTCATCCAGTTGTTGATATGACTGTAAATTTTGACCTAAAGCTAATGCACGTATTTCCGCATGTCGGGAATTGGAAATTATGTTCTGCACAATTTCTGGTTCTGTGTAATTTACACATAATGCCTTCACGATCAACTTTATGTTCTCCACAAATTCAGAAAAGTGTTCCGTTTCTCTCTGTCTGCGAAAGTAATGTAAATTAAGTAATTGATTATAATTCAATGGAGACAAAAGAACTCTAATTATTTCTTTCTGAAATTGCAATATACTATACCCATTCGTAATTGATCTCAACAAAATATCTAGAACTGGGTTTTCTACATGCACATGAAAAAATTGCAAAATAATTTGATCACTCAACGAGTATACTTTCGCTTGATACTGGCATCTAATTAAAGTAACAAGAAATTCCAAAATCTGTTCTGGAGTATTCGCTTGAATTGCCTTAATATCACCTAGAATTCTCTGGCATGGATGCGGTAATTTTAGTTTAGTTAACGTGACTTCCGTTGCATTATCTTCCTTCCTCATTTGACTACCTAAGTTTTCCTGAATAAATGGGGTTACAACATTTGCTTCCATGGGCTCACTAGTTTGTTTAGTGTATTTTAATTCTGAGAGCTTATCTCCTAACTTCAACCAAAATTCCGAAATATTCCTAGTTTGAGATTTCAACCTTTCTGTAGTTAACCTTTGCAAACGGTTTGTTCTATATTGCCAATACTTGACACGACCTTTAATCCTACGCAATTGTGACTGTGTACATCCTACCTTTACATATTCGTCTACTAGATCACCAAGTGATTGAGACGCACGCTCACAATACTGAAATTCTATGGTTTCATTACACGGTAAACTTGCACCAATGGTATGTGGATCCTGTGTTAACTGAACTCGCAGTAACTGTTGTAAATCAGTGACAGAATTCTTAGTATCACACTCAACCTTAATGTTACACAACTCATTTTCAAGTTCACTTCTATTCAAAACTTCGGGTTGAAAAGGTAGTTCCATGTTTATAAAATACACAACCTATAGTGAGGCAAACAATTCATAAATCAAAACATTAAATACATTCAAGGATGCATTAGTATACCTTTCAATTTGTGTCGAAGTTATTTTCAACTGTAAAGTTATCAACCAGTAATAAAAAAATTTACAAGTAACCAAGAGAATTAAATGTAACCATGAAATTACAAAGAACCGCGATGTCTGTTACCACTACTATTTAACCACGGCATGTAACCACGACATGTAACCATTGCATGTAACTACTGCATGTACCCATTGCATGTAACTACTGCATGTAACCATTGCATTGAACCACGCATGTAACCACTGCATGTAACCACGGCATGTAACCATTGCATTGAACCACGGCATGTAACCATTGCATGTAACCACGCTTGTAACCATTGCATGTAACTACTGCATGTAACCACGGCATTGAACATTGCATGTAACCACTGCATGTAACCATTGCATTGAACCACGCTCTGCTACCACTGCTGTCGCACGCCACTCTCTCCTTGTTTAACTATCTGCTACCCTTACTTGACTTGACACTTGCTAAGCCTAGCCCCATGCTTTTTCTGCTACCCCACTTGACTTGGCTTAGCGAGAGTGAGTGGACATCTATTTGCGGAATCGTGTTCGGAATGGATCGGTGGGGTATATTGTGGTTACATATGATACCAAATGCCTTTTCCTTGAATATATTTTGGAAACATAAATAAATACAAGACTTAACACTGACGGTGTTAAGTAACAAAATATACATAAGAACATTGAAAGTATGGTGAATGATAATATATATTACGAAAATGTAGTAAAAATAAACAGTTACATAAAATAGACATGAATGTAAACTATTCTTTGTACTAAGTAATAATTCCTTCCTGACTATTTGACTTCCTGAGCAACACTGGTAGAATGGGCCTGACTCACCAATATAACTTGGCACACAAAAGTCATCCCTTTTAACCACACTCAGTTGATTGCGTTAGTCGGAATTATAACTATTGCCGTTTAGGCTACATTAACCGTGATACAAAGATCATCTACCCTGCTTTAGCATAAAAGCCCTAAAACACTAAACACATACATCTAAATGAAATACAGAACTGTTTGTCTCACCCAAATGTCTGGTGTGTTTTTGGAACAGGTCCTTATCCAATTATGTTGAAATGAACATGCACATGGACTGTGGCACATTCCTGCATATCAACCATGAAGAATAAACGCGTCGTTCCTGCTTAATTCCGCGTATGCCCAGTGTATGCCTGACTTAGCATACATCTCGAAGAAATGGTGGTGAATACCGACGTTGCTTCTCTACGGAGAAAAGTTACTCACTTGCTTGCCCCCTTTGACAAGCAAAACCAAGAAACATGACCCTGTTGACTTCGATGCGTGCTGACGTCACTGTTGGTGAACTGCTTGGCTCGATGAAGAGGAGCTTGCCGAGTAATGTTAGTAGAATTGAGAATTGCTAAGCCTATCGGCTCATTACTGACGAACATGTAGGCAAGTATGTAAGATACTAATGCTGAGCGCCTCGGCTTGATGAAGATTAAACCATAATGTATAAGGCTCATACATTACGGTTGGTCGAAGCTGACCATACTTTGACTGACGAAGACAACTGGTGGCAGCGCCTAACGGAGCTCGACTACTTGACGAAGACTGGAGGCAGCGCTGAAGTAAACATCGAAGACTGCAGGCAACGCACTTCGCGTTGAAGTGAAGATGAAAGACTGCAGGCAGCGCATCGCGCTGAAGTGAACTAACGACTGGTCGGGCAGCCGGATTTTATACTGTGTGCGAGGCGTAGCGGAGGTGAGAGGGGTTACGCTTACCAACCTGACGGCTATACACCTCTCTAAGCTAAGGCCAGTCGATATCTCGAAGTGACGACCTTCCATGACGTCACAATTTGCACAACAGGAAAGAGTATAGCAGCTATCAGCTGCCATTAAATTAAGCGTCTACCATAGACAAAAAATGTGTATCTATTTAAAATCTAATTATTTATACAACCTTTCTGTGATGTCATTATTTTGTTTAAAGCTGTACCATTTATCTCTTCCTCTTGCAGTTCTGCTGATCTAAGTTCAATCAAGTTAACTGGAGAACATTCACCAGTCAGATTCGATCTTAGATCAACATGCCATGAACTTAGATCAAAGTTTGTGCATCGAAATTCTAAGTTTAGCTTGATTGAAGATTATATTCAGTTGGTTGAACTCAGATTAACCTTTATGCCACCGCACCTTAGAGTGTTACATATAATTTCAATAACCTACAAGATTTCATTTTGAAAAAAAAAAAAAAAAGTGTTAAACAAAAGTTTATTTATTATTTATTTATGCCAACAAACTTACTGTTGGTGTTTTTAAACACACAAGCCGTGTGTGGGCGATGTTTAAGAGGTATAACAATGTTAGAGCACCCGCCTAGTAAGCGGAGGGTCTGTGGTTCAAATCCCAGCTGTGGCATTGAATTTTTAAGTTCCAGTTATACCTCTTAAAAGTGTATTTGTTTATTAGGGGCTATCAGAATATCTAAAACGTATACCATGTTCCATTTAAAATTCTGAAGTTTCCCCTCTCACCCCACTTGGAGCTCATTGAGCTGCTGCCCTTTATGCTGTCTGGAGGACATCTTTCTTCCATGAGAACAAAAGTTAGCACATAATTTCATTGTTCCATTCAAAGGTTATGGCCAATGTTCAATATTTTTTGTTCCCTATACAGTAATAATAGTTAAATATTGACTTGTTCAAATTATTTGATTGTATGCTAAACGTTGAAGAGGTTGGTAGAAACTTCACTGTTTCTAAGAATCAACACAGAGCATCATCTGGATTCCGTGACCAATGTCAAAGGTGTTGAACCCGGTAGAAGCATGTGGCTACCACCTGTTGCACGGCAGCACGAAATTGTAATACCTACTTGCTCACTGGTACGGTCTATTGCCAAAATATCAGCTGTATGTGTGAAACAGTCGATCTAGTAGGCCATCCGTATTCTCTTTCCCTTTTTCTTTTGTTTCTTTATTATTATTATTATTATTATTATTATTATTATTATTATTATTATTATTATTATTATTATTATTATTATTATTATTATTATTATTATTATTATTATTATTATTATTATTATTATTATTATTATTATTATTATTATTATTATTATTATTATTATTATTATTACTATTATTATTATTATTATTATTATTATTATTATTATTATTATTATTATTATTATTATTATTATTATTATTATTATTATTATTATTATTATTATTATTATTATTATTATTATTATTATTACTTTCTCTACTACGTATGGCAAAATAGAAGAAGTAGTATTGTATTTCATCCAAAAATTCGCTGTCGAGATTTCACCAAAAATATATGTTTTGCAATCTGAATCCATAAAAAAGCAATTTTAGAAGAAGGTCCCTGTGTATGTGTGTGTCTGTGTGTCTGTCAGTCTGCGGACAACATGACTCAAAAACGAAAAGTCGGTTAAAAACCAAAGTTGCTATTTAAGTTTAATGTCTTTCAAGCATGTGACAAGAAGACTGTGAAGAAAATTTCTCCACCCTCAACTACCCTTTACATGGAAAGTTTTATGAAAATGTTGATATTATTGAAAATGGCTGCAACGATTTTGATGAAAATGCCACATGTTTGAGATATTTTTACGACAAATGAAATG
Source organism: Tenodera sinensis (assembly GCA_030765045.1). Classification (NCBI taxonomy): domain Eukaryota; kingdom Metazoa; phylum Arthropoda; class Insecta; order Mantodea; family Mantidae; genus Tenodera; species Tenodera sinensis. The sequence goes on from CM060968.1 coordinate 52,701,981, forward strand.
CATATCTTGAATTTTCTGGCTATAGACCCTGTAGTCATATTTACTCTGGATGACTTTGGTGTAGCTGGCAAACCGTAAGAGATAGAACAAATCTTACTATACAAAAATGTACATCTTGCTAATATACAGCATTTATATCGAAATACATTTTTTGTAGAGTCAACCATTTTGGAGATATGCCTTGTTATTTGTGGGAATTTTGAAGAACTTATACTTCTGTCAAATATAACATCATTCATTTTTTATATGGTAACCATGCATGGGACAGAATGTCAAAGCTGTAAAAGATTTGACAATCGCTCAAAGCCTCAGCATTCGCTTGTACGTACAAGGAAATAAACAATACGATAATTTTTGCAAGTTTATCTCAACTAACACGAAGAAGATGTAGGAATAAGAGTTTGTAAGAATGGTTAGTACAAGAGTAGAAAAAGTTATGAGAGTGCAACACATCAGATTTCTTCTTTTGTTTCCTTCTTTATTATTATTACTTTCTCCACTACGTTTAGCAAAGTACAGGAAGTATTGTATTTCGCCCAAAAATTTAATGTCGAGATTTCACCGGAAATATGTTTTGAGGCCCCCTAAATAAAAAAAACATTTTCAGAAAAAGGTCCGTGTGTATGTGTCTGTCTGTGTGTCTGTGGACAGCATAACTCAAAAAGGAAAATTCGGTTAAAAGCCAAAGTGGTATTTAAGTTTAATTAATGTCTTTCAAGGATGCGACACGTATATTTTGAAGAAAATTGCTCCAACCTAAACTATCCTTTACATGGAAAATTTTGATTTTCTGGAAAATGGCTCTTACGATTTGGTTAAAATGACTTATGTTTAAGATATTTTAATCACAAATGAAATGTATATTTTGAATTTTCTGGCTGTAGTCCATGTAGTCCTGTTTACTCTGGATGACTTTTGAATAACTCCAAAACCGTAAGAGATAGACAAGATCTTGCTATACAAAAATGTAGATCTCGCTAAAACACACAATCATGTCCGAATATTTTTTTCTGTATAGTGAACCATTTCGGATATCTTCCTTGTTATTTGTGTCAGTTCCGGAAAGCTTAAACTTTCGTCAAATGCAACATCGTTGTTCATTTTTTGTATGTTAACTGTACAAAGAGAACGGAATTTTAAAACTAAAATATTTGACTACGCACAAAGTCTACTGTATTATAATATTCCTCTTGAACCTACAAGAAGCTAAACAATAAGGTAATTTGTACAAATGTTTATCTCAACTAACACGAAGCAGATATAGGAATACGAGTTTGTAAGAATGGTTAGTACAAGAGTAGAGAAAGTCATGTGAATGCAACACATCAGATTTTTCCTTTTGTTTCTTTATTTCAAATTTTTTTTTTTTTTTTGGGGGGGGGGGGTCTTGTCAGTGGAGTAGGTCCACTGCTTTTGATCCAAGCATTGATGGCTGCCTAGGCTGGTATATTGCACTCCTCAGGTAGATTCCCGGATTCCATCAGTAATCCTTGATCTGCTTGTCAGGCTCAAAAAGAGTTTGATGGGATCTAGATATGTCTCCATACGGAGTGTCAGTTGGCATCATATGCTGAGTGTACCCCGAACTAGAGGGAAAAAATACCCACGCCGATATCAGGGATCAAACCCGGGTCCTCCGCGTCAGAGATAGGCGCGCTACCACTACGCTATGGAGGCGTCTACTTCTTCCCTTAGAATAAACTATGACTGAGATGCATAACACGTAGGAAAAGAGTTTTCTTCGCAGGCAATAGAAACAAAACCTGCCTTTCTCCAAGCTTCGCTTACTCAACAAAGGTCCATAAAGTAAGATGGTTGCATTTCTTCAAATTCGCCCTAGAAAGACGTTTAAAGAAATAAAACAGTCCGGAGATTCTGAGAGTTTCAAGCAATTATTATCGATTCGATAAACACAATGTGGAGTAGTTAAGTAGTTAGTTCAGCATGTTTACGAATTCCGTTTGTTCTCCTTGTATCTCATATTCCTCAGATATTTGTATATGTTTTACACACACAGGTTATGTTGACAGTAGATTTTCAAATTGCCGGAGCTAGCCACCTTCTATAATAATCTGTCACGTTAAGCCCGTGACGAGAATAACCGAATAGGAGCGGAAAGGTCGGATTTATGCGTACCTATATCAAGGACAAGAGAGAAGATTACTTTAACTCAGAATTACTTACAACTGAGATTCTGATAATGCATCATGCTTTTTCTTTTCTTTCAGAAAAGCAATACAACGGGTCTACATATGTTTAATTTTACAAACAACAATTATATGTACGAACAAAACATTATTTTTAACTTGTTCCTGCTTTAAAGAAATCAGTTAATTTGGCTCGTTTCACTTTTTTTGCGTTAAGTGTATACGCCTCATTTTGTTGCTGGCTGTACATAGCGTAGTATAAGAAATTTCGGTTTTGGTTTTGATTTTGCGTGGATTAAATTCCACCTCTCGTGTGAATTTTACTTTTTGATCTAGTATATAACATTTCCTTTTTCTGTGCTGCGTGGCTGATTAAAAGCAATTGAGAACTAAAAAGCAAAACTCTGTTCAACAATAAACACCAGATATCGACAATTTGTATCTTTACTTCTCGTTTGTTGCTGCGACATTGTCGTGCCAAAAACCGCCGACGTCTTTGTCTTTTGTTTCCGCGGTCGAAAGCCACCCGCTCAGCTTGCGTCTTTGTCAGCAGAGATAAGGGAAATACGCCTCTAGTTTAAGATAGCATATCCGTATGCTCATTATAATTAAGTAAAACTTAGTTTATTTCACTGAAATTCAAGGGGGTTCGGAAAGGCCAATTTAACCAATGTTAAATTTGCTACATTCAGGTTCCTTTCTCTCATAAATCATATGGAGTAGAGAGTTGAAAGTTTTACTACTTAATATTGAAGATGTTATGATTTTAACAGAACGACTTGTCTCTAGTCTATTTTGTTTTTAAGAAATGTTTTTTTAAACAAAGCACTTAAAAAACAAATTAAAATATGGAATGTTTTTTTTTTCCCTTATTTCCCTAGGAGTATGTGGTAAAAAAATTAAGTATGTATCTTTTATAGGAGCGGAGAGAAAGGTAGATATATATGAGAAAATGTAGTTTTTAAGATATTAGCGGTAACATAGAATATTTCACTTGCTAACCCTACGCATTTCTTCACAGACATGGTAACTGGGCTCTGATTTTTTTTCAAAAGACAAACTCGTCTAGTGTAACTTGTAATGAAGTGAAAATAGTGAAAATCAACACTTTTATTTTCTAACATTTCTTGATAGAATAATAGTGCAGGTTTTATCTTTTTGTGTGATGAACTATGTACATCTGTATTATTTATACTGAAGTTAAGCGTATTTGTTTCTCTTATTTCTTTCTGCTTACTGACTTTTTTTCCGTTTCTTGAATAATCTAGTACTTCTAGGCATTTTGAATATTAATATATAAACACAGGGATAAGCAAAACTCCCGCTTTACACCACAAAATACCAAAAATTGCGAGCCATAGTGATAATGTGCTATTTCACAATAACTGAAAGCCATGCTGTAGCAGGATAGCAATGCAGAAATTTTCCAAAGAGGAATAAACATCCCTAAAGATATCGAAAGCTTCATTTCGATATCTGTCATAGGAAAAAAGATATAAACATTTGAATGTTACACTGTTTATGTCACTTTGCTGTCATTTGGATAGTTAACAGTTGCAATAAGTGTTAGAAACTGAAAATTATATACTCTAACATATTGTAAATGTAAAGTGTTTATATAATCTACTTTAATCATTAAAATCTGGAGGAAAAGAAGAAAAGAAAATCTAAATTTTGAACATTTGACCAATTATGACCATTCTGAACCCCCTTAATGCGCATAAATAAGGTACTATTAACACGTTTCTAAATACAAAAATTTACGTATAAATACGAATTACTTAGAACTAGTTACGTGTAAAGCAGGCTCAACTGTATTTATCGAAAGGCAAAACTATGTCATGGAATTAAATGAAGAATATGATATTCGTTCGAGCTTTTCTTGTAGGTAAAATAAAAGGTAATACTGTATTTTATGCATACGACTCAATGTCTCTGAAATACTTTTCTAGCGTTAACTATACAAGAGAAATTCATGAGTAAGGGTTACGTTTTTCACTACTTTTATGCTTTTGTTTCTCGTGACGTCATACAAAGAATATGGAATTTGAAACAGTGACCCATGCTGAATCATAGGCAGATAATAGAGATGATTATTCAAAAGCACCGGACAAGAGTGACCAAAATAAACTAACAACCACTCGAGCTTGACGCCGTGGTGTGGAAACAAGAGAACATCACTTTCCGTAACTCCTGGCAACAGTCGATTTTTTCTTCGACGGCTCTTTATTACCGTTGCACTAATTAAGCACTTAACAAACAATGGAGGTGATGTCACAATCAGCGATAGCATGTGTTAAAGCCTAATTATGGCCGTAATGCAACTATTACCACGCTAGGCAGAGAGAGAAACTGTATTTTTACTCAAATCCAGCGTAATGTTTGCTCTCATTAAGAGTTAGATATACGTTGTGAGAGATTATCACAGTAGCGTTCCGTTCTGTTTCTTCACGTCCACTGATTCAAACCACCAATTTCAGAAATACTGTACACCCTTGGGAGACACTAGCAAGACAGTCAGGTATATTCCACCAATTTCTGGCTAAAATTGTTACCGTTATTCTTTGAGATCAACAAGCAGTAAAAATGCAACCATCTTAGCAGCTATTTAATACACATGGGCGTTAAATTATCATATACGAATTATCATCTGGTCATTCTTTTGTTTTGCACTAAAGTCATTCTTCTGTTTAGTCAGACTCGTCTACTATATCCCATAAATAGCTGAAAAATAATTTATTACACATTTCAATCCATTAACAATCAAAATAGCACTGCATTTCAATTTGAAACCGTGTTTTAATAATTATTGTTCCTTTCATCAAAATTCCAAAGCTTTCAAGGCCGGTGTTAGTAACAGTCGCTGTTGAAATCTCCAACAGAGTACTTCGACCTCGCCGCCAGCACCACTGAAGATGCCTGCCGCAGTCGCAGACGAAACATCTGGTAAAAAGAAGAAGGATCCCAGTAGACCACGTCCCACTATCCCGGATTGAACTGTATCTAAGCGTATGTTTTTTAATTTTCAAACACAAAAATTACAATTTTAGGCAAAAAAGCCACGTATTTGTAGGCTTACAAGTGAAAGAGACACAGACAACGCTAACGCAACCTACTTTGAAAATACGACTAATACATCACTACACCAAAATATATTTCTTTTGTGGCAATGGATCTTTTAAGTGACTTAACACAAAACAAATAAATTTAATCATAATTTATAAACTATTATAGAGCAAAATTTATTACATTTAGGCTGTAACATGTTTGCATTACATTAAACCTATGCTACAAACTTTAAATTATTAGTTTAGAATTTCAAAATTTCAGTCAACGTATCTTTAAATTCACTTTAATAAAGAGCAGTAGATTTGTATCTAAGTTCTTTGTAGGAATATCTTTCTTTTGGTTTACAATACCCAGTAGTTAGTGTTTACATTAAAAGATCGTATGAGAGGCATGGGACGACTCTTACATTCTCTGCTAGGTATACTCTAATACGCAGGGGAAGTATTGTATTCCACCCAAAATTTCGATGTCGCAATTTCACCGGAAATATACTTTTGAGGCCTACTGAATAAATAAAGAGCATTTTTGGAAAAAGATTTGTGTGTGTGTGTGTGTGTGTGTGTGTGTGTGTGTGTGTGTGTGTGTGTGTGTGTGTGTCTGTAAACTAACAAAAATGAAAAGTCGGTTAAAAACCGAAGTAGGTATTTAAGTTAAAGTACCTGGGCGACCGAGCTTCGCTCGGCGTTTTTCGCCTCTGTTTTTGTGAAATCTTATTTTTTGTGGGAGAAGATACTTATTTAGACAAACCTGAAAGGCAAAACGTTAACTAAATAAAACTACTTGTCGCAATTGTTAAGAGTAATGTCCGAGATACAAGAGATATAGAAATACATAAAAATATTGCATAAACACTATCATTTCAGCTGTAAAACGTGTACTGCTGAAAGCAGGCCTCCCCCATAGATATCCACCCAGTTTGAGGTTTTCGTCGAGCATTTGTTCCATTATGGAGTTCAGTTTTTTGCTGCTGTGATTGACTCCAGGACGTTAACACGTTGGCCAAGGTCCTTCATACTTCCATCGAGTTCTTCCATGGCTTCCTTAACCCCGGCCAGTCGCTCGTTAGTATTCTTCGATAGACCTGTCTTCATATTGGAATTCCCGTCTTCATCTTTTCCGTTTCGGAGTTTACATTTTCAATTTGCCTTCCATTTTTGTTCCCATATTTTCTATTCCGTAGTTTACATTTTTCCAATCCGGTTTTCATATTTGTTTCCTCTGCCGCATCCGGAATTCATTTCATTTCCCATTATGTCTATCTTGGCTAACATTTGTTTCATCAACTGTTCCATATCGTGCTTTTCGTCGCACTCCGGACACCAATTGTGATTACTTTACTTTTTTAACTATTTCTTTATTTTTTATTAAAACACCGGAGCGACTCTAAGCAAAAGCAATGTTGAAGAATATCAAATACTACAGAAAGAAAAGGTGGTTGATAAAGACATGTGAATGTACTACGCATTTATGTTTTAAACATATAGAAAAGTGTATGAATTGTTCGTAATTGTTCGTCGAAGCGGGAGTAGTAAAAGAAATGTGATTGTGTTTTACTAGAGAAAAATGAGTAGAAAACCCGTGTGAATGTTATACGTTGCACTTATATTTCAAGTGTATGGAAAAATGTATGGATTGTTTGCAGAAGAAGGAGTAGTATGTTAGGTAAAAGAAAAGGGAGTAGAGAAAACCATGTGAACGTAATACATTGCGTGGTAAAATGGATTGCATAAAAACCTTCGCCATGAAAAAAATTAGATATGTCACTTTTCATGGCGATCGGTCAACCTGTTTTGGAATTTAATCACTCTTCAACATAAGATATGTATAGGCCTTGGTATGTATGAAGTTGATAAACCATAGGAAATAACATGTGAATTGTTACGTAAAATAAAAGTGAGTAGAGAAAATAGTATGAATGTAATACGTTGTATTTCTGTTTCAAACATATAGGAAATTGTATGAATTATATGTTGAAGGGCGAAGAGCGAAAGAAGACTGATTGTGTCTCGTAAAGGAAGAATTAGTAGAGGAAATCGTGTGAATGTAATACGCTGCATTTATATTTCAATCCTAGAATATTATATGAATTGTATGTTGAAGGGCAAACAGAGGATACATGAATGCGCTACGTAAAAGAAAAGCGAGTAGAAAACCATTTGAAAGTAATATATTGTGTAGTAAAATTGTTACCATAAAAACTCTCAATGAAAAAATACATACACGTGCCGAATTTCGCGGTGATCGGTTAAACGGTTTTCGAGATTAACAATTAGATATATACAAACATTCAAGAAGTATAGATGATATGAATTGTTTGTAGAAGAGTGAGTGGTGAATGTCACATACAGCATTTCTATATCAAACATGCACAAAATTGTATGACTTATTTCTAGAAGAGTGCTATAGCCAGAAAATTCGAAATATACATTCCATTTGCCATAAAAATAATTTAAACATAGGTATGGCATTTATACAAAAACGTTAGACATTTTTGAGAAAATCAAAATTTTCGAAAAAGTGTCCATATAAAGGGTACTTTGGGGTAGAGGATTTTTTTTAAATCTTTGTTTTGCATCCTTGAAAGATATTAAACTCAAATACCAATTTTGGTTTTAACTGACTTTTCGTTTTTGAGTTATGATGTTCACACATACACACAACGGACCTTTTCCTAAAAATGTTTTTTTTTTTTTGTTTTGTTTTTTTCCTGGATTTAGGGAGCCTCAAAACATATTCTCGATGAAATCTCGACTTTGAATTTTTGGGTCGAATACAGTACTTCCCCTACTTACTATAGATACCTAGTAGAGAAAGTGAAAGTGTAGATCTGGTCAAACCGTACAATTTATGTCCAATGCATTTTTTATCTCTTGGCCATGCAAAGGGAACATAATTTCGAATCTGTCACATAGCGACCAAATTTAAAACATTCACGAAGTTTCTAAGTCACCCGCTCTTTCGTATTTCACATCACTTTACCCTTCTCTATCCGTCTTGCACCTACAAGGATGAGTGATGAAAATATTTCGTATACGTTTATCTTGAATAACATGAAGCAGATACATATATAGTTTACAAGTTGTAGAACGGCGGGGGACTATTCGCGCACTGCGACCTACAAGACTACCAATCCCCAGAAGGAAGGGATGAAGTGAAGGAACAACAGGGTTCTATAGGACGCGGTGGACAGGTTTACCACTAACGGAGCTGTCTAGAGAGGGCGATTAACGACTTCTTAACCAAGCAGACCTCTATTACCCACGAGAACACTCCTTTGAGTAGGCATCCGCGTGATCTTTCCGATACCAACATACACGCCAGACCTAGAAGGACACCTGAAAACATGATAAGGAAACAAAATGAGGGGATATGATGAAAAGATAATCGTGGTAAATGAGAAACCATTTCAACATTCTGCTTCCGAGCAGGAAAAACCACAAAAATCCGAAGTCGGAACCGGGACCGTCCGAATGCGAACCTCCACCTTACCGCGGGGCCAACAGTCTTGGTTTGGACAGACAGACAGACAGACAGACATGCAGATAGGCAGAGATACAGCAAGACAGATAGGCAGACAGGCAGGCAAACAGACTGAGAGGCACGCAGACTGGGAGACAGGCAGATATGCAGACAGACATACAGATACAGCATACAGGCATGCAGACAAACAGGTATACAGACATACAAACAGAACGATATGCAGACAGACTGGTAGACAAACATGCATACATAGGAGGCAGAGAGAACATAGAAAAGCAGACAGGTAGGTAGGCAGACAGGCAAACAGACAAACAGACAAGCACGCAGACAGACAGACTCAAAGACAGGAAGACATACAGGCACAAGCAGATATGTAGACAAACATATAGACAGACTTATAGGCATGCATACAGGCAGACGGACAGAGATGCATACAGACGAGCGTGCAGACAGTCAGAAAGAAAAGTATGCAGTCAGGCAGGCAGCCATACACGTAGACAGGCAGACATGCAGACATGTACAAGACAGACAGGCATGCACGAAGATAGGCAGGCAGAGAGACACAAAGACAGATAGGCACTTATTGAGGTAGGCAGACAGACATGAAGACAAGAGGACATATACAGGTAGGCAGACAGACAAGCGTACAGACAGGCAGAGGGACTTAAAGATAGGGAGGAGATAGACAAGACAGGCATTCGTATAGGCAGGCAGACGGACATAAAGATAGACAAACAGACATGGACGCAGGTGAGCAGGCAGACACATAGATCTACATATAAGTAGGCAGTAGAGAGATAGGCAGACACACAGAGAGACGGACGGATGAACGGATTTACTCCCCATTTTCATAGTTTGAGGTTATGTCTCGTATAGAGGAGGCTTTCACTGCTTGTCGAACGGACACCAGGATAATGTAAGTTGTACAGAAGGAAGGAAATAGAAGAGTGAGTGTGAGAGAGAGAATTAAAATGAGAAGAAACAAAGGGAGACGTCAACAGCAAAAACGGTGGTTAAGGGAGGGAAAGAGAAATAGAGTTGGGGAGAGAAGGAGAAATAGAGTGAGATAAGTATCTCGCATGTAAAGCATTTTTGTGAGCAGAGCTGAAATCGAAACACAAAATAAAGTTTGTGTTAAAGATATTCAATGACAGAGTTTATATTTTTGTGTCAAGAACCTTGGACCTATTTCTTCTCAGGCACTACAATTTTCCACAATAAGTCATGGGACTACAGTTGCACGAATAAACCCAAGAATACATAATAATTAATTTTATTTAGAATATGCGGTTTCTGTTTCTGCATATGGACACGATTAGGAAAATTTATCGCCAAGTCAAGTAGTGTGACGTCACTTCCGGTAGCGGAACTGATCACAATGGCCATGTAAGTGATTTAGTTTGGGTAGCTCGACACCGTTACTAAGCGTGAACAAGAGAGATGTGATCTTGACAGGTGGTGTTACATTCGTACGACTTTTTCTACCCACTTTTCTTCATACTGTTTCAATTACAGTTTTGTATCTATTTCACGTTAAACGAGGCAAACGTTTACACTATTGGTTAGAGATCCATGGGCGACAGAGGTATAGAGGCCCAAGTGACAGTCAAATGTTTATATAGTGCGTCACTATATCCTGGCTTTGAAATTGTATACCCTTTGTATAACCAAGACACACTAAAGAATGCTAGAACATTGTGGTACTTTTGGTTAATGTAACCAAACCCTAACGTGTTGCACTCACATGACTTTCTCTACTCTTGTGCAAACGATTCTTACAAACACTTATTTCTCTAATTTATATTAATCGAAATAAAAAATTGTAGAAATTATGCTATTGTTAATTTCATACATAGAGACGTCAAATTACCACTTACGGAGTACCACCTGGTAATTCTTTTGTTTTGTACACATCAGTAGGTCATTCTTTTGTTTAGTAAGTGTGGACAACTGTATCCCATAAATCGCTGAAAATCAACTTATTGCACATAACAATCGATTAACAGTCAATTTGACAACTGTGTTTCTAACAAATGTAAGTGATGTATTTTTCCAGAAGAATAGTTATTTGTTGATGTTAAAATAATGTAAGATTTATTTGATAATATAGACTGGTTTTCTGTTATAACAACAAGAGAAAATCGAAGTACAGGTAAAACTTGGGTTTCGTTTTCCTCAGTTGGCACTATTGAGTAAGTCGAACTACACTAACGGAAATTAATATATTTTAGGTTATTTTTATAAAGTGTGACATTTTCTAGTCAAATATGTGCGATATAGTATTTAAATTCTATTTTATTTATGAAATCGCTCAGCTAAATAACATTCTACTGTTTGACTCTCACTCCCCTCAAGAATTTATCGATTATATCAGACGTCTTATAATATTATTTGTGATAAAAATTAACGTTAAGAAACCCTACAATGTAGCGAGCAATAACACCGCCAGTTGTTTCTTGAGCTAAATGTATCACCAAAGAAGTTAATGGGGTTATACAAATGAAACAACTAAAAACCTTAACTTTTAATTCAAGGTGGAATGCAGTATTTGGTATGTTTATACGCAAGTCTTAGAAAAAGCACATGGCACACTCTTTGCATGATGTCACATGAAACAAGAGAATGGTGATTTGCATTTCGGTTTGTTAGTTAAGATATTGGACATTTCAAAACAAACGCGAATGCCTTGGAATACTCTATTCTTACAAACATGTTTCCATTCTGTATAAAGTGCATACTTTAGAAAGATTTACATTTTTCAACAGTAAGTTTTAATGTAACTCTTTCGTTTGATAGTTATATGAAATTCAATAAGGATGAAGAAGATTTCACTAAACATTAAACATTTCATAAATGTTTAAAGTTTTAATGTTATTCAACCGGTTGGGTAATATCGTATGGTCAATGAAATGGATGAAGTGACGATCAAGTGAGTCCGGGGTCCATAGAGCTTAAAATTATCCGACGTTCATCTTTCAAAATAAGGGAAAAGCTTATCCCGATAACTCACCCTATTCGGGATTCAAACTCGAGACCTCTTGAATGTCAGGTAGATACACTACAACCACACTATAGAGGTGGGCTGATATATATTTTGTTTATCATAAATAAAAAACAATGATTAAGAAACTCGTTAGTCACTTTTAAGAACCTAAAACGACAAATTTGTTCACTAAAAATGGCTGTTCGGATGAAAGGCTTTGCCTCTACTGAAATACAATATTTATGTGAATCAAAGTATTCGTTTTTGAAAATAGGAATATTGTTCTAAAAAGACATCTGTTTTGGTTTCTGCAAATGTCAAAACATATACTTCTGATGGAATCTGGATGTCGAATTTTTGTGTACAATGTTCTTACCTTCAAGTAAGAACCAAAAAAATTGATGTCGGGATTTCACCAAAAGTAATGTTTTTAGGCCCCCTGAATAGTGTGTGTGTGTGTGTGTGTGTGTGTGTGTGTGTGTGTGTGTGTGTGTGTGTGTGTGTGTGTGTGTGTGTGTGTGTGTGTTTCTGGGGTCTGTGTCTGTCAATTTGTGGACAGCATGACTCAAAAACGAAAAGTCGGTTAGAAACCAAAGTGTGCATTTAAGTTTAATGTCTTTCAAGGATGCGACACGAAGATTTCGAAGAAAATTTCTCCTCCCTTAACTACCCTTTACATGGAAAATATTTCGAAAATATTGATTTTCTAGAAAATGGCTTTAACGATTTTGATTAAAATGCCATATGTTTAAGATATTTTTATGAGAAACACATATCTTGAATTTTCTGACTATAGCCCATGTAGTCCTATTTACTCTGGATGACTTTTGCATAACTGGTAAACCGTAAGAGATAGACCAAATCTTACTATTAAAAATGTAGATCTTGCAAAAACATACAATTTATGTCGAAATAAATTTTTTGCAGAGTGAACAATTTCGGAGATATGTCTTGTTATTTATGTGAGTCTTGGAAAACCCATACTTCCGTCAAATGGAGCATCGTTATTAACTTTTCATCGTTAACTCTGCAAAGAGAACGGAATTTGAACGCTTTAAAAAATTTGCCTATCGCTCAAAGGCTACTGTATTCCCATATTCCTGTTGCACCTATAAGGAAATAAACAATAAGATAATTTCTGCAAGTGTTTGTCTCAACTAACACGAAGAAGATGTGGGAATAAGAGTTCGTAAGAATGGTCAGTACAAAAGTAGAGAAAGTTATGTGAGTGCAACACATCATATTTTTATGTCCATATACATAACAAATTCACCTCCATACATGCATCGGTTCGTTCAAAAAATAGAAATAGCTTAATTGTGCCTCGATTTTAATCAAATCTGACAAACGTTGTTCAGACTACTGCCTATAAAATCTAAATAACATCCTTAGCGAGGTATTTCACGCGGGCAGACGTGCAAAACAGCTCTAATAGCAGCTCTGCCGTATCGAACTGACATATTAAACAACACAACGTCCTTCTGCAAACAATAGAATTGTTTTAATGTAACAGAAAATTTCCTTGGGCCCTTTGAATATAAAGATTCAGTAGGTGAAAAATTCGAGATGTTATTTACGCACTACGATTGACCTTGAAGGTAATATTTATAGTGCTGGCAACATAACGGAGCTTGTGTGAACATAATATAAAACCACATAGGGTATTTATTACATTGAACGGCTGCTCTGTGGGAAGCAATGCGTTCATACAGTTACTGCATTTCTCTGTTACACAGATCAAAACAGAAATCTCCACAAATAATATTATAAGACGTTGAAACTAACCGACCAATTCTGGAGCGGAGTGAGAGTCCGACCGTCGAACGATATTTATCTGGGTTACTTCATAAATAAAATATGAATTTAAATACTATATATGATCAGAAAATTTATTATATGCAAAAATAACCTAAAATATGTTAATTAGATTAGTGCAGTTCATCTTGCTCAGTACTGCCAACTGAGAAAACACAAATCAAGAAATTACATGTAGTATTTTTCAAAACATGAAAACTCTACCCCACTCTCTGCCAAAAGCAGAGGTATGGCTTTCACAAGGTTTGTGGTTTAAAAATATAAAGGAACCACAACACGGCTACATTGGCTCTCGCCCTGTATATGGGGGTTGCCTTTTATTTGCTAGTGGTCATTCCCAAGTGACAGGGGAAGGGGTCCCTCTTTGGAAGTTTTCATGATTTGAAAAAATGTAGATAGGTATATTCCGATTTTATCTCCTTGTTATAAGAGAAATCATTTAATGCATTATCAAGCAGTTTTGAATTGCCCTCCATTTTAAGTTTTGATTGTTAATCGATTGTAATGTGCGGTCGGTCTCGGTAGCTCAGTGGGTTAGACGCTAGCCTACTGATCCCAAGGTCACGGGTTTAAATCCGGCCAAGACCGATGGTTTTCAAGTGTGCTCTCCATGTCAGTAGATTTACTGGCATGTAAAAGAACTCCTGCGGGACGAAATTCCGGCACACCGGCGACGCTGAAATGATCCTGGCAATTGACAGCATCGTTAAACAACAAAATAAAAAAAAAATTGTAATGTGTAGTACATAGTTTTTTAGCGATATATGGGATACAGTTGCAACACTGACTAAAAAATCAATGACGCAGTGATAAATGGTACCAAACAAAAGAATGACCACGCAGTAATCGTTTTTTTTCTCTTCAATATATAATATTTTTACATCAAATTTACACATTTTCAAATCATTGTCTTGAGTAGTTCCTCAGAAAAATCACATAATATTCTACATTCACATGACTTTCTCTTCACTATTGAACAAACTATTCTTACAGGGCCTGGGTTCCACACTACACTCAATTATAGGCAACGATCCATTAGCTACAATGTATGGCACTGTTGATTGTCGCTATTATTGGTTTTTCCAAGTAAGTTTAACTTGTATTTTATTTTTCGGAGCTTTTGAGACTTTTCAGATCTGACTATATCCTATATTGACATTCTAATGATTTCTTTTCAGCGTTTTAACTATTTACTGTCTTAAGTTTCACTTTTAACATTTAAACATTTAACCTTAGGATTTTGTGAGTTTTTCCGCTTTTTACGTTTAGACTTTGGACCCAAATGACCTAGCGTCGATGGGCCCTTATATCTCGCTCGCTCACTCACTCACTCATTCACTCATCCGTTCATTCACTCATTCACTCACTCACTCATTCACCCATTCATTCACTCACTTATGGATTCACTGTCATTCACTTACTCTCTCATTCATTCACTCACTCATTTATTCACTCCCTCATGAATTCATTCACTCATTCATTTAATCATTCATTTACTCACGCATTCACTCACTCATTTATTTATTCACTCTCACATTTACTTTCTCACTCACTCTCTATTCTTTCTGTGGCTTATTCTTCTGTCAACTCCCAGTTAATAGATATGCACCTTCATTACACAATTACACATTTCGTTGTAAGTATAAGAATACAACAAGCTAAAGCAATAGTTATTTTTAAAGAGCGTGTCACTATGCGATGTCTTTGTAGTTCCGTGCTCTTTAGATAACTGCGAAAAAAAGAACAGCGACTCATCAGGTAAAAAGGTATACGTATTTGAGAATTCAAAGCAATAAGATAGAATATACTGATAGAATATCTACACAACACTTTCGGGTAAATTATGTGTTTTAACAAAATTTACATTTTTTGTGCAGCAAGATTTTATCTATTTCTAACAATTTACTAATTGTACAGAGGCCATTCAGAATGAAGAGGACTTCAAAGGCTGTTTGCAGAAAATTACATATATACACACACACACACTTACTTATTTCATGAAAAAACGTTAAATCACGGCATTTTAATAAAACTGTCACTATCATTTTGAGAAAATTAAAACTAAGGAAATATTTTTCATGTAAAGATAATTGGGATTGGCTAATTTTTTGACAATCTTCAGTGACATCCTTGGAGATTAAAAAAATATTTTGTTGTTTAACGACGCTGTTAATTGCCAGGATCATACTAAGTGTCGCCGGTGTATCGGAATTTTGTCCCGCAGGATTCCTTTTACATGCCAGTAAATCTACTGACATGGAGCTGTCGTTTTAAGCACACTTGAAAACTATCGGTCTAGGCCGAATTTGAATCCGCGAATTTGGAGCTAGTAGGCCAACGTCTAACTGACTGAGCCACCCAGACCGACTCCTTGGAAGATGCCGAACCTTTTTCTAAAAATGCTTTTTTTTTTTGGATTCAGGGTGTCTCAAAACATATATTTCCGGTGAAATTTCGACATCGAATTTTTGGGTGGAATACAATGCTTCCCCTACTTACCAGTAGAGAAAGTAAAAATTCATTTAGACATAAATTGTATGTTTTAGCAAGATCTACATTTTTGTACAGGCAGATTGGATCAAATATAAAACTGAACTGGAACATAAATTTACAGAACAAACAAACTCACAGCTACATGACTAATCAGATCATTTGAACAAACATTTTTGTAAAGTCATCCTAGAAACCGCAAAAAAACATATTCCTCGTGGAAGAATTAAAAATTTCAAACCCTTTTGGAACCCCCAGTTAGAAGAACTGAAAAAGCAAAGGGATATAGCTAGAAATACAGCTGAACAAACAAAAAACATATTGGATACACAAATATCGCGGAAGAAATGTGCCTCACTAAAAAAAGAAATTAATACTGCTAAAGAGAATCACTAATAATTTCTTAGAAAAAATGGATTATAGAATAGATGGTAACAAAGCTCATAAGTTCATAAAAAATGTCAAGGGCAGGAAAGAAAACAACAGCACACCTATCATACACAGCAATAAAATATTAACAAATGATGCACCTATAGCCGAAACATTCAATAAATATTATGCTAATTCACATAAAGTAACAAGAAATAATAAAAAGAAACGTAAAGAATTTAAGAAAGATTTGAAACAAGATGATCCTAACACTCAGTACAATATCTTTTTTCAAAATTTTAATATGCAAGAACTGAACTTTGCAATAAATAATCTAAAAAACAAAAAGTCTCCTGGACCTGATCACATACATCCAGAGTTCATAAAAAACCTTGGAAAAACAGCAAAACAACAACTACTGAAACTCTACAATCTATCCTGGAACACCACTGTACCTGCTGAATGGCGAAAGGCAATAATTGTCCCACTCCTGAAGAAAGACAAAACAGCGTCAGAAATAAAAAATTATAGACCAATAGCTCTTACTAGCATAATAGCAAAAATGATGGAAAGAATGGTGTCAAACAGGTTAAATTGGTTCCTAGAATAAAAAAATTTAATTTCCCCATGTCAAGCTGGATTCAGAGTTCCACTCTACAAATGAACAAGTCTTACTTCTCAGTCAAGAAATCAAAGACTCCTTCAATAGAAAAGAAGATAATTTATCAGTTTTTATTGATTTCCAAAGTGCATATGATTCTACATATATGCAGAACAACACTCCTAAAGAAAGTAAAAAAAATAGGGATACAAGGTCCAATGTTTTCATGGCTATGTCATTTCCTAACACAACGCTTTATTGCCACCAGATATGGAAGAAATACATCTACATACAAACAAGTACACCGTGGCTTACCACAAGGCACAGTGCTCAGCACAACACTTTTTAATATATTTATTAATGATCTACCACAACAAATACAAGAATCAGGTGTGAAGTGTGCACTATTTGCTGATGACTTAGTAATGTGGACTTCAAAACCAAAAAACAAAAGTACAGAACTAGAAAAAATCATGCAACAATCCTTAACCAACTTACAAAGGTGGACCAAAGAAAATTTAATGACTGTTAATACAACAAAATCAAACTACCAAATCTTTTCACTAAGAAAAAAACCACTAAAAATAAAACTAAATTTTGAGGGTCAACAATTACCAGAAACAAAGGAAGCAAAGTATTTAGGAGTTACATTTGATACCAAACTTACATGGACCAAACAAATAGAAAATGTAATACAAAGAGCAGAGAGGCGCCTTTCACTGTTAAAATATCTAACAGGAATGAAGTGGGGATGTTCCAGAGCAACTCTTAACACAACATACAATGTATATATAAAGCCATTATTTACTTACTGCAGCGAAGTCCTTGTAACAGCAAATACAAAAAAAAAAAAAAAAAAAAAAAAAAAAAAAAAAAAAAAAAAAAAAAAAAAAAAAAAAAAAATTCAAATCTTTCAAAACCAAAGTCTGAGGCTAATTACAGGTGCTATCAAAACCACACCAATAGCAGCTATGGAAATACTAACCAACCAATACCCCATTTAATATGAAATAGAAAAAGCAGCTCTTATTCAACGCGAAAAGTTGATCAGACTCCCATTCAATACATGGCAGAAGAGAAATTTTACACATACACTAAAGACTCAGGAGAGCTTTCTTTCCAAAATTCAAGACATCAGAAAGAATGTACACCTTCCTAATTCAAAGGAAAACTTCATATCTAAAGTCAATCCGACACAAACATTAGACGTCACATATTATTTACACCTGATAGAAGAAGTTAAGAAAAGTGATACTCCAACTTGTGTTCTAAAATTATTGGCATTAGAGACAATCCATACTAGATTTCCAGAACATGAATGGCTCCATATTTATACTGATGGATCATTAATATCAAACCGAGATGGAGCAGGGCTGGAGTCGCGTGTCACCTCTTTTCCTATTACAAATCTTTAAGTTATGGAACTACAAACTTTGATGGAGAAATTGAAGCAATTCGAATGGCCCTACAAAATCTTTTGTATAGAATTTCACATTTTCATCAAGCAGTTATTCTCTCAGATTCCAGGGCAGCAATTATAGCAATTACTTCCAATTTGTCACCAAAAAACCAAACAATTATAGAATGTTGGAAAATCCTTACTCATCTAACAGCACATCAAAAACACCTAGTCTTCCAATGGATACCAGCTCACTGTGGACTGAGTGGTAATGAGAAAGCTGATTTTCTTGCAAAAAAGGGTACCGGCAATGTGCAGAAATCAATAGTTAATCTACCATTTTATGCAGCTAAAAGATTAGTCAACTCTGAATTCAAAAAAATTATTGAAAAATATTACTATGAAAAATCAAAAAATAAAAGATGGGAACTACCAAACATTCAAACAGTAATTCCTGAGTATCCTCGAAAAACGGTCGTTGCAACCTTCAGGTTGATTACAGGACATGATTGTCTGGCAAAACATTTAAACAGAATTGGGATATATTCTTCACCACTCTGTCCTCTATGTGATCTGCAAGAGGAAATGGATCGAGACCACCTTCAAATATGCCCGGCCACTTCTAGTGCCCCATCCATCAGTGAAAAATATTGGAGAGCAAGAGGATTAATGACTTCATTGTCAGAAATCCAGCATTAGCTAACAACATTTTTCCATGAAAAGGGTAGTTTAGGGAGGAGCAATTTTCTTCGAAATCTTCGTGTCGCATCCTTGAAAGACATTAAACTTAAATACCAACTTTGGTTTTTAACCGACTTTTCATTTTCGTTTTTGAGCCATGCTTTCCACAAATTGACAGACACAGACTGACATCACGCACACACACACACAAACACACACACACACACACTTGTACAAACACACTCTCTCTCTCTCTCTCTCTCTCTCTCTCTCTCTCTGTCGCACAAACACACACGAATCGTTTTCTAAAAAGGCGTTTCTTTTTGGATTTAGGAAGCCTCAAATGTATGTGTGTGTTTGTGTGTGTGTTTGCCTATGCGCGCGCTCACGTGCGCCGTGAGTTTGTGAACAGCATAACGCAGAAACGAAAAGTCGGCTAAATACAAAACTTGATATTTAAGTATCCAAAATTAAGACATGAGGACTTTCAAACAAATCCCCCCACTCCAAATTACCCTTCACATGGACAACGTTTCGAAAAGTTTGTCTTTCTCAAAAATGGCTTTATGAATTTTGATTAAAATGCCATACGTTTTAGTTATTTTCAAGAAAAATGAAACGCGTATTTTGAATTTTCAGGGAAATCCTTTCAATTATGTACGACTTCTATATAACTACTAAACTGTAAGAGAGATGCAACATGTTGGTACATAAAAACGGTAGGTCTCATTAAAGCACACAATGTCAGTTCTTTTGTGGAGATGACTATTTTCTAGATATTCCTGATTTTTGGATTAAATTTTGCAATAGCTATATTTTTTTCAAATACCAAATGAAACACCAAGTGCTTATCCAACCTTTCGTTTTTCAGTTACTCAGTTCATTGGCATACATCGACTTTTTTACTTTCTCGACTGGTAAGTAGGGGAAGTATTGTATCCCACCCAAATATTCGATGTCGAGATTTCACCGGAAATATGTGTTTTGAGGCCCCCTGTATCCAAAAAAAAAGCATTTTTAGAAAAAGGTCCGTGTGTGTGTGTCTGTGTGTCAGTCTGTGGACAGCATAGCTCAAAAACGAAAAGTCGGTTAAAAACCACAGTTGGTATTTAAGTTTAATGTCTTTCAAGGATGCGACACGAAGATTTTGAAGAAAATAGCCCCACCCTAAACTACCCTTTACATGGAACATTTTTTGAAAATTTTGATTTTCTTGAAAATGGCTCTAACGATTTTGATTAAAATGTCATGTGTTTGAGATATTTTGATGACAGATGAAATGTATATCTTGAATTTTCTGGCTATAGCCCCTGTAGTCGTATTTACTCTGGACAACTTTTGCATAACTGGTAAACCGTTAGAGATAGACCAAATTATACTCCACAAAAAATGTAGATCTTGCTAAAATACACAATTTATGTCTCAATAAATTTTCTTGTAGGGTGAACCATTTCGGAGATATTCCTTGTTATGTGTGTGAGTTTCGGAAAACTTAGAACTTTCGTGAAATGTATCATCGTTGTTCATTTTTTTATATGTTAAGTGTGCAAAGACAACAGAATATCAAACATCTGACTATCGCACAAAGCTTACTGTATTCTAACATTCCCCTTGCACCTACAAGGAAATAAGCAATAAGTTGTACAAATGTTTATCTTAACTAACACGAAGAAGATATAGGAATAAGAGTTTGTAAGAATGGTTAGTACAAGAGTAGAGAAAGCCATGTGAGTATAACACATCAGATTTTTATCATAAGTAATCCAACTAGAGGTTGTGTTATTCCGAAAAAAATGGTGGGCGACTGCAAGTGATGACTGATTTAGTAACACAACCTCCAGTTAGATGTAGTTTGACTATTTTAATGAGTAAATCAAGAAGAGAACATAAAAGCCTGAAAACAAGCTAGTGTCTGTTTACCAGCTCATGGTCTTAGGAAATGAAGGGGAGAGGAGAGACATTCCATGTAGGGTAATTTCAGTTATGTAAACGTCCGAGCAAACGTTGTTCTGCTGGTTGCGTTGCCAACTTACCTCCATAGTTATTCACGATATGTTTACTCGCTGCTAGTTTCTCTTAATTTCAGTTGTAAAATCGTACTTGTTACTAGTTTCTTGTCGTAAGTAATGGTAAAAGTAATGTAGAGGCAGATAATCCTCCACCTAGGAGTGTTACGAAATCTGCTATGATATTGCGATTGCAGAACAAAGGGATTCAGAGTGACAGTTCTATGTGTAAATAGATATTTATAGGATGCTTAAACCAAACAAACGTAAAGAGGTTCTTAAAGTGGTCACATTTTTTTGTTTTATTCGGCTACAGTGCTATTTGTTTGCCCTCATACATGTGTGATGCTAGTCCCACAGAGCCAAGGTAAAATGAATAATTAAAGAAATGTAACAGGTGACTTATTCTTACAGGAATTGAACGATATAACCCACAAGGATATATGTGGAGCTTGTTTCCAAAACGTACCAAATCCAAGTGTGCAAATTTTACAGGAAATAGAAAAAACTTTTCACGGCCATAAATTATGGAAGATTTTCTTAAGCTTTTTTACTATGTAGAATGATCATATTCAAAGGCTTAGAGACATATATTGAAGATATTTAACACATTTCCAGGAAGTTATTAACATTTTTAATTTGGATGTGGTACCTTTTGGCACAAAAATTGGATTTGGTACATATTGGCAGGAAATTTGTATTAAGTAAACTGGTATTATGACTATAAAAGAAAAATCAGTAATGTATTTATTTTTTAAGAGAATCTATCATTGATACAGTCATGTTTATGCATTTATTTTGTTCATTGTTAATTAAACAATTTTATAATTTAATAAAAATAATGAGTCAAAATTAACTTAAATACTGTAAGATCTCCTGCCAGTTTACCCATTTAAAATTTGATAAAACATGAACAGACCCAACTGTGCTGAATATTTTGTCATTCTTCATATGGTCTTTGTTTCTCTTAATTTCTTTTCAACAATTAGGTGGAAGGTATTTCTTCAATGGTGTTTTCTCTCGTCCCCAATGTTGTTTCCGGCACCTAAAACGTTTAATATGGGATTCAATTTCTTCATGCAATGCATTCATCCGTGCACTTAGCCTAGCTCCTCCTCGAGTTTCTGAAGATGCCAACCCCTGGTGCAGTTGCTCTTGAGCAGCATATTCCACTTTCCTTCTGCCGATATTGAGCATAGATAAAAATGTAGCCCTGTACACTGGTAATTTCCCTTCTGGGGCTGGGACACTGTAGATTATGGTTTTATTTTTTGTTGATCCTTCCACTTTTCCCTGATTTGGCTGTCTTTTTCTGGTTGTTTTACACCAATATATGTTATCAAGAAATTCCTTTGACTTACCGCATTTGTATTACTTCAATATAATTTATTGAAATTATTAATTTGGTTTTCTGTCAGCTTAAGTGCCACGCAAAAGGTTGCATCATGCTTGCAGTCAATCTTACATTTCTTGGAAGCATTCTCCACGTGTTTCCCTTCCTTCACTTTATTTTTGTTGCAATTTTCTACTGACCTGCGCCTCTTCCTAGGTTTGTGAGTGACCGTTGCTTCATGTTCATATTCATCAGATATGTCACTGTACATGATTGTGAAATTATATACTAATATTTTACATATAAAACTAACTAAAACCTCAAATATGTGTTACCACGGCAGTCATTATAGAAGTAATAATCATGTGACCTTCCTCAGCCAATGAAATTGCTCTGAGCTCCATGATGCAACATGCCAAGTACCACGGGAGAGCCGTTGTGATTTGGTATGTATTGGCATGAAACATCGCTTGGATGTGGTACTTTTTGTTGTGAAATGCTATTTAGGGAGACCTCTGTGAACGTGATTTGGTAGTTTTTGGAGAAAAATAGTTAGCCACATGGTTAATTAGGTTACCAACAATATGCTGCCATCCATAACTCAATTTTCAAAATTTTTGGATTTGGTACCTTTTGGAAACAAGCTCCACATATCACATAAGACCGAAACAGACTCACAGGGTTTTTGAAAAATAATATAAAAGGCAGAAAATGATCAGTGGGAAAAAGACGTTTACATTTTATAAGCTAAATGTACTGCATGCACTGAAAATAACACTTAAATAGTGCTACTTTGAGCGATTTCTTTGCATTAATCTAGCGTGAATACACATTCCAAGGTTGGTAGCATTATCGTAAACACGACTGGAAGCACAACTCCTGGCTGAGATATCGCCGTTTATCCGGAATTGTTTACTGACATACTGACTGGCTGCATTCCCACCAGGGACCACGAGCTGGTGAATAAACCTTACGGAATAAGCTTAGTTGTATGTTTACCAAGTAAGGCCTTCTGAAGTTTAATGGATCATTATACATATCACTTATTTACTGTTAAATGTCTTTGTAACTATACAAGACAAAGCCCTGTATTTAACAGTTGCATGTCATAACTGTTAAATACCATTAGATAATATAAACCGCAATCTTTTTATATTTATGTTTAACCAAATAAAATTTCTTACACAGTTTTTATGTAGACTAATGGTACGATTGTTACCGTATCGCTTGTTTGTCAATGAAGTTACATGCGGAGATATGATTAATTGCGAATTTTAACCCTAGCAATGCCAAGCCTTATTCCAGAACTTATACTATTAATGGGGAGGGGAGGGGGGGGGGGGGAAGTACTTTGTGACTAACATTGGTAGCAAAATATGCGAGAAATTTAAAAACAAATTTATTTTAAAATTGGGTGCTTGTCATGCTTATAAAAGTAATACTCAACATTGTTTAACTATTCCTTTTTATTACATAAACCAAGCTATACCGACGGGGCAGTGCTTTATGACCACCTTTACATTTCATTGTTTATCAAAAAGACCAACAATGAAAACCTTGAATCAATTACGCAATTCAATAATAGAAATAGTTATTGACAATAACAATTAACTGCATGCCTTTAGTAAAAATATTAAAAGACAGGATTTAAACAGTTACAGAACGTGGACATAAGGTAATGCTACAGTTAACATTGAAAACGACAAGTGAATTTGTGTTGGCAACACTGATCGGAAGGTGTAAATTATCAGGAAGCCGTTGATTATTGGGTAATGAGCTACACAGTCCATTAAAATCTCGATAGAAGAAAACCGAAGAAGTGTGTTCTAAAATAAGTCAACTACTTTTTAGTCTCTCTAAGGCTTAGATACTTCCAGTAGCAATCTAATTTGACACTTATTTGGTTTAAACTAAATTAATATTAAATACTTATCTAGACTGGGAAGTTTTAGAGTTAAAATCCTTGCTTTATAAGCCATCTTTCTTGCGTCAATCTCGCGACTAACTTAAGATTTACGCTACTTACTAGAAACAACGTAAGCAACGTAAAGGCAGCATAACTCAATTAAATTAGAATTTGCGAAGTGGAAGTAAGGAAGAGAGAGAGAGGAAGAAAGTGTGTATGTGTGTGTGTAGACCGTTGCCCCACCGCCTCCGCCTCCTCCTCCATCTACTCCTTCACAAGCCATAGAGAGGGAGAGTTGTATATAAGCGCCCACAGCATCTCCCACAATCTCCACTTTCATTCAAATGTGTATACATAGTGGTGTAATCTCTTACATCAAGGTAAGTACAACTTACTCTCATTATCAATACTCAAACTTCCAGAACGTTTCCATTTACCAAGTTATGTACTTTCAAACTTCTCTGTGAAAATAGCATGTAACCTTTCAAAACATCCTTTACCACTTTTAAGGTATGTATGACTGAAGATTTTAAATTCTGAACTAATAATGATAGATTTCTATAAAATTTATATCATAGGTACAACGAATGCAAACAGCCTACATTTCATCCAGTTTGCTCTAATAGTTTAGAAATTATGATCAAATTTGTTTACTTTTTCGTTACGTCATTAAAAAAGTCCGTCACGACAAAAGTTTAAAATTGTTAATACTATTTTAACGCTCTGCGTCTTTTCCAGTCTATACTAATTTTTTTAAGCTGACGAATATGGTTTTTTATCTAAAAATTGTAATTTTTGTGTTTGGAAATCAAAAAATATATTCAAGACACATAAACCTAGTTTGATTTTTTATTTGCATGTCTTTGTGAACGTGTGTAGTAAACTTCATTAGTGCAATACAGAAACTGCTCCACAAGAAACATTTTACGGGAAGACAAATGTTGAAAATATCAGTAGTAAGAAAACAGTGATAAAAAATTTGAATGTATAGTTCACATTAAAATCTACGTGACATTTAAATATCCACTAAGACATTTTGAAATGGTACCCGGAGGTAAATTATGCATGTTTCACATTCACAAATATCTCAATTTATAGAATTAAGATAAAAAAACACGCTTTCTTTCTGATATTTATGAAACTTAGTCATACATACGTATCCTTGGAGTATATTTTGGTCTAATATTTAAAGCCCAGGTTCAAAATATATCTACTTTATAAAACTGTCCTAGGTTTCTGTATATCTCCTTCAGTTTAGGCCTCAAAATTTTTTAAATTACATTTTTTTTGTTTAGAAATTGTGATTTTAATTTTTGTATTTCAAAACTAAAAATATATATGCCTATAAATAATAAAAGCTAGGGCAATTTTTATTTATTGTGTCGCTGTGACCATGTGTAGCAAATTTCATTAGTGCAATACAAAACCTAATCCACAAGCAACATTTTACGTGAAGAAATATATTAAAAATATCAGTGGTGAGAAAATAGCGAATAACATTTGAATGCATAGTTCATATTAAAATCCACGTGAAATTTGAACACCCAGTAGGATATTTGGAAATGGTATCCGGAGGAAAATTATACATTTTTTCGCATTCGCAAATGTCTCAATTAATTTATAGAATTAAAGAAAAAGAAAAAAAAAACCTTTTTTCTTCTCCCGATTTTCATGAAAGTTCAGTAATATATACGTATTATTAAAGTACAGTCCTGTTTTCAGTTTTAGTACATGCTCTTTAAAGATTGATGCACAATTCTAAAAAGGAATTTCTTCATAGAAGCATAACTTCGGATTTAGTTTGATAATTTAATACAAGATTGAATTTTACAAAACTTTAAGCGCTGTCTCCTTTTTTCTCATATATTTTTAACATTTTATAGAAAAAGTTAGTCTGTGATTATAAGGAACATATTCCAGAAATAATATGCGAAGTGTAAAACTTAAAATTGTTCAATTTTTCATTGTATGGCGCATTTCTTAGAAGACTAATTTTTTTTCGGAAAATATATTCTTAGAAAGTATTAGCAACAAATGCAACATAGCATGAAAAATAATTTACCATTTACTACAAAATAGTGAAAAAGAATTTCCGGATAAATTGACTAAATTTGTAGAAATTACCTATTTCTGTATCGGACACCAATTCTTTAGTGAAAGTCTTAAATTCCAATTTGTTTAAAAACATTGGATAACATTTTTTGCTCTGTTGGTTTAATACGCATTGATAAATTTTCATATTATGTTCCTCGCTACCTACTTAAAATAAGCAGAGAAAGTATTGTAGTCCACTCAAGAATTCTACGTTGAAATTTCAACGGAAATACATGTTTTGAGGTTTCCTGAACTTCCAGAAAAGCATTTTTGGAGAAAGGTCCATAGGTTTGTGTCTCTGTGAGAGTGTGTGTACGCTTTTAACACGTTTTAAACGTTAACAGACGAACAAAAACTTACTGTGCAAACAATATAATATCTGTAAAACACACAATTCGACTCAGATATAGGTATTTGTGTCATCACTCACCAGACACTTCCAATATATCGGTTATTGTTGGTTGCAATTTTCAATAATTTGCAATTTTTTTAACTGCTGTTGCTATTCAATTGTTTATTGGAGTGTTATGGTAAGAGTGTGGAGCTTCAAGGCCGACATGTACTGATCCGCTTTTACGCATCTGACTACCAAGTCCCTCCTGTATCTCTCTTATACCAACAACGAAATAGGTAATAAAGCTATTTCCGTAGAGGTTTAGGCCGTAATACGTAGCTGGCAACGGGCCCTTAAACCTTACTCACTCACTTAGTAGGGGTTTATCTTGATTAGCTAGAATCAGATAGAAAATAAGCGATGGCAAAATGATGTAAAGCAAGGATTTCTTTGTAAGGCCCCATTATGCGTGTGAACATCGTAACTAGGAAAACGAAAAATCGGATAAACACCGAATTTTGCATTTAAATTCAGCATCTTCAAAGTATGTGACTGAAAGTTACCTACCATAGGACGTGTGACCTAACCGATAAATTCTTGAACGGAGCGAGAATAAGACCGTCGAATGATATTTATCTGGACTATTTCATAAATAAAATATGAATTTAAATACTATATCGCAAAGATTTGACCAGAAAATGTTAAATTCTATAGAAAATAATAAAATATATTTATTACGATTCGACTTACTCAGCACTGCCAACTGAGGAAGACGAAGCCCAAGAATCACATGCATTTCGATGTTTTCCTGTTGTTATAACAGAAACCCACTTTATACTCCCAAATAAGTCTCACTTTATTTTTAACATTAACAAATAACCTTTGTTTTGGAAATATACATTAATTAATTATTAAAAGAACAATAGTTACAGTTGTCAAATTAAAATGGAATGCTATTTTGATTTTTAATCGATTGTAATGTGTAATAAATTGCTTTTTATGAAATACAGTTGGCGACTCTGACTAAACAAAACAATGACCAGGTGGCAATTATTGCTATATGATAATTTAACACCTCTCTGTATGAAATAGTCAAGAAAATCTCCACTTCAAACTAACTTTCCCATGGAAATGTTTTTGTTATTTTTTTATTTTCTCAAAATTTCTCTGCCACTTTTTATTAAAATACCAATTATGTTTAGGCTATTTACCACACATTTAACACACGATTAATTACTCCAATAATTAAAATTAATAATGAATGACTAATAAGTAAGATATGTGTAGAAATCTTTGGTGGACGAAAGTAGAGGGTGCAGCGTCCTTTTGTGGTCTTTAGTTCACCTTGGACTGTCGCGTCATAACAAGAAAAGTGGGATGTGTAGCAGTCCACCGCCCTCTGTAACGGCTCACTTCTTTACAAAAACCTTGTATCCCAACACATTAACCATTAATCATATTATTACATATTTAACTAATAATTTCTCTATAATATTGCAGTTAGGTAGGCAGTTAGACAACAGTCTGCTGTAAAAAATAAACAAAATACTGAATGTGTATGTTAAAAACACTACTCTATCTGAGAGAAACAGAAGAAATTACATTTTTTTTAATTGTAAATTTTAACGAAAGCTTAGGAAAGCATTTGTAAATGTTTATACCACAAAACTTAGTTTTTACTCAAATTGCATATTTTTAACAAATTCTATATTTTCTATAGTAAAGGTTTACTTTTTCTATTACTCACGTATGGTAACTGGAGGGAACTTTATATTTAATAAAAAAATTATATCTAGATTTCACCGAAAATACGCGGTTTTAGATCCTTTGATTCTGCAAAAAATATTTTTGTGAGTTTGTGAATTGTATAGATTAAACATGAAATGTGGTATATAAGTTGTGCATCTCCTAAGGATGTGACACATTGATTTAAACAAAAATCATTCTCCAAACTACTCTGACGCTGAACATTTTCGTATGTTTTTCATTTTCTAAAAAATGCTCTATGTTTTGATTCTGATCAAAACACTATATGTTTGTGATACTTAGGTGACTAAAAAAATGTATATTTTGAAAAAGTTTGAGATTGGCCTGTGAAATCCTTTTCATTCTGAATGAGTTTTCTATGCTTTTGTACAAGTGGTAAACCGTAAAGCTGGTTTCTCATGGTCCAACCTTCTAGACCAAACTTTTCGTATCCAATGGAATTGCACACAAAAGAAACGGAGTCTGTCACACCATGAAGCATTTTGGACCAAAAGCAAATAAAAATTCACATAGCAAGCGTGAGAAATAAACATGGCGGACGTAAATATTAATATAGTAGGTAAGTGTTGTATATTAAGTATAGGTTTGGGATATATTTCCACGAGTCTCCGTAGAAAGAAAAGATGTATTAGAAGCAAAAGAACAGGCCGAGGTATACTGGTCCTACTACAAAACGAATTGAGGTTAAAGGACCCAGAAAATTAACGCAATTTTCTACTACGAATTGATCAAGGTTTATTTTTCAATCTTTTACATCGTGCTGAAGGCAAAAGATTGGATAACCACGAACTACTGCAGCAAAAATACAGACTCGTATACACAATAGCTGATTATATGTTGCATGCGTAGTTCGCCATATTGTTACAGTACTGACGTTGATTGTTATTTTCACGTCTTTGAATGAAAAATTTAGATACAACTCAATCATGTTGGATACAAAAAGTAGGATATAAATTGTGTGCAATAAACTTTGGATGTCTCACGATATACAACTTTTATTGTATAAAATGCTTTTAACCAAAACGTTGGGACATGGGACATCGGAATACAAATAGCTGACTACAAATGTTGAAGAAACCAGAGTTTTTTATGTTGCATTTACGATGCCCCTTTAACATGGAAGGTCATATCGGGGGCTTTTAACCTCTTGGAAGAATTGCTCACAGTAACGGTGTTCACTTGCGTAATGGTAGTTCTGAACTTTGGGTTTCTGGTACTTTGTTGTTGTGTTTTTTTTTTCTTTTTTTTTTTTTAATTTATTGCATTAAATTCACAGACACATTCACACTCCCATTCATACTCCCTTGGAACAAAAGTTCCCATCCTCCCAGGCAGGAATCGAACCCGGGACCCCTTCCACAGCAGGCAGGCTGTGTACCAACTGAGCTACGGGGCCAGCAAACCAAAGATGTTCATTGCTATTGGTTTGAATTTTCCAGTAATTTGACAATTTTAGGTGTTGGTGTTTTTGTGGTCAAACAAAGAGTGAAATTGAAAGCCACTTCTTTTTATGGCTATCACTTAGACTTCCTATATCTCTCTTGTAAAGACGTCTATGGAGTGATTAAACGGATTGAAGACGTCTATTTTTGGTGAACTCTAAGTATTGAATTGAATTCTCTCCTTAGCATAATTAATTGGTAGATAGTCTAAAATACTAGTACAGTGGGAATAACATTGTCTCCTCTTACTTGTGAGCACGGGTTCCAATCCTGGCTGATTGTGAGGTGCCAGAGTACATTTTGTTCAAATTAAACCACTTTAAAGAAAAAGTATAAAAACTTGTCTATATTATGTAACCGGTTGTATCCAGCACCTAGTTCAATTAAAGGATGAATATGTAAAGAGCAATTATCCTGTTTTAATATTTTATGAAGCGACTGTCAACTTGAATTTTCTTAAGCTGCGTATCATTAACATGTATGAAGTAAGAGGTTGTGTTTGGTCATTTCGCCCCCAACTTGTTGTTGTCCTCTTCCGGTTAGTCTCCAAACTTAAATCCATGATCACTATGAGTATCATCAAGTAACTATGTAGTGAACATATTTCCAGTGGCATCCTTTAGCACTTAAGCATGTAATGTGATACATTCACGTGATTTTTTCTGCTCTTATACATTCACATTATATTTATTGTGCCTATATTATATTACGTATATATAAATCTTATTTTTTAAATTCACACGACTTCGTCTACTCAGTATCATTTATATACAGGATGATTCAAAAATAATCTTGCAAAGCTTGAGGATGGGTTCCTCACACTGATACAACAAAAATATAAACGCATATCCAAAAAAATTTCATTTTCGTCATTATTAAATTATTAATTAAATTTTGCGTTCAATGGCTTTCCAGGTACAAAAAAGTACCTCATTTATCTGTGTACTCATTCATAGAAGGCTGTGGCTCATTGTATTTCACATAGATGGCGATGTGTTTACATTTATCATGTGTGTGTGTGTGCGTGTGTGTGTGTGTGTCTGTGTGTGTGTGTGTCTGTGTGTGTGTCTGTGTGTGAATGTGTGTGTGTGTGTGGGTGTCTTGATTCAAGAGGATATTGTTGGCATCTGATATGAGTTTGTGTTGAACTCTTCCTAACAAGTTGACAACTTCAAAAATATGTGTGTGTGTTATAGTGTTTAACGCCCGCTTTTACTACTACGGCACCGCAGGCGGTGACACTGATGATACATGAAGATGGAGCACCGGTGGAATGAGATGGCGGGGGAAACCGGAGCACCCGGAGAAAACCCGCCCTGACGCCGCTTCGTCCACCACGAATACCACATGCGGGTCCCTGGGATCGAACCCGGGCCGCCTAGGTGGTAGGCGAGCGCGCTAACCGCTCGGCCACGGCGCCGCCGAAAAAAAAATGTGCCATTTCAAAATGTTTTCATGAAAGCATCTTATCGCAAACGAAAGATTTTAGGACACTTGTTTACGTGGACCTTTTTCTAGTTTTAGTATAAGGAAAGTGGCTACAAAGTTTGTAAAAATATTTATGAATCATCCTGTATAACTTTCTAACCCTGCGGTGCAAAGCCCTTTGCGGGCCAAGTTCTCGATCAAGTAGCTTCTCAGGGAACTAACAAGGCTGAGTGCACCTCGTATACTTTTTATAAGATATACACTTAATGTTAATCGAGAGAAGCCTATGTAGAAATACCTAGTCACATTACATATTTGGTTATAGGCATAGAGGAAATAAAATCGTTACTGAAATGTTTATAACTGTGACGCAATATTCTTGCCTTAAAATCGTATAGCAGCGTGAAAGAATACTGAATAGCGACAAAAGTTTTAAAAATTACAAGGTATTGAAAGATTTAAGCCCATAAAAGCAAATTTGTTGAAAATGGCTTGTGCATAAAATAGGTTATTTGAAATCAGCTATGTAGAAATATATAGAGCTAATTATAAAATTATAAAAATAATTTTCCTTTCGTAAATACAGCGAGCCCCGAAACATATATCACCGGTGAAATTTTGACATCGAAATTTTGAATATAACACAATAGGTAGATGATAAAGTAAGAAACCTGTTGTTGAATTCATACGACTTTCTCTATTCTTCTAGAAACTATTCTTACAAGCGCTTATTATACTATAGAAATGTTATTGTTCTATAACATATTTCCTTGCAAGGGGACTATAGGAATACAGTAGCCTTTAAACGACAGTCAGATCTTTCGTGAGCAGGTCGCTATAAGAAGGCTTTGACATTCCATTCTCTCTGCACGGTCAAGAGATAAAAAAAGTGAATAACAAGCGCCCATTTGAGAAAAGTTTCAGTATTGAAAAACTTACAGAAATGAGTTACATTATCAGATATGAATTGTGTGTTTTAAGGAGATCTACAGTTTTGTGTAGTAAGATTTTGTGTATCTCTAACGGTTTTACTAGTTACGTAAGTCATTCAGAATGAAGAGGACTTAGGAGCTATTGCCAGAAAGTTTAAAATAAACATTTCTTTATCATGAAAATGCGTTTGTTGTCACTTCGGATTTTCAAATAATTTCTTTCAAGTAGTAAGTTACTATTCGTTTTTTCTCGTCGTCATGCAAAGAGCATGCAATTTCAAAATCATCATAGAGTGACCGCTTGTACTGTATCATACAATGAAATGTTAAATGAAGGTTTACCTTAGTTAACAAGAAGTCTATTAGCCCGCCTCTGTGGCGTGGTGGTAGCGTGTCGGTCTCACATTTATGAGGTCCCGAGTTTGAATCTCGGTTACGCTGAGTTATGCAGTAAGGATTTTCTTTATCCTGAAGAGACAATGTCAGGTAACTCTAAGCTCTAAGGATGCCCAGTTCATTTGATTATCATTTCACCCAATTTTGTTTATTCATCGACCGATACCTAGGGGCGTTAAACATTAAAAAGAAGTATGTAAAAGAACAAACAACCTTCTGTAGTAATAGTTTATGGACGAAAGAATAGAGAAACTCATGTGAGTACAACATACTGGACTTTTCCACATTTTAAACATGTATTTTGAAATATTAGGTGCTCATTATTTTGCTTTTGGAAAGCTCATATGACCGTATCTCAGATTATGTACAAGCAAAATGTTTCTACTAAAACAATATATTTATGGTGAATAAATCAACGCGAGTGTTACATGTAACGTTTCGGAAACCAGTATCTTATTATTAAATTAAATTTGATTCAAAATCTGACAGCTTTACTCTGACACCTAGCTTTCAAAGTCAGATGACAATTATCAAACTTAATTTATCTCCAAACTTCTACAATTCAAATTTCAGACAATTTTGCAGTGAAACACAGAATAAATGTAAAATAAATGCATAGAGAAGTACATAAAATCACTGCTATTAAAATTTTCACTCAAACTGCTATCCAAGCTTTTCATACATATTCCGATCCAGCTACTTTTTATGTAATTTTATTTCCCTTAAAACTGAATCACAATGCACAAGTCATGACCTAGCAACAAACACTGCTCAATTCTGTGCACCTCACGCTGAGAGTTCTACTCACTCCGTTTAACTTCCTACGACGATAAACTCACTCTGTCCGTGCCACCTTGCTTATATAGCCGAAAATTAGTACCCGCGATTTATCTGGAAACCCGGCATTTCGCTAAGCTTCTTGTAAAATCTTGGCACTCGAAGATTCTCGAACTTTCTGGAATCGGCCTTTGTTTTTACCGCGTACTGCCTAGCAACATAGTGGTGTGAGTTGACTTTCAGTCTGCTTTGATGTGCAGCCAACGCCACAATACCTTCATTTCAAAATGGAAACTTCTTTTACAATTCAGTTACTGAACAATTTGAATACATATTCAGAAATTACTACTAAACGATGAAATTTCACTCACTATTGTCCAATCACTTTTCATCACGCTTTCATTTTTCATTAATGATAACTTAAATATAATTGTCAAATACCTTTATTTAATTAATAACATTAATCTTATTATTGTAGATGTTTGTGTGCTCCAGAAGACAAACGCTGTTTATCATAGTGATCTCTTTATTGGCAATTGTGACGTCACAGGTGAGTACCAATGTTTTCCTATTTATGTTACTCAAGTTTAAATAATGACTGGTTATTAAGAAATTAGAAACTTGCATTATTACTTTGGGAACATCATAGTATCTATCAGTATTTATGCTTGCTGGGAAGAGTCTGCGTTTAAGACGACATTAGCATGACATTAAAATTTTGCATTGGTGATATTCAAAGAGAGAGATAAACGAAAACAACTTCCGATCTCGTTCGCACTACAGACATGTTCAAAAAATGGCTGTGCCATAAGGTTTAACAGATGATTAAATCACGAAAACGTAATTAGAAAATTAATGGGAGTGACTATAAGGATTTTAACTTCGAATATAGCAAATTCACTTTCCATTGTGATGGCGATGAAAAATAAGAAGTTGCTAACACTAAACAGGAAGAAGAAAATGCAGAAAATAGTGCAACAGTTGGGAACGAATATTCCTGAAGAAATATCCCGGCTCAAAGCGACGTATAAAGTTCAAACAAATATCAGGCCCAATGAGCTAAGATTAAAGAGAGATTCCAATTTACAAGACTGCATAAAAAACTAAAACTGTCACTTTTTTCGCTGTTTACTCTCCCCTACACATTCCAAATATATGAACCTGAAGCTGATACAAAGCCTGCTCTCAGGTATCGATAAAGGTCGATGCTCGTCGATAGAGGCAAATGCACTTCGTACGTCAGCGGCATTAAATCAGTAAGTAATTTAGAATGCAAAAGGCCATTATTCAGCAGAGATGCTAATCCAGAGATGATAAACGACCCGCTGCAATTGGCAGCCACTCTTTACCTTAACGAGAGTGCAACCTGAAATATTAAAACTCAGAAAGTTGCTATAATTACGCAGGTTGACCAAATCACTTCGTACAGTGAACTTTTTTATATGTAAAGCACTTCTTGGATCGACTTGTTTGTGTATGAACTAGATATTTTCACTTCCTATGTTCGTTTAAGGTGATATATATAATTTAAGGAATATAAAAATTAATGATATTTGAATAATTAATTCCTCTGTATGAATCAACCACAACTAACAAAAGTGGTATTCAAGTCTTAAAACATATTACGTGTTCATGCCACATGAATCTTTCTTCTTCACCTGATTACGCTCCCCGTACGGAAGACTTACAAGCCAGTGCCTAGGGTCACGTGCCCGTTGGGGAACAAACCTGGGGACCGGATAGAGTGAGGACCTGGAAGCATGTGATCAGCCAAGCATCAGGCATGGGACTGTGGAAGAGCATGATATGAAATGCAGGCGAAATGGATGAATGGACAAGTGATGATGGAGCAATTGCTGGAGTGAGTGGCGGGGGAAACCGGACGCCTTTTCGTCCACCACGAATACCACATGCAGGTCCGTAGGATCGAACACAGGGCACCTTGTTAATAGGCTTGGTCTAATCGTCTAATCGCTTGGCCACAGTGCCGCCGAACCTAACTTCGATTTCACAAAATTAATTTACATACCTAATTTAACTATTCAAAATAGTTTCATCTTTCGATGTTGGATCCAGTTTTATCCCAAATATATTGCCTTTTTACAAATATATTTCAATTTTGTTATTTTTATTTTAAAATTTAAGCTTTGTTTCAGGGAAATGACTAGAACTAGACATCTATCTGGATAAGCAATATTAAACATTTATTTTCAAATTAGCAAAGAAAGTTTTCTAGATTATTTAACCATATGTTTTTTTTTTTTTTTTTTTTTTTTTTTTTTTTTTTTTTTTTTTTTTTTTAAAGTATCAAGTACAGCAACATAATTCTGGCCAGTTCACTACATTACGTATACAGAAACAAAAATAGAAAACTTCATTTAAATCCCTGTAGCAGTTTTTTCTTTAATTGTCAAGGTTAAGATCTACAACATGTATTTTTTGGGAAATGAGCTTTAAATCCCTTATATCTAATGTTATGTGCCTGTACAAAATATTTTTTATTAAATCAATACTCTCAAAGTAATTCTAATATTTAAATAATTCTTTTTGTGAAATGTACTTAAATGTTTACTGCTGCCAATAATATATATTTTAATTATTTTTTTTTTTTTAAACTTTAAGCTGTGCCAATTAATATTTTATCGACTTTTCTGCCACTTGTCTATAGTAGGCACAGATCGTTTGTATTGTAACAAAAACCTAGATATTGATCAAGAATAATTTCGTTCGGTTTTACTTTCTAACGCTTTTGATTAAAATAAGTGGCATATAATATATTTTTAGGAACAAAAATAATTATATATTTAATTTTGTGCAATTTTTAGCTTGTAAACACAAAAAGCGTGTCAAGTATGTGGATGAACATGAAGTTATAAGCTTTCGTAAGAATAGATTGTAATAGGTACGTCAGATTTATTTGGTGGAGTGAGTGAGAGAGAAACGAGCGTTAGGCAATTGATGGACACATTTAAGATCCGCCTGCCTAGCTGGCCTTGCCAGAAAGCCCAATTGGTTCCTGAAGGAACGGAAACGACACCATTGCGCCATCTGATTTCCCTTGTTACAAACAAAAGGCTGCTTGTGTGGAAACGAACAAGAAGAAGAAGAGATGGCTATCTCCTCGTGATCAATTAGGATCACTCCTCGTTACAACACTGCTGCTTCTCTACCCTTAACTCACAATAGGCACGAGAAAACGTCTCCTGCTTGCTCTCTGATGTGTTGCACTCACATGACTTTCTCTACTCTTGTACTAACCATTCTTACAAACTCTTATTCCTCTATCTTCTTCGTGTTAGTTGAGATAAACATTTGCACAAATTATCTTATTGCTTATTTCCTTGTAGGTACAAGGGGAACATTAGAATACAGTAGGCTTTGTGCGATAGTCAAATCTTTTAAAGCTTTGAGATTCCGCTCTCTTTGCACACTTAACATATATAAAAATCTGATGTGTTGCAATCACATGACTTTCTCTACTCTTGTACTAACCATTCTTACAAACTCTTGTTCCTATATCTTCTTCGTGTTAGTTAAGATAAACATTTTTACAAATTATCTTATTGCTTATTTCCTTGTAGCAAGGGGAATGTTAGAATACAGTAAGCTTTGTGCGATAGTCAAATGTTTGATATTCTGTTGTCTTTGCACACTTAACACATAAAAAAAATGAACAACGATGATCCATTTCACGAAAGTTCTAAGTTTTCCGAAACTCACACACATAACAAGGAATATTCCGACATGGTTCAGCCTACAAGAAAATTTATTGAGACATAAATTGTGTATTTTAGCAAGATCTACATTTTTTGCTCTATCTCTAACGCTTTACCAGTTATGCAAAAGTCGTCCAGAGTAAATACGACTACAGGGGTTATAGCCAGAAAATTCAAGATATACATTTCATTTGGCATAAAAATATCTCAAACATATGACATTTAAATCAAAATCGTTAGAGCCATTTTCAAGATATTCAAAATTTTCGAAAAAATTTTCCATGTAAAGGGTAGTTTAGGGTGGGGCTATTTTCTTCAAAATCTTCGTGTCGCATCCTTGAAAGACATTAAACTTAAATGCCAACTTTGGTTTTTAACCGACTTTTCGTTTTTGAGCTATGCTGTCCACAGACTGACAGACTGACAGACTGACACACAGACTGACACACTCCTGCCGGAATTTCGTCTCGCAGGAGTTCTTTTACATGCCAGTAAATCTACTGACATGGAGCTGTCGCTTTGAAGCACACTTAAAAACCATTGGTCTCTGCCGGACTTGAAGCTGCGACCTTGAGATCAGTAGGCCAGCGTCTAACCAACTGAGACATATTTGAAAATGTTTATGAAATATGAAATGTATATCTTGAATTTTCTGGCTATAGCCTATGAAGTCCTATTTACTCTGGATGACTTGCTAAGGGATAGACCAAATCTTACTGCACAAAAATGTAGATCTCGTTAAAACACACAGTTTATGTCAAATGATGTTTTTTATGAAGTGAAACATTTCGGAGATATTCCTTGTTATTTGTCAGAATTTTGCAATACTCAAAGACGTTCTCAAATGGGAGTTCGTTGTTATTTTTTTATCTCTTGCTCATGTAAAGAGAAAAGAATTTAAGTCATATAGTGACCATTGTTAAAACATTTGACTCCCATTTGGAACCTACTGAATTCCCCTTGCATCTGTAAGAACATTACAAATAAGACAGTTTCTACAAATGTTTATCTCGACTAATGTGAAGCAGGTAGAGGAACAAACGTTTGTAAGTATAGTTTGTGCAAGAGTAGAGAAAATCATGTGAATGTAACATATCAGATCTGTTATTGAGCTGCACTGTACTAAGAGCGATTTTCTCAGCAGAATGGGAAATGCCGTGCTACATTCTCGTACCTATATTACAAAGATCACAAGTAAATTTCCTAAAAGAGTTGGTTAGACGCCTGTTGATGTAACGCGTTCTAATTACTCAGGATTTGTTAAACAAGGGCTTGAGAAAAAATGTGAGGTGACGCCCTTAGTTATTCTTTTGTCTCAACGTTCACAGGCTGATTACAAGTACGCTTACACTTGATGAATGAATTGCAGGATACTCAACATTTCAGTTGACGGAAAGAAATTAAGTTTTCAGTCATTTCCTTAGATTAAACCGCTCTGCTGAACTTTTCACATGGCTTTCTTTTCTCACTCTTCTGCAAACTATTACCGCAAAACTTATACTTCTATTTCATATTAATCGAGATAAATGTTTGAAAACAGTTTCATTACACGTGTAATGTGGATACAAGAGGAATACAGGAGACTGAACTGATCTTCCCTTTCTCTACTGGTAAGTAGAGGAAGTATTGTACTCCACACAAAAATTCGATGTCGAGATTTCACCGAAAATATATGTTTTGAGACCCTCTGAATTAAAAAAAAAAAAAAAAAAAAAAAAAAAAAATAGAAAAAGGTCTGTGTCCACGTGCGGTGTGTGTGTGTGTGTGTGTGTGTGTGTGTGTGTGTGTGTGTGTGTGTGTGTGTGTGTGTGTGTGAGCCTGTGGACAGCATAACTCAAAAACGAAAAGTTGGTTAAAAACTAAAGTTGGTATTTAAGTTTAATGAGTTTCAAGGATGTGACACCAACATTTTCAAGAAAATTGTTCCACCCTTTCCTTTGCATGAAAAAGTTTTCAAAAATTTTGATTTTCTTGAAAATGGCTCTAACAATTTTGATTAAAATGCCATATGTTTAAGATATTTGTATGACAAATAAAATGTATATTTTGAATTTTCTGGCTATAGCCTATGTAGTACTGTTTACTCTGGATGACTTTTGAATAACTCGTAAATCGTAAGAGATAGACAAAATCTTACTATACAAAGAATGTAGATCTTGCTAAAACATAAAATTTATGTGGGGATAATTGTTTTGTAGAGTGAACCAAATAGGAGATATTCCTTGTTATTTGTGTCAGTTTCGGAAAATTTAAAACTTTCGTGAAATGGAACATCGTTATTCATTATTTTATATGTTAAGCGTGCAAAGAGAACGGGATCACAAAGCTTTAAAAGATTTGACTATCACACAAAGCCTACTGTATTCTAACATTCCCCTTGCTACAAGGAAATAAGCAATAATATAATTTGTACAAATGTCTATCTCAACTAACACGAAGAAGATATAGGAATAAGAGTTTGGATGAATGGTTAGTACAAGTGTAGAGAAATTCATGCGAGTGCAACACATCAGATTTTTTACCTCATGGCCCAGTAATAATCAACTGCTTCTGGATAATTTGCGTCTTCCAATCAGTGTTGCCAACACGTATACCCACACATAACTTCTTTGACCAAACTACCACTACAGTAACAATCGTACGATTATGGAACGATTTATTTATTATTTTATTAAATTAGGCTTTTATGAATATATTAACGAAGCTTTACTGCTCGCGGCCTAGCATCAGTCGGAGGCCTTGCAGATTCTATTAATATTCTTCCAGGGGAGGTACGTAGGTATATATTATGTTGATGAAAGAACCAATATTACCTTAAAGAACGTCTTAAATATTTCATTAGCACTCAAAAAATCGATAGTTTTCTTATGAATCACTTTTACAAATTTTCCATTTACATGGCGGACTTCGACGCTAATGACCAAAATGGCCAGGCAGAGCCAACGGTTGTGAAAAATCAATATTCCTTTCGAAACTCACTGCAATTAATTGATTTCAATTAATTTCACTGGTGAACAGTTCCTTTGATGGGGATCGCATTAAATTCACAATTTTTTTTTCTTTTACTTTATGTATACAATTAAAAATCTTCGTTGTTACACTACTATCGATTAGAGTCAATTCCTTCTCCTTTGTTGTATCACAGTGAACAAAAGAAGTCAGCCTACGCTGCCTATATTCTAACAGCTATTTCAGGGTGCTTTCTGTTTCCTCTATACTTGCATTTTGAATTATTTCAGAGGCTTATACAAAATACTGCCTCAATTAGTATGTATAGAAACTATGTCGAATGGCGGCAAATACTCCCTCTACCTGTTAGAGATAGATGTTGGAAAAAGTACAACTGTAAACCCTAGGACACTAGATGTGTTACCTATACGAACATTTTGGAAGAGTATGCCTCTGTGACAACTTCCGGATGGGGACTTACTAGCTCGA
Organism: Tenodera sinensis; assembly: GCA_030765045.1. Classification (NCBI taxonomy): domain Eukaryota; kingdom Metazoa; phylum Arthropoda; class Insecta; order Mantodea; family Mantidae; genus Tenodera; species Tenodera sinensis. The sequence goes on from CM060968.1 coordinate 52,742,584, forward strand.
CCGAAAGGCGATCATTTGTGTCTATGTCCCTCACGGGGCATAGGAGGATGGATGAGGTGAACGGACCCTAAGGGCGGTCAGAACGTTGCCACGACAGAGTAGAGGGCTTCCCAGTTAGAGCACCCCGGCGGAGGTATGTCAAAGGGGCGCGGGACTCGGACGGGCTTGTACCACCCCATGGGGTTCCGGAAACCAGTAGACTCAATATGGGAGGCGAGATTTCAAAAGCGCATTTGTTCCCCTTGCTGTGCGGGGCCCTAATGACCAAGTTGTCGACGGGCCCTTAAACCCAACACACTCACTCACTCACCCCCCTTGCTGCGCTACTAACGCGACGCTCGCCGACGCTTCCAGTGTATCTAACGAAATGGAGGGACAGGAAATTCGGAGGATATGGAAATCATTCAGAGCATTCGCGTGGAGACTCGAAGAAAAAGAACCCATAAATCAGGAAGATCGGCCACGGGGATCGAATCCGTGACCTCCCGAACTGGACCACAGACGTTACCGCCTGAGCCATCTCTCTCGTCTAGTTGCTATAGATGTCGGAAAAAGAAAAATTGTAAACTCTAGGGCAGTAGATGTGTTACTAATATTAACCTTTTGCAACGGTACGTACCAAATATAAGAATTTTTTATGGGAGCCGATTAATCAAAAATAAACTTGGAATTTTATCTTTATAATTTTCCCCACCACTTACCTATGTTAGAAGTATTGTATTCAAGCGAAAAACTCGGTATTGAGATTTCATTAGAAATGTATCTCTTGAAATCTCCTGAGTACCTAAGATCATTTTTATAACTTTCACATGCGCCTGTGTTTTTCTACCTCTGTATCTTTCTCACAATCGACAAGTCGGACACATACAAAAATCATTTCTTAACTTGCCGGACGACGTGCTCGCCAAAATTATTCTTTACGTGAAAAATCCTTCACTATTTCTTGCTTTCTCAAAAAACGGCACTAATTGTTAAATTAAATCATACTGACTGATAAATGAAATGTATATCTTTATTTATTTATTTATTTTTTTATTTATTTATTTTTTTTTTTTTTTTTAAATTTTCGAGTCCTCGATGGAAAATCAAGAGTTAGACAAAACCTTACTATACAAAAAATGTGATGTGTTGCACTCACATGACTTTCTCTACTCTTATACTAACCATTCTTACAAACTCCTATTCCTATATCTTCTTCGTGTTAGTTGAGATAAACAGTTGCACGAATTATCTTATTGCTTATTTCACTGTAGGTACAAGGGGAATATGGGAATACAGTAGGCTTTGAGTGATAGTCAAATCTCTTAAAGCTTTGAGATTCCGTTCTCTTTGCACGGCTGACATAAAAAATGAATGACGATGTTCCATTTCACGAAAGTTTAAACTTTGCATAACTCACACTAATAAAAAGGAATATCTCGGAAATGGTTCAGTCTAAAAAATTTATTTGGACATAAATACGTTTTAGTAAGATACAATAAGATTTGGTCTACCTCTTACGGTTTACGAATTATTCAAGTCATCCAGAGCAAACAGGACTACATAGGTTATAGTCAGAAAATCCAAGACATGCGTTTCACTTGCCATAAAAATATCTCAAACATATGGTATTTTAATCAAAATCGTTAGAGCTATTTTCAAAAAAATCATAATTTTCGAAAAATTTTCCATGTAAAGGGTATTTAGGATGAAGCAATTTTCTTCAAAAATATTCTTATCCTTGAAAGACATTAAACTTAAATACCAACTTTGGTTCTTAACTGACTTTTCGTTTTTGAACTACGCTGCCCACACAGTGACAGACACAGAGACACATACACACGGTCCTTTTTGTAAAAATGCTTGTTTTGGATCCAGGAGACCTCAAAACATTTGTTTCCGGTTCAATCTCGACATCGAATTTTTGAGTGGAATACTTCCTCTACTTATTAGCAGAGAAAGTAAAAATGTAGGTATCGTTAAAACATAAAATCCGTACAAATATTTTGTTTTGTTTATTTTACGCTGCTCTAACTACCGCTGTTTTGTCACTCGTCCACAGAGGAATCACGACTAGCTGTATGTGTGTCTAGTCTAACTGTATCTATGGAGAAATGGCACACAATTCACTATTACCATCTGTTTTTCATTATTTGCTATTGTTTTAGACTTAAGGCGAAACTTCGGTTCCTGATATTAAATATCCAATCTTGACGACTTAGGGAAAACACGAAAAAACAGCATTCGAATTGGTTGGCCCATGGGATTTGAATCCGGGACCTTTAGAATGCAGATCAGAAGCTTTACCGCGTGAGCCATCCCGCTCGGCAATAACATACTCCTTCAAATGTTAGACAAAGAAATGAAACAATTATTTTACTGGGTGGGTAGTATGTGTGTGTGTTGCATAATCATTAGCTAAGTCTGAACAAGGTACGAGAGAGAACTCATTAAACTGAGCGCATGTTGCGTGTTCCTGTACTCTTCTCACACGCTCTTGTGTGGGGAATCTTAATAAACTGGGTCACAACTTACCTGCCTTTCCTCATACCTTATCTACTTTTGGAAATATTTTCACCTTGCCATCACCTCAATTGCTACAACATTTAATTCCCCATTTAGTAGCTGATTCGAAATTATCACCATACCTGCAACTTATACTTGAAATTACTAACATACGCAATTTTTCACCTATTAAATTCATACTACTTTGTACAATACGTATAGTAAATATGGAAGTATTGTATTCTACCCAAAATTTCAATGTCAACATTTCACCGCAAATATATGTTTTTGCATAAAAAAGCACTTTCAGTAAAAGGTCAGTATGTGTGTATCTGTTGGTGTTTTAACATCTTTTAAGGATGCGACACGAAGATTTTGATGAAAATTCCTCCACTCTAAACTACCCTTTACATGGAAAACTTTTAGAAAATTTTCATTTTTTCGAAAATATCCCTAATGATTCGAATTAAAATGTTAAAATTAAATTTTAAGATAGGGTAAAGGCGGGGCAAATGGACAGGCTAAGCACATTTTTCATAATGAAGGTCATACTATTTGCTGTAGAGTCAAAAATATTATTTTAACAGAAGCACTGAACCTTCAGTTGACAAAACTGAAAATTATATAGTCTGGAATAAGATACATGAACAGAAAAATATTAATTAGTTTAAGGATGTTACAATGTCCGTTTGCCCCAACCACAGGGGTAAAAGGACACTCTGTTGGGGGCAAACGGACACCAACAATTTTAGTCACTGTCATCACTTATACAATTGTGGCATATGAAACATGGATCATTTCCAGCCTCTACACACTTAACGTGGTACCAGTTTGCACCAGTTGAGGCACTAAACCCAATTCTCACCTTCCTTGTAGCAATTTCGGCATTTCTTCCAGATATCTTCTCCTTCATAGACAAGATTCTTCTTCTTCTTAGCTCCAGTGTTCCGGGCTTTCGCTGCTACCGCCTTTTCCTTTTTAGCACGGACACTCTTCCTCTTTTTCAGATCATTTATAAACTCTGGGCTTGTAATAACTTCAGACTTTCTCGAGTTTCTTTTAGTTCCTGGTTTGCTTTTAATTTCCAGAGTAGTTATTGGATGAGGACTTATCGAGTCGAGCTTGTCGAGGGTGTAGAAACTTGAGTCAGGCCTGCTTGTGTTGGTGAACTGCGAACTTCGCAATTGTTCCCATTCTCTGGGATTGCATCTTGAAGAATGTCCAACGGTGCCTGATTCTTAGCTTCAAGGATCTCATTTTCAATATCAGGTTCTGCATTTTCATGTTGTTCATTCTGTAAATGAACTTGTCCTGGACAAAATACATGGTCTGTAAGACTGTTGGGATTGAAGGGATAAATTCTGCAGCTCCTGAATCCACTGACACAGTTCTACTAGGTTTCACGGAAATAAAGTGGTAAAGAAATTGTGCAAATTGTTCCCACTTCATGTAGCCACTTTCTGATAGAACAATTTTAGATCCTGGAGGCATGCCAATCTCAAAATTCTCATTGTATCGCTGACCTTTCATTACTATAAAGGGGGGGGGGCATATATTGCCCACTTGCTGAGACACATGCCATCACACTAATGGTTTCACCCTTTTCACAGCTTGCCTGGCTCACTACATCTTTCTTACTGCGCTGTGATATCACTTTTTTTGGTTTTAAATCAGCTGCAGCCCTGTTTCATCACAGCTAAAAATGTTACCAAGTTTATTCCACAAAGGCATTCCATTGTCTCTTACAGTTTTCACAGCACCTGACATGCATTCTTTGCTCCATGTACAGCGATTTAAAGTACTTTACCGGTTCCGAACAATAACTACAAATCATAAACAACCTATTTTAGATAGCGAATACTTTGGAAAACATTTTTATGTGGATCACAATTATATCTGTCTCTCAGAAAGCTTCGATAAGAGCGTGTCCGTATGCCCCCACAGCAAGCTGTCCATTTGCCCCCTTCTACACGCCCTTAATATGCAGCTTCCCTGAGAGAGGACAGCAGCTCCTTGGTTCCAGTAAGCATAACAACATACCAAGGTACTACCTATGATGACTGTAACACGTAGCAGAAGTTTCTAGAAGCCCTCATAATCCGCATAATCCTTGCAAACTCAGCGCATTTTCTTACAGTTTCAGAAATTTATAGACGTATATTTTTACCTGCAGAGCTTTGAAGCTGGATTCCAACAATTCTGGAAGGTCTACACAGGAAATATTTATACAGCTGATCAACAGAAGCCAGATGAACACTCTGCGTCACAGCATAGACTGTTACCAAACTCGGAAGTCAAAATGCGCTAAAATTACTTAGAAGCTGTCCGTTTGCCCCTCTGTCCATTTGCCCCGCCTTTACCCTATTTTTACGGCAGATGAAATTTATATTTTAAATTTTCTGGCCATGGTCCGTGTAATCCTGTTTACTCTTGGTGGCTTTTGCATCACTGGTAAACCGTAAGAGATATACCAAATCTTACTATACAAAAAATGTATATTCCTTTAAAACACACAAGTTATGTCCAAATGGAGTTTTTGTGTAGTGAAACATTTCGGAGATATTCCTTGCTATTTGTGTGAGTTTTGCAATACTTACAATTTTCTCAGCTAGGAGGTTGCTATTCACTTTCTTTATCTCTTGCTCATGCAAAGAGAATGGATTTTCGAAGCCTTCATATAGTGACCAACTTTAAAAGATTTGACCTTCGCTCAAAGTTTACATATTCCAATATTCCTTTTATACCTACAAGAAAATTAGCAATAAGATAACTTCTACAGATGTTATCTCAACTAAGAAGATAGAGGAATAAGTTTTTGTAAGGATAGTTAGTACAAGAGTAGAGAAAGCAACACATTAGAACTTTTAAGGTAATAATTGGAATATTTTTTATAAATAAAATAGCATATTTGGATCTCTAAGTTAAGCCACTACTGAAATAATGATTATCAAAATTTTAGGTTCTAATTTTCCGATTATTCAAAATGCTCCAAGTGATGAATGAATGCAATATTTTTTGCAAAAAATAACTTTTGGGTCATTGTGAATATTTGTACAAAACCGACACAAATCCAAAATTTGGTTTTTTGTTTTAAAATATAACATAGACCACGCACTTAAAAAATATGAACCTTGATTTGGTCTAGCGTCACTATGAAAACGCCAAGTGACGCTTAAATGTGTGTTGGGTGCCACGTCCACTGTTTAATACACACTGTCATGATAAATCTAATATTACTCGTGATATTACTAATACTGTATTCAAATTTGCAGCTATTTTGAGGTGTAGCGAAGTTTGTGTATGTTGGCTACTCTGTGACAGACAACTGACAATCATATTGGGACATATCCCCTGTTTTATCTCAATACTCGGCATTGTTTTTTTTTTTATGAATGTGTTTGAAGGTTTTTCATGTGCTAGTGTTTCTCATGTGTGAAGAAAGTTTATTACATACACAAAACTGTAGCATATAATGTTTCACAGTGTTAAGATAACAAACTCGTATTTATAAAATACAAGGTTACTTGTACTTACGGCTGGACTTTGAGTTACTGTATAACATGTAAAGCATAAAATATAACAGAAATAAGGGCAGAAGATATTCAAGAAAAGTAAATTAGGTAAACAAAATGAAGCTAAGAGATGGGAGAGAGAATTTTAAACGCATATGACCATACAGAAAGATTCAAGTCCATCCAAACAGATCTCTGAACAAGAACAGGTTATAAAGTTGACAAAACATTCTGACATATCTTCAACCTTACTGTTATTTTCTACATCTTCCTAACTTCAAAATATTTCACACGATACAGTTTTATATACATATATAAATATAATAATTATATAAATATACATGAAATTTTAAATACAGGTTTAAAACTAACTGAAAATTAAGTTTACTCATTTACGTTTGTTGTGTTTTTGTTACCTGGATTGAAAAGAAAAGAAATTTCAACGCGACTTTTGCATAATTGGTAAACCGTTAGAGATAGACCAAATCATACTATACCTAAAATGTAGATCTTCCTAAAATACACAATTTGTCTCCGAATACATTTTCTTGTAGGTTGAACCATTTCAGATATATTCCTTGTTTTGTGTGTCAGTTTTGGAAAACTTAGAACTTTCGTGAAATGGATTATCGTTGTTCATTTTTTTATATGTTAAGTGTGCAAAGAGAACGGAATCTCAAAGCTTTAAAAGATTTGACTCGCACAAAGCCTACTGTATTCTACTCGTAATATTCCCCTTGCACCTACAAGGAAATAAGCAATAAGATAATTTGTACAAATGTTTATCTCAACTAACACGAAGAGGATATAGGAATAAGGGTTTGTAAGAATGGTTAGTACAAGAGTAGAGAAAGTCATGTGAGTGCAACACATTAGATTTTTCAATAAGTATTCTATAAAATGTTTAATTGTGCAATCAGTATACATTAAATGAATACATCAACTCAGTTTCTGTGTTCAACGGTTCTCCACCAGTGCTAAAAATGTCAGACAAATTGGCCTCACGTGGAGCAATTTGAATATTGCAATATGTTGAAAAGACCGCCGCCGTAGCGCAGTTGGTAGCACGCCTGCCTCTGGCGCGGAGAACCCAGGTTTGATCCCTGGTACCAGCATGGGGAAGAGATTGCTTATATGAATTTCATAATATGGAAGAAATGGAAGGATATGTGAGTTACTAAAATGCTATAGGTTAGTGAAGAGTTTTGAGCTTGGTGTCATTCAAAATGTTATTTTTGTTGTTTCTTTAATACGAAAACATTGTCAGACGTCTACGTATTAAAATATATACATATGTCAAGTTGACTCTATAACAACTTGCGGAGGGGTACTTAGCACCTGGACCGAAGGCGATCCTTTGTGTCTATGCGCCTGACGGGGCACCCCCCGGAAGATGGATGAGGCGAATGGATGCAAAGGACGGCCAGAATATTGCCACGAGAAAGTAGGACGCAGGGTCCCTACATTTTCCCAGTTAGAAGCACCCCGGCGGAGGCTGGCTTAGCTCACCTCCCCACTCAGGCTTGTATCATCCCATGGGGGGGGGGGGGTGTCCGGAGACCAGTGGCTCGCCTGCCAATCCGGGGGACACATTTCCCCCTAGCGTGCTGCTGCCGCGACGCTTCCAACCCTGAAAGAAACCTAACAGGATGAAGGGTGAAATGAAATGTTTAATGAAACGAAATGGAGGGACAGGAAACTCAAAGGATATGAAAATCTTATCCAGCATTCGGTTGGTGACCAGGGGAAACCTTCGAGAAAACTCATAGGTCAGGGAGGTCTGCCACTGGGATCGAACACACGACTTTCCGAATGTGGACCACAGACGTCTTTAACGTTTTTGTAAGATGCGGTGAGGCTGGCCTCTTAGGTCAGTCGGTAGAGCACAAGCGGGGGATCCCGAGTTCAATTCCTGGCTGGGAAATTTTCGCTAGCTAAGATTGTTTATATGTACAACTGCTAGAACCTGGTCTACTGCTTGAAGCAGCTTCTTTTCTAAGCTCTAATAATTATAATGAATTACAAAACAGAGATGAGAAGTCATGCTTCAGATGTTAAACAACGGTTTTGTGAGTTTAATGAAGTTAATTTCTGCAATAAGCAATCTGTTATGTATAACAAAACGATTTAAAAAGGATTAAAGAAAATAATGTCACCGCGCCCGCCGCATCTAATTGCCGACAGCAGCAGTGTCACCCATCGCATTATTGTCGGCACTACCGCAAAGGAGCCGAAGGAAAGAGAAAGAGAATGGCCGCATTATTGGGGCGCTTGCCGAAAGAGAGAAAAGGATAGAGGCTACGAGAATCTTCTCTGCTTTGTATCTCGCCGCAATAACTGAACGTTCCTGAAGCTTCCAGAATAGTGCCTGGGAGATATAAATAGCGGTAAAGTGTGAGAAGGGGGAGTCAGACGTATGTGAAGGTTGAGGAGTCGTGCCGACGGAGAAGAGTTAGTTCTTTGTGTTACGAGTTCGGAGCCGTGCTGTTGGAGAATCGAAAAAAGACTTTCTTGCTGTCGCAACGAGTGTACAAAGTTACTGTTTACGGAAATAAAAGTGTTTCTTTATCTCGACTACATCTGTCTACTTTACTTTTCAACCTACCAAAAGTCACAATAAGTTTGTCGAAAAGTCTGCAATCATATATTTGTATAAAAATATCAACGATTTCAAAAATTATTAAGGATAATTTCGTTGAAATTATACCAATTAGCTACTTAATTACACAAAACAACTACGGATAAAAATTATACAGAAAAATTGTGATGTTTTATCATAATATTTGAGAGTATAACACTACTTACAAGAAATAAAACTTGTTACCAGTGAACCAGGAAACGAATCTTTTGTTATAAACTTCACATCCATCCGTTACTGCGGCAGTTTTAAAATCAAATAGGAAGGAGTTACACAGCTAGACGACTGTAGTTACGCGGAAGCATTTGAATATCATATCTGCTATAAATTACGTCACAACACGAGTCAATATTAACACAAAAGAAAGTGAATTAAAACGTTAATACAGTTTATAAAACCTTACTATGTAAAACCTGTTTGATGCTCCAAGGTCACAGCTTCAAACTCGGGACAGATCGATAGTTTTTGAGAGTGCTTAAAAGCGACGGCCTCATCTCAATAGATGACACGAAATTCCGGCACACTTGTGGTGCTGATATGATCCTGCGTCGTTAGCAAACAATACAAGCACTTTCCTCTTTCACTCTCACCATCAGCAAACTCCTTGCTGTTCACTATAGTGAACAGTCACCATGACTTGAGTGAGGAATTTCATGATTATACACCTGACACATGTGCAAGTGAAGAAAGTGCTCTCCTACTGCAATTTTGGTAGCATATGTGTAAATTGAACAAAATTAATTATAATGCTGTTCTTTCTTTCATTGTTTCACCTACTAATTTAAGAATCTGTATATGGGCCACAGATACGTAAAACTGTCATCGCGTGAGTCTGGAAACGTAGACAAGCGGATCTGTTAAATCTTAAAACTAATTTTCACACTTTCTCTGTTTTCTGTATATCTGGCGATTCAGAACGTTTCAAACAATGTAATTTTTGTTCAATTTCCTTAGCCATTTCAAGACAAAATCTAAGAAATATAAATAAACGGATCTGATGTGTTGCACTCACATGACTTTCTCTACTCCTGCACAAGCTATTCTTACAAACACCTTTTGCTCTATCCATTTCATGTTAATCGAAATAAACATTTGCAGAAATTATCTCATTGCTTATTTCCTTATAGCTGTAAGAGGGATGTAAGGATACAGTAGACTTTCAGTGATATTCAAATCTTTCAGAGTTGGTCGCTTTATGTGTGTTTGATATTTCATTCTCTTTGCATGTCCAGGGCATAAAGAAAAGGAATCATGACTTCCCATTTGAGAGAAGTGTTAAGTATTGGAAAATTAATTCAAATAACAAGTAATACCTCAGAAATGCTTCATTCCAGTGGAAAAAAAGAAGAGAAAAAAAGCATTTGACATAAATTGTGTACGTCCTACGTCATTGCAGAGCCTATATTGGCGGTGGTGAGCCTCATGAAGATTTTTAATCGTTACGTGGACTCGAGCCGTAAGGTCCTCTGCTGACGTTACAGGAGTGTCACACACCATACTCTTAACACAACTCCACAGACAATAGTTGAGAGGTGTCAGATCTGGCGACCGTGCTGACCATGGAACTGGTCCACCTCTACCAATTCTTCGATTTGAATATGTGACGTTGAGGTGATTCCGCACATTTACATCAAAGTGTGCTTGAGCTCATATCAGTCATTTCAGCAGCTGTTTACTGGTACGTGTCGCACTGCTGTTAAAACGTTACTGTACTGAAAACTACACAAGTATCACGGCAGATGCGCACCAAGGACTCCATCTTCATAGAGTAGCGCATTGCAGGAATGTTATTATGCTCAGTTCGTTCATCCCAGCACACAAATGTCTAAAGGGTTGCATAACTTCCGTACTAACATACAAAAACCAATGTTAACAAATTGTTACAACTGTTCGTTCTCAAACTTCGACGCTCTCCAGCGTCCAAACTGTGCATTTCTGGACAAGGGTTCCTATCTGAAAATCAATCAGTTTGCAATCTGTGTTGTCAGTGTCTTTTGATGACATCCAGTATGTAACCCAAATGACCAAATTATGAATTACAAATGAAACTGGCATGACTATATACTCAGAATGCAGGATAATAAACCGCGATGAAGATGATTTTTTATTATTATTATTATTATTATTATTATTATTATTATTATTATTATTATTATTATTATTATTATTATTATTATTATTATTATTATTATTATTATTATTATTATTATTATTATTATTATTATTATTATTATTATTATTATTATTATTATTATTATTATTATTATTATTATTATTATTATTATTATTATTATTATTATTATTATTATTATTATTATTATTATTATTATTATTGACATTGTTAAATGTTATTGTTATTGTTATCGTTGTCGTTGTCGTCGTCGTCGTCCTCGTCATCGTCATCGTCATCGTCAGCATCATCGTCATCATCATCATCATCATCATCATTATTATTATTATTATTATTATTATTATTATTATTATTATTATTATTATTATTATTATTATTATTATTATTATTATTATTATTATTATTATTAAGTTAAAGGGGAAGTTTCAGTTAATAAGACTGCAGAAAAACAAGATAAATATAAATTTTGGTCAATTTCTAGCATTTAGCGTAGCGTTAAGGAAAAGGAAAGTAAAGTGTAATGTGATGGTTATGTTGCAGGAGGAAGGAGAGCAGACGACAGCAACTGCGGATTACCCCACATATAACGAGGTCCCAGCTGGACTCAGTTTCTCGTGTTCCGACAAGATACCTGGCTACTACGCCGACCCTGAAGCTCAATGCCAGGTTGGTAACTGATCTTCATGAGAAATTATATCACCCATTGCGTGTCTAACCGTCTGGAACATAAACCCCAACATGGCTAACCTGAATCCAAAAACATCCCATATTGCATTTTTATTAACATTCTGCGTGGGTGTGTTTGTGTATCTGACAGAAAAAAATCTAATGTGTTGCACTCACATGACTCTCTACTCTTGCACAAACTATTATTACAAACTTTTATTCCTCTATCTTCTTCATATTAGACCAGAGAAACATTTGCAGAAATTACCTTATTGCTAATTTTCTTTTAGGTGCAAGGGCAATGTGTAGGTACTCAAAACGGCATCTCCATGTCATTAAATTTACTAGCATTGAAAAGACCTCTTACAGGACAAAATTGCGTCACACCGGCGACGTTGATGTGAATCTGGCAGTTGGCAGCGTCATTAAACAACGAAAACATTTAATTTTTTGTAAGGGGAACATGGGAACACAGTAGGCTTTGAGCGATAGTCAAATCTTTTAAAGCTGGTCGCTATATGAAGCCTATGAAATTCCATTCTCTTTGCAAAGAGATAAAAGGTGAATAACGACCATCTATTTGAGAACAATAAGATTTGGTCTATCTCTTACGGTTTAGCAGTTATGCATCAACAGTAAATCCAGCTGGGTTGGAGCCAGAAAATTCAAAATATGCACTTCATTTGCCACCAAGTATCTTAAACATATGTCACTTTATTCAAAATCATCAGAGCCATGTTTGAGAAAATAAAAATTTCCGAAATTTTTCCCTGTAAGCGGCAGTTTACGATGCAGGAATTTTCTTCAAAATCTTGGTGTCGCATCCTGAAGGATATTAAAGTTAAATCTTTGGCTTTAACCTTCCTTTTGTTTATGAGTTACTCTGTTCAGACAGGCACACAGATTAACTCACGCGCGCGCGCGCGCACACACACACACACACACACACACATACACACACACACACAAAGACACATACATAAGCTGACCTTCTAAAACTGCCTTTTTGTATTAAGGGGCCTCAAAACATTTATTTCCGGTGAAATCTTGACATCCAAATTTTGCGTCGACTTCAGTGCATCCCCTACTTACTAGGAGAAGGTGGTATTATGGGACGGGGTTGTAAAATGGGACAGGCCAGTTGTGGAAATACTAATGGCCCAATATTGGTATCGGAAACTGCGCTGAACTACTGAGGAGGGTGTACTAGAGTAGCATGCAACGCAGCGAGTGGGTTGGCAGAGGGTCGTGCTTGTGAGAAGTAGTTGTTGTAAATCTAGTGTGTAAAAGTTTTTGGCGAGTAGAGCGTCAACTTATTTTCTGCAATAATCAGGCAAGTTAGAACATATTGTTTTGTGGTTATAGTTTATACATAAACATGTCCTTAAATATGTAATATTTTGAAAATCGCATAGGAATGCATAGGTCAAATTTTTAAGGTGGAGCACCGTTATAGCAATGGTGGTATTATGGGACAGACAGATCTTGAGTGTCCCATATTAAAACCCCTTTTTATTGTATTCGCAGCATGCCAGGAACAAAACTTGGATCTTCGTCGAAGAGGATTCGAAAGAATTGGAAGGAAGAAAGCATGCCGTTTCAATGAGTGCCAGAGGTACTTTCATCCCTCCAATGCTAATCTTTCCCCGAATAAATTGGAGCGATCAACTTATGAAAGGAGCTCCTCCTGGAGCTGTTGGAGCTTGTTACGCTTCTGGTTGGGTACAATCCCAACTATTCACCAGATGGTTTGAACATTTTGTGGCCAAGACTGCACCATCTGCTAACTCCCCAGTTCGGCTGATCCTCGATGGGCATTTCTCTCACACGAGGAAGTTGGATTTAATTCAAACAGCGAGAGAAAATCACGTGACAATTGTGAGTTTGCCACCTCACTCAAGCCACAAGACACGCCTTTAGACAGAGCCTTCATGTCTCCCTTGAAGTCCTACTACAGTGAGGAGATTCGCATGATACTGCGCCAAACACAAGGTCATGTATCGCCTTACCACATTGCAGACTTGTTAGGCAGGGCATATCTTAAAACGCAAACAGGGGAAATAGCTGTTAATAGCTTCAGAGTAACAGGCATCTATCCTCTGAATAGAAATGTGTTTACAGCAGCAGATTTTATCGAGGCTAACAATGTGAAAGAACAGGAAACTGCAGTCAGCGACCTTAACAATGAACAAATAATTTTGCTTACCCCATCAAGGGCTGAACACACTCGACCAAACCACGTGAGTCCTACAGATATTTCGCCCGTTCCTATACTTAAAAAGAAGACAAGCAACAGAGGACGAAAAGCTCCAGCAGCAGTGATTACAAGCTCCCCATATAAGATTGCACTTGAAGCTTCACAGGAGAGAACTAAACAGAAGGAATGTTCTCAGAAACAAGCTCAACATTCTGCAAGAAGTGCTTCTACACATGACGTGTAGAAATGACAAACGTGTAGAAACTACAAGCGGATTCAGAAATAAGGGAAACCCAACCAAAAATGGAAAAAAACAAGAGCAGTAATGCAAAAGGAAGAAGAAAACTGAGAATCGGACAGGAATCACCTGATTCTGATGACACTGATGCGTCCGTATCTTAGGGAGAAACAGTTTTGTCTCTTCAGGCTGAGAAATCAACTCCAGGAGAAAATGATGCTGAGTGCCTGTTCTGTGAAGGAACATTTATGGACTCTAGGCCCGGTGAACTTTGGATAAAGGGTGTTGTTTGTAATAGATGTGCTCACATGGACTGTAGTGCTTGCGAGAGTAATAGATTTGTATGTGACTTTTGCTCTTGATTCAGTCAGTTTTATTTTTAAAGACAATCACCTCGATAAACACAGATGCTCCTTATTTAAGATCATGCTGGGACTAATATTTTATATCTCTTAGGATGGGAAAAAATCATATTGTACTACTCTTAGCATTTGCGTGTTAAAGTTTCTTTAAATTTAATAACACTAGAATTATTTGCCCTTTCAATGGTGTTTTGATTCTTTTTCTCCTTTGTCCCATATTACCACCTTAATTTTGAAAACCTCAAATTTGTCGTGTAATCATTTTCTCAAAATTTTATGACCATATTTTAAAATTTGAGCTTTTTTAACTTGCAAATGTTGAAGCCAAATGATTCACGAATAAATTGCTGAAACCGGATGCACTTTTTACTGAAAACCTCACGATTTACAGAATTACAAAAAACACTGTCCCATAATACCACCTTCTCCTCCTACGTAGTAGAGAAAGTAAAAAATTTAAAAATTTTAGATCATAATTTCCAACACGTCGATAATACACAATTTCCAATATTCACCGCTAGAGACATTTTGCAGAAAATTAAAGAAAAAGTGAGGAGCTGCGATACCGGCCACGGTTGGGGGATGAGTGATGCTGACCACATGACCTCTGTGATGATGCCGCAGTAAGTGGGCGTGTGGTTGGCTAGTAGTCGGATAAGGCTATATTGGCCCAGACTTATTATTTGAGAGAACATTGTGTGATAGTTATGTCTGTTGATGTGTGTGCAGGTTTGGCACTGGTGCGTACCTTCCGGAGGCAAGTACAGTTTCCTATGTCCCAATGGAACGCTCTTCAACCAGAACTTCAGAGTGTGTGACTGGTGGTACAACGTGGACTGCGCTGCCGCACCTGAGAAGTACGATATAAACAACGACCTCTACAAGGATAAGGACGGCAACCCCATCTAACGACAACTATTGCCACTTTACCAAGACAACACAATGTTCAAATGAGATGCTGTAAGACTATCTACTGTTTCCGTATGCTGAAGTCTTCTCATAGCTGCAGTTGGAAAGTTATTCTTATTTACAATTATTTATGTATAAATGTACCTATTTACTCGAAAATAAAACCCCCTTTTTAATGGAATTATAGCTGAGAAATTTGAAGGGTCTTACAAACGGGTGTTTCGGAAAATGAAAGTAAGAAATGTAATACTGAAGTATGAATTCAATATCTATGTTTTACTGAACACTAACTATCGTTGATAGTCGCATGCTGCTTTGTTACTTTGTGCCCTTTCACGTGCATCATTTCACAGCACTCTCTTCTCCGTCATGGCGTCCTTTCTTAGAGCCACGAAAATATCGAGTTCCTTTAAGGGACCATGAGACACAAATTAGAATGTTGTATATTCTTACAGGTATGAAATCAATACTTTGCACACTTAAGGATGTTTATATTATAAACTACCACACAAAGTTCCAACACAATCTGTTTTCTGTCCTTGAGGGAATTAATTATCTAATTTATTCACAACGCGAAAATGCCTTAATATTAAAAATATCCCATGCGTATCAAAAACTAAAATATCACAACGGTTTTATTATTTTATAGACTCTAAACTGCCCAACAAACACCATCAATCCCTAGTAGGAAGAAAAAAATAATTGCTTTTAAACTAATTAAGTTCTTTGCTTTGATGGACATTCAATACTTTTTAAAAAACTGTTTCTATATTTAATGTTTAAGCTAAATAGATTTTTAAATTTTGAAACCAAAGACAGAAGCTGAAGTCACATAAAGCCGAAAAAATTCTAGGAGTATAGCACAAAATTTAGTGCACATTTAATAGATAGTGTATTAAAACCGTTAAGTCGAGAAGGCCCAATTTTTCTACACACATATTATATCGTGATCATGAGTCAGGTTACCCTCTTTTGGAGAGTAGACTCTCCCCTCAGATTCAGAGCTTTTCGCTTGCGGCGAGATGCCACTTAACCACTCCTTTCCGTTGAACTTGGTTGTTTTTGAACCCTTTTGTTCAAATACTGCCACAAATGTAAGCAGAAAAGCGGCATTTAAATGTAGCTCACATGGCATTTCTTGCCTGCGCTAGACCTTTAAAAATGGTTTGGGGAGCATTTATATGCATAAACCTAAAATTTGTCAATTTGCCAATCTTTTGGTCATTTTTCTGACCCAGATTTCACCAGTAACTGGATACTCTCGACTCTCTGCTCGTACTCCATTTTTAAGCTAATCCCAAAACATATAGCTTAAAATCTATGATTAATTTTTTCTTGAATTCATGTTACCACTAATACAGACAGACACAAGAGAAACTCACTTTTAATATTGCTGGAATTGTAACAGAAAGGTTGAAGCTACTAATAAGTGAAGGACAATGCCTATACCTCGCTCCTTTCTTGGCGGGGCTTAAAGTCCAGGGGCTTTATTTTCGAGTAAATACTTGTCTTCCTTTCACAACAGGAATATCAAGATCGTTGTCAGGAATAACCTGTGTTGGCTTTCACATCAGAAGCAAATGACAGCTATTTATAGTGGCATGTGGAGAAAAGGGATTGTTTTTTAGCATCAATCTGATAGTTCAACTTCGCAAAAATACTGAATTCCAAATAACTGCTCTAAAATAACGGTCAAACAAGTTCACGAATATTTAAACTTAACCTAACAACAAGAATTCAAAATTGCGAACATTACAGTTAACTGCAGTGGACATTACACCAAAAATCAACACTGCTAACCTACAATGGAAATTACTAACAAATCTCGGGGAAAATCACAGCGAAACAGCACAAGATTTCAAAGCCCATTTTAACAAACGTGTAAATTAAAATGTATGATGCTATGATGCACAAAATCATTTCAGTTCCATAAACCACATCTATACTGATTAACCAGTTAAATGTATATTAACCATTAACCAGTTAAAGGAGTACACCTTGTTTCTTGATTAAAGTAAAAACTCCTTGTTTTAATACCAGGTAAATTGAATGCTTTCCCCACAAAGAAGGCTCTACTCCACTTCTACAATGAAAGAAAAAATCAGTGACAAAAAAATAAAAGCTATAAAACTGATTATGATAGCTAGCCTAAAGTTGTTCCTGGTAGAGTTAAAGTTTTTTGTACTGTGACATATGTTTGAAACTTTGGACTCCTGCACTAGTGAAAAGGTTATCATCATATATATATATATATATATATATATATATATATATATATATATATATATATATATATATATTGGTTGCAAATTAACTATGTTTTTCTGAAATTGTATTATCACTATTTGTTAGTCATTTTATCTAAAGGTATTTGGACATCGATAAAGCTCCAAGTAAGACTAAGACTATCTAAATTGGCTATTTTCTTCAGTTTTCCTCATTATTTGATGCTGCGAACACACAAATAACAACAGTAACGTTAACTGTATATAATGCTTTAAAACAATTCAGGACAAAACCAAGCACACATGAGAAATGCAATGGTGTCCACTGATTAGTTAATTGCTGCTTAATTAATTAGTACGGCGTCTGAACAGAATCTTGTTTTAAAATCTTTCGGCTGTCTTCCCTGCAACCGCCTCAAAAATAAGGGCTTCTATGGCAACATAACAGATGCAATAATACCAACTGTGGCCGTAGCTTTACTATGGTTATATTTTACGAACAGTTGGCGGTACTAATGCAACCTAACAGAATATCACCAAATATACTGCGCCATAATGGGGGTAAAATGTCACAATTGAGTTTTAGGGTACTCCAATAATTCCAATACTTTACTTATTAGGATTTTTTCCTATCAATTCATGATTCTTCGTTCCACTAAGAATATTATCAAGCGGTCAGACAATGAGGTTTAGTGCCGTAATAAATTTTAGTGCCTGCGAACAGTATCGAAATCTAAAATTGCCTACAGTTAAAAGTAATTTATTTTCAACATTTTGAGTGCTATTTTTCGGTGTTTCTGCTTCTAACATGAACTGTTTGTTTATTTACTATAAACTTATTCAGTAAATGGAATACTGGCATACTTTTAGTTAAAAATTTACCATTCTAGTCTTTCCTTATGTTTCAATTTCCTAATATACACTTAATTTGCACATCGTGTTGATATTTATATTAGTATATCAGGCCACTCTAGTCGAATGACCTATGGCTGTCAGTACTGGGTGGCTCCATACAAATTCCAGTCGTAGACTTGCCACGTCTTGTGATGTTGTCTAGTTAAATGTGCTATGAAGCTTCGTTGTGAAGTTAATGATATAAATATCATTTGCACCCACAAAATTTATTTGCACAACAGGAAAGACAACAGTAATTGTCAGCTATTAGCCGCCATTAAGTTTTGCGACAGCCATAGTTCTTCTTATCACATAACATACGCTCGTTGTACCTACCTTTATTTGAATTTATTGGGAACCCAACAAGCATATCCTATTTGCCACCTGTAATTTCTGCTTTCGTGGTTTTCGTGAGGCACTTACTTATTTGAAAATAAAGTTGATCAGTATTTTTAAAGTGGTACTGCCTAGCGTTACTGTTACGCGGGGAATCCATAAAGTAAGTTCTATGCTTTTTACATCATGCATAGTTTCAAAACGGCTGTTTATTTAATTTCTAACATCTTTATCTACTTTTCCACATAGTTGCCATATTTGTTTAAAGATGTATCATAACGTATTTCACAGTCGGCGGGCCGATCGATTGTTTTAAACATTTTGAACCGTGCTGTGAATAGCACACTGCAGTACTACCAAAGAAAATGGCGTCATTTTACGCGCAAGGCATGCTGGGAGTCGGTGCGCAAGCGCGTTTCAATGTTCGACGAGCTACGGCGATTAGGACCTACTTTACGAATTGCACACGTGATAATGAGCAAATAAGTAGATAACTTTACCATGAACATTATTATTATCAACCCCCCCAAAAAATATACAATATATACGTGTTAAATATATAACAAACTTCGTCTCATACTTTCAAACTTTTATTCGATTCTGTTATAAATCATTTACCACCCTTATTCGCAACATGTCCATTACCACCTGTGTTGAAATTACATTACTCTTGTTAATTATGTGAATCCGAGTGAAGAGTTTCTGCAATTTCCTTTAGAAGTCAGTCTAAAGTTAGTTTAGGCCAAACAAAAAGTAAATGTATTACTTGTATAGTGGTATTAAAATATAATACATCACAGGGCACGAGCACATGGAACAGAATATTGCCCCACTCAATTTTCATTTCTTTTGTTTGAAAATAAGTAAATTTAAATCATAAAATATGTACAAAGAGCTTATTAAATTTTTAAATACCTAAATACAGTTATTTAAATTCAAAAGTACACATATTTAGATAGCTTACTTTTACTTACACGAAAAAGCTCTACAAAAACCCAACAAAGGATTTCAGAATATTAGGTGATATATTTAATCAAATTGCAGTCAAATACTAACTGGTATTATCTTGATAGACTCAATATATTTTTTCGGAGCTTTATAGCCAAAGTACCTTAAGTCGTTTTCTACGCAGCTAGGGATTGGTTTACAGAACTAATGAGGGTAAGGGAGCTAGTTGGGGGTGAAAGAAGCCTTATTTATTGGTGGCAAAGTGAAAACAACACGAAGAAGGGAACTTAGTTTCCTCTACACTTCCGGTTGTTTCAACTTGCTCTCAAAATATTGGGTCACGTCTATAAATATGTATTACTGTGAAGCATTCTGGAGGTATATGTTACTTATAGGTTAAAAATGGAGCTCTTTAATTATTTACAAACTAATTTGCAACAAATGTCTAGCTTCATGATTGTGACTATTGTTTAAATAGTAAAAGCCTGTGAAAAATATACTCCTAGACATCTTAACAAAAACTAACAACTTATAAGCTCTAATCTAGCTTTTTATAAACTATTTAAACATTATCCTCGAAGTAAAATATATACTAATCCCTTCTTTCAAGCAGCCCAAAATTACTGTTTTCGTCATAATAAGCTCCAAAAGTTTTAAAATTGAAATGCTCAAGCTGCACAACAATGGAGATTGCTCAGCATTGACTAGAGTTTTAAGGCAATGTTGCCAATTTAAAGGCATAGAACGAGAGTAGTCATTTTCATCTATTGCTAGCCAAAGGCTGCACCATTAGATTACAAATACGTATATTTAAACAACTTCTACTAGATTACTTAACTTATTAGAAATTTCATAGTTTCATAAAAGCCTAGATCACTAAAATTAATTTTATATTCATTAACGTTTTATATTTTTAAATTATTTATTTGATATGGATGTTAGTATTTAAAAATTAGAATAAATTTTGTAACAGATGTATTTAATGATTCCTAAGAAACATTGTACCTACAAACGATGTGAAATGTCATTAAATCCTTGTTGCACAAATGCTATGCATTTTGAGTACAGTTTAAAGTAAGAAATCACAGTAAATTGTTTTAACTTAATAATAATTTTAAGTTTTGTAGTTATAAGCGAGAGACTCTGTATGTCAACATATTAATGACAACATGTCATTAATAAATAAAAAACTAAAAAAAAAAAAAAAAAATACACATATATTTCATTTTTTGAATTGATTCCTATATCAACCTCTAGTAGATTAAAGGAAGTACCAACTCTTAGAAAACAAAAAGTCCGCTGCTACAAGAACGTGCTAATTCGGTACGTCATTTCATGTTATAAATTCAAAACATTCTTATTTTAATTTGCAACCACACTGTCTTTTCCAGAAGCGTCGCTTCTAAGAGATTCAATCTTTGGAAAGGTCGAACTCACTATCGTGGGCCTCTTTACTTTGCTTACTCTTATTCTTCTTCTCGTTCTCCTCCTCCTACTTCTTATCTTTTTTCTTCTTCCTCTTCGCCTTCTTTTTCTTCCTCCTCTTCTTCTAGCTAGATTAAACCACCTTGTTTGCACCTTCTTCCACAAAATGTTGAACCTAAAATTCCTAGCTATACTAATGACATATTTCTTTGCAGTTGTTCTCCACAAACGTGTTGGCAATGTTACTTCCATTAAACCTATATCAGTACAAAAACTGTATCAATCCAAAAATGGATTATGAACCCAAACCCACTAACAACCACACCACAGAATGACTATTTTCAAGCATAATTTGAGTAACAATAATAACTGCCCCTACTTACTATAAGCAGTAGAGCAAGTAATGTGCTGTAAAAGAAAAGAAAATAGAAAGAAAAAGTAAGTTATGGGTTTAGGGTACAGAATAAAAGGGCACTTGGACTTACACCTACATAGATCCATTGTGGCTACCTGCCACCTTCTAGGAGGAAGGGATGAAGGTAAGTATCACATGAAGATACAGACCTCCAAGACACGCGGATATCCCTATAATTCCAGCTATCTGTCCCAGTGCTGGAGAAGTGATAAACTATGCATCTACTCAAGCATCCGCACGATCTGTCCGGCACCGCCACGAAACCCACAACAGGAAAGATAGGAAACTGAAATTACGATTAGGAATTCTTAGTTAACCAGAAGCACCCCAGTATTCGGCTAGAAACAGGAAAAACCACGAAAAACGCAGTGACCAGCCGTCGGGAATCAAAACCGGCATCTCTCGATTTCTAGCCTCTCATGTTACAACGTAAGTATTTGAATTAACTGAATGTTCATATTAATCCCACAGATCACAATTACTAACCCTAGGACAGTAAAATTATTGTGACTTCGGCCCACGGCAGCGGCAACACAACAAAGGACGGAGGGGTCGGGCTGCCCCACCCCATTTGCGCGGAGCGTAATAAAGACGTTCAAGGTCAAGTTTCCCCACACCACTCACGCGAGCAAGCACGTAACAAACAACAATCATACGGAAATATAAAGGGTTTTCCAGAGCATTCGAGAAACGTCCGGTAGTGTTTGTCTAAGTTCGAGAAAGGTCCCTGTTACGTTATCCTCACTATATGAGACGAGGCAACGAGTCAGAATAATTACGGTTACAGATATGAGCCGGGCAGTGTGTCAGTGAGTGCACGGCAGCTGTGTGTGTGGTACTGTCGTCGTGAAAGATATATCTCGTCGAATTGAAGAAGTTTTAATGAGTGTTGAGTGATAGTATCGTCAGAGTTACTGTTTGAGAGACAGAGAAAGTGAAGAAAGACAGTGAAAGAACTGAGTCAAGGTTACGAGAAAAAAACAGCTGTGAGTTGTAATATCACGAAAGACTGAAGATTGTGTTAACGTCAGTGAAAGAGAACGGTCTACTTGTGATAACATTTTGGAAAAAATAAAGTGACCGAAAAAATAATTGCACTGATTTTCTCTTTTTGCCATACTGCTTTCAAGAGTGGGATTCGTTGAATTGCGGTTTTTGTTACATTATTTTAGGTTACATGCCCTTGTTACAATAGGCTACGAATCTTGTAGTATGTATTCATTTTAAGTGATAGTGTTTGTAATGTGAGATCAGTTTGTTGATGAAGTGCTGAATGATATTGTAACTAAAAACGTAATGTTTGTGTCTAAAAATGTAGAAAGTTAATGTAGGTTGACAAAATGACAAGTCCAGTTCCTATTTGTTTAACTTTATTGTTTTCTAAAATTGAGCTACAAAAATACGGTGCTCCTTTATCGGTGATACAGTCTTCAACTGGTTGTGAACTTGTAACTCACAGCTGTTCTGTCTGATCACAACCTTGACATGTACTTCAGTGTCTTAGTTCTGCTCTCTCTCTCTCTCTCTCTCTCTCTCTCTCTCTCTCTCTCTCTCTCTCTGTGCTGGTTTCGACAATCACACTCACTAAAACTGCTTCACACAACAAACAACTCCTACGTGACGATTACATGTCTCAAAACTGCCTCTGTTGACACATAGCCACATTTCTCTCAACGACCACTGTGTGTGTGTGTGTGTGTGTGTGTGTGTGTGTGTGTGTGTGTGTGTGTGTGTGTGTGTGCGCGCGCGCGCACTTACGACTCCACAAAAGTTGGCTCTCTCGACTAGATTGTACAGTGAAATCCTGATAACCCAACCTAACGTGGACTGAGAGGCTGTCGAGTTACCGAAATGTCGAGTTTTATGGAATATGGAGTCTGTTATTCACAACTCATAACAGCATGTAGCAATTTACATAACTACATATTCTAGTATAGGAAACAAAAATATAACATAGGTATTCTAAAGTGTGTCATATAGCAATATGTTCCCATATGTCCGGTCTCTTTGACACATCCAATGTAATTTTCATTGCCATGTTAACTTATCTTTTCTTCTCACTCGACGTTTTCACAGCCATAAGCACAACTCAACACAACACTAAGGGTAAGCCCGAAATGTTGAAAGCTGCACATTATTCAGAAGTATGTAACTAAAAGTTTAGTTTACCACGTACTTTTAGACGTGGCGAATGACCTTGCTAGAATCTGCACGAATGACATAATGCAATTTGATGATGGGGGCCAAGTATCTGTTTCCTTCCTTGAAATAGACAAGACACTACTGATAATGCGAGATGGTCCGCGATGTTTATGCACTACACGGAAGTCGGAAAGCCAGCCTGACACCATATGGTCTTATAAATACAAAAGTGAACTAGATCATAAACCACCTCGTAATTGGTCACGTCTAAAAAATACCTCTGTCCTGCGTAATGCATTAAACCTTCAAACCCTCCTAATAAGTGTTTATGTATCCACGTTAATTATTAGCGGCAAGCTTTTGGTTTTGTGATAATGGTCTGCTTATGTTCTGACTACGCATTAATACTTACTTTTCTTACTGTGAGGAAGAAATGTCGTAGGTGGTATATGTATCTATTAATTAAAATGTATCTATACTGTTTATACCGCATAGTAGGTAAGAGAAATTATTACAATTAAGCTTAACGATACAAAATAAATAAATAAAACGACGTTGAGTTATCGGAATTCTACTGTATAGAAAATAATGGCGTAACACGGATTTTTCTCGCTATTCACGTTTTCTGAACTTATCGTAAATACGTCTACCATAAGTGTCGAGAACAATTTAGAAACGGCTTCTTTTAACACACGCATAGTTGCCTTTGTTCTGGCCGCTCCATTGTAGGCGGTCACATAATTACAAACAGTGGTACAAGGTAGCTAACATGAACTTGTTTGAGGCGCGCGACCGCCCAGTGGTGTGAGACAACTTAACCTTGAGCGTCTCTCTGATGGCGTCACTATACACAATAAGCAACGGTGATCAAAACTTGGATAATGAAAGCTTTTATAAACCAGAAACATAAAGTCCATATTTAAATATACAGGCTGTCAAGAATTTCTATACACTCTTTTATCCAACAACTGAATAATACATTTTTGTCCTTGACAAAACGTTTCAGAAACAAATATAAAAACACTTTATAGATATAGGTTACGGTATATTAAAAACCTTCAAGAAACGCTCATCAATCAGCGAGAAGCTGTCATTTACAGATGGAAAACATTTACCCCTGCATCCAGAACTACTACGGCCATTTTTGGGGATATAAAAGAGTCCTCTATAACTCATTAGAGAAATTTCACAATGTTACAAACTGCTAATATTAATGTTTAGTCTATAAATAAACAATGAAAATGAAGCTCAACAATTAGACGCAAGATAAAACTGACATTCAGGTTGCCAAATGAAGTTCAGAGACAATATTAAGTACATGCGGTCACAAATTGCATAACCCAGGGCAAAAAATGACCTTCAGAATAAAAGTTGCATTTTTATTTACAATTTTTAAAATTTTATCCAGATAAATTTACGCTGTAATACTTTATAAGGTAAAAGAAAATAGAAAAAGACCCACAGACATAGCGATAGGTATACTTTATGATTTTTTTTAATAAAGGAATAATGTATGGGCAACTTTTACACGTGCTTGGTGGTTCTAGGCTCATTAACGTATTGCACTGAAACCTTGAACGCCTGGGCTGCGAATGTTAATTGATAACGCCCTCATTCAGTACGAGTATATCAAATATATCAGTGCTATTCAACTTTTTCTCCGCATATCCCTAAAAATAATATTCCATTCCAACCCATACCCCTAGGCCTAGGTCCTAGTCAAGCCCTAGAGTTATCAACTCATGTACATATATTTATAGTTGAACCTGATTTATATTTATATCAAGGGGAAGAGGCAAGGTTACTTATAACTCAGAATTACTTACAATTACTGAGATTTTGATAATGCATCATATTTTTTTACCTTCTCTACTACGTATAGTGAAGTAGGGGAAGTATTATATTCTACCCAAAATTTCGATGTCGAGATTTCAGCGGAAATATATGTTTTGAGGCCCTCCAAAAAAGAAGCATTTTTAGAAAAAGGTCCGTGTGTGTGTGTGTGTGTGTGTGTGTGTGTGTGTGTGTGTGTGTGTGTGTGTGTGTGTGCGTGTCTGTGTCTGTCAGTCTGTAGACAGCATTACTCAAAAAAGAAAAGTCGGTTAAAAACCTAAGTTGCTATTTAAGTTTAATGTCTTTCAAGGATGCGACACGGAGATTTTAAAGAAAATTACTCCACCCTAAACTACCTTTTACATGGAAAATTTGTATTTTCTTGAAAATAGCTCTAACAGTTTTGATTAAAGTACCATACGTCTGAGATATTTTTATAACAAATGAAATGTCTATCTTGAATTTTCTGGCTATAGCCCATGAAGTATTTACTCTGGATGACTTTTGCATAACTGGTAAACCGTAAGAGATAGACTAAATCTTACTATACAAAAATGTAGTTCTTGCTAAAACACACAATTTATGTCCGGATAATTTTTTTTGTAGAGTGAATCATTTCGGAAATATTCCTCGTTATTTGTGTAAGTTTTGAGGAACATACTTCTGACAAACGGAATATCGCTATTCGTTTTTATATGTTAACCGAGCAAAGAGAACGGAATCTCAAAGCTTTAAAAGATTTGATTATCGCTCAAAGCCTACTGTATTCCCATATTCCCGTTGCACGTGCAAGAAAACGAGCAATAAGATAATTGCTGCAAATGTTTATCTCAACTAACACGAAGAAGACAGAAGAATAAGAGTTTGCAAGAATGGTTAGTACAAGAGTGGAGAAGGTCATGTGCAACACATAAGATTTTTAAAAAAAGCAATACAGAGGGCCTACATATGTAAACCTTTACAAACAACAAAGATATATACGAGAAAACATTATTTTGAAATTGGTCCTCTAAATAAATCAGTTAATTTTGCTTGTTTCACTTTTCTTGCATTAAGTGCCTACACCTCATTTTGTTACTGATGACTAGGACTCACATTTTTAGGTAAATACATATTTTGTTTGCGTCCTAGTATGAACTTCAAATTTATTTTAATGTTCTGGATATTCACACCGAAGCAAATATTTTAAGTTTTATTGCACATAAAATAGCATATTTTCTGATTTTTAATGTAAATACAAATTTTCGGATATTCACATAAATTACACAAAAATCGCATAAAGGAAACATTTTTAAAATAATTTTTACATAAATGACATGAAAGCAGCAAATTATTTTAACAAGTCATTATTCACTTCTTTAATGCTCAATTACGCATGCTAGATGTCGCAATTTGTTATTCATTATTGGAAGAACTGATATGTCAGTTATAGTATTCCTTCAGTTGGAAGAAAATATAACACCCCGATTACTCTAGCAATATGAGCGTGCAAGATAAGAACTGGAAATTCCTCCACTGCACCTATTATCGCTTCCTCTGTGATTCCATAAAGAAACTGGAATCGGTAGTAATTGTCTGGGAGAAGCAGTTCAAGTAGTACAGGATGTGGAAAAACAACTTAAGGTTCTTTTTGTTCCTACAGCACAAATCCTAAAAACAAAATGCAAGGAAGTGTTCGAAAATTATTTAACAGTCTATAAAATTTTAAATGTGTTGGATGGGCAACATGAAATTATTGATGCTAGTGTGAGCGACATAACATGATGCTAGACTGACTTCTTGTGACGTGGAATGATTGTTTTCGAAATTCAAGACAATTTTTCGTGACAATCGTCAAATCTTTCGGGATGGAAAATTTGAGGAATCATACGATCTATACGGTAATTCTAACGTACTTGGTGATTTCTTTCCAGAATAATGTCTGGTGAGTAATTTGTAGTAATAGTATTAGGTACTTCAGCCACTCAGATCTTAAACATATTTTATTTAGCACATATTTTTTTTAATTTTTAGCACATATTTTCGACATTTTTAGCACATACAAATATTTTCCAAGTTTTTAGCACCAAAAAATCCGGGCCCTACTGATGACTGTAAGTAGCGTGATATAAGCAATTCCTAAGTCTGAGTAATTTAGGTTTCAGTTTTGTGTGGATTAAGTTCTATCTCTCGTATGAATTTTATTTTCTGATCTGGTGTATAACATTTCCTTTTTCTGTTCTCCCTGGCTGATTAAAAGCAACTAACAACTGAAAAACAAAACCGCTGTTCAACAGTGAACATCAGATACCGAAAATTGTTATGTTTACTTTTCATTTGTTTGTACAACATTGTCGCGACGAAACCCCCGCTGAGGTTGGTCTTTGTCAACAGAGATAAGGGAAATATGCCTCACGTTTCTTTTAAGATAATGTATGCTGTGTGCTCATTAAAATTACGTAAAACTCAGTTCTATTTCATTGAAATTTAATACGTATAACTGCGAATTACTTGCAAATGCATTACGTATAACTAAGGTTTTATTAACACGGTTTTAAATTACATTTTGCCGGGACCTATACAAATTTACATATAAATGCAAATTGCATGGAACTGGGTTACGTATAAAGTAGCTTCAACTATATAACCATATCTAAAATAGATTATATACAATTTATAACTTATTAAATACTGCAAAAAGGAGTATGCTTAAATGTATAAACTAAATACAGGGACTAAGTTATAGATCACACACGCACGCACTCACGCACACACACACACGCGCGCGCGCGCGGATTTGTATATTTTTCTGAACTGTTAATAAGGTGCTGAGCTTAGTTGCGTGGGTTTTTTTTTTTGACATTCGGCTTTTCTGTTGGTGGTTCAAACTTCGCTTGTGCGAGCATCAACGGTAATTCAAGCGATTTTTGTTTCAGTTTGGTTGCTGTAAATGCAAAGAAACCCTGCTAACACAAATAAGTAGAGACGAATGGAAGACGGCAGTATCAGTAAGCTCGTGGCAGATACTCTTTGAGTGCATAACAGCAGAAATTACAAATGGACATGTTTTCGACTTCCATTTTAGGTGAACTGCCAACGTACATTTTCAAACAACTTTCTTTTAATTTTGTGGGGAGATTAGATGAATTATGGCGTTGGTGCAAAACGGATTTGTAATCCATTCTTCTTGTGTATTATCTTTTTCAATTTCTGGAAAATGTTTTAAAAACTGTTATCTGAGATTACTTAGTTGGAATTTGATTATTTTCAAAAAGGCAATCAGCAATACTAACTTCACTTCGTTCATTATTTTCCAACACATTAAAAAAAAAAAAAAAAAAAAAAAAAAAAAAAAAAAATCTGCAACATTCGCTTTATTAACGCAATCAATGCAAAATAAAAATTTCTTGTAAAACACCTTTACTTTATGGTGAGCTTTAAAATATGCCTGAAAAATCTTGGAATTAAAGATTGAATAAATAAATCAAATATGCTAATTGTCAAACCCACTAATCTTCCAAATAATTCACCAGATCGGATTTTAATTTTGTAAGAAAATATGTTACCTCATTTTTCAGTTGCAATTCTGGTAATAACCAGCATGCCTCGGCGTGCAAAAACAATTATGTGTAGTTCCCACCTTTCCACACATTTCTTTCTTTCTGTTTTGCTTTTGTTTGTTTGAAAAGACGAGACTTAGTACACGTGAGTTTATAAAATTGACTACTTTTATAGCAATGTACATTCGCAGACATCGTTACTGCTATCGGCGTTTGAAACAAAGAATACAAATTATTAGCGAGTGCAGTGTAAGATGTCATTGTTGGGAAGATGGTAGAGTAAGCATGCTGGTTTCTTGGACAGAGGATAATACAAAATTCTCTGACTGAAATATTTTTTCTAATTTGAGATCATTCAAGAAATATATTATACCAACGGTAAGCGTATTTTAAGTTGCATGTACTCCCTAAGAGATCTTCGCGTACCCCTGGGGGTACACGTACCCCAGGTTGAATATGAATACCATTCATGCATCACATGACTTCAATGCGGGTATAAGAACGTATCTGACACTACTGGAGACATCAATGCGGGTATAAGAATGTATCTCACACTACTGGAGACTTCTACGCGGGTATATTACATTTATCACATACACATTACATTGAATACTTCACTCGGATATAGGAACGTATCTCACACTACTGGAGACTTCTACGCGGGTATATTACATTTATCACATACACATTACATTGAATACTTCACTCGGATATAGGAACGTATCTCACACTACTGGAGACTTCAATGTGGGTATAAGAATGTATCTCACACTACTGGAGACTTCAATGTGGGTATAAGAATGTATCTCACACTACTGGAGACTTCAATGTGGGTATAAGAATGTATCTCACACTACTGGAGACTTCAATGTGGGTATAAGAATGTATCTCACACTACTGGAGACTTCAATGTGGGTATAAGAATGTATCTCACACTACTGGTGACTTCAATGTGGGTATAAGAATGTATCTCACACTACTGGAGACTTCAATGTGGGTATAAGAATGTATCTCACACTACTGGAGACTTCAATGTGGGTATAAGAATGTATCTCACACTACTGGAGACTTCTACGCGGGTATATTACATTTATCACATACACATTACATTGAATACTTCACTTGGATATAGGAACGTATCTGACACTACTGGAGACTTCAATGTGGGTATAAGAATGTATCTCACACTACTGGAGACTTCTACGCGGGTATATTACATTTATCACATACACATTACATTGAATACTTCACTCGGATATAGGAACGTATCTGACACTACTGGAGACTTCAATGTGGGTAAAAGAATGTATCTCACACTACTGGAGACTTCAATGTGGGTATAAGAATGTATCTCACACTACTGGAGACTTCTACGCGGGTATATTACATTTATCACATACACATTACATTGAATACTTCACTCGGATATAGGAACGTATCTGACACTACTGGAGACTTCAATGTAGGTAAAAGAGAATCTCACACTACTGGAGACTTCAATGTGGGTATAAGAATGTATCTCACACTACTGGAGACTTCTACGCGGGTGTATTACATTTATCACATACACATTACATTGAATACTTCACTCGGATATAGGAACGTATGTGACACTACTGGAGACTTCAATGTGGGTATAAGAATGTATCTCACACTACTGGAGACTTCTACGCGGGTATATTACATTTATCACATACACATTACATTGAATACTTCACTCGGATATAGGAACGTATCTGACACTACTGGAGACTTCAATGTGGGTAAAAGAATGTATTTCACACTACTGGAGACTTCAATGTGGGTATAAGAATGTATCTCACACTACTGGAGACTTCTAGGCGGGTATATTACATTTATCACATACACATTACATTGAATACTTTACTCGGATATAGGAACGTATCTGACACTACTGGAGACTTCAATGTGGGTAAAAGAGAATCTCACACTACTGGAGACTTCAATGTGGGTATAAGAATGTATCTCACACTACTGGAGACTTCTACGCGGGTATATTACATTTATCACATACACATTACATTGAATACTTCACTCGGATATAGGAACGTATGTGACACTACTGGAGACTTCAATGTGGGTATAAGAATGTATCTCACACTACTGGAGACTTCTACGCGGGTATATAACATTTATCACATACACATTACATTGGATACTTCAACTCTAACAATGTATCACAAACCTATAAAGAGAGGCGATCTGTGAATTTTTCAAAAGCCAAAGTAATCTACTGAGATTTTTTAAGAAACGCTTTTTCACCTCTTATGTCGGTATAAGTAATTACTGTTTTAAATTTTGTTGCGGATATGCGAAAAAAAAAATGGAAGTGCGAGTTACTATATTAAAAATGTTCCTGGCCATGCAACTTTCATAATGTTTAAACAGCATTTTATATTGATGTTCCTCATTGGACTAGAATATCAGGTTTTTAAGAAATATACTTTTAAATTAATTACTGTTTAAAACACTTTAAGAGTCTAAAATAAAGGCATCTCTAAGAAAATACTGAGCAATTGATGCACTAAATTTTCGACTACTGCAAATAGTTTTCAATCACCAGTTGGGCGCAAAGTAACTGAGATATTCTCGTAACAAACACAATCTCTCATTTAAATGTTTATTTTTCTATAGACTTCTTATAAGGAAACCGAAAGTAATTATTTCAAATATTGACTGTGCCACATAAAGATCGACAAACTGAAGTTTCTAAAATGACATTCCTATTTCTAAAATTTCTCTGTACGTGTTTTAGAGCATTCCACTCGAAAACTCAAAACAAAGGGTCGTTGTTAGACATTGGCTGCGTTTTGAAGGAAAAAAATCAATAAATAAAAGGTAACAGTAATAACAAATTTAAAAATAATGAAGTTGATCATTCATACCTAAGTACTTTAATTAATGATGCTTTTGAAATAAAATAAGCTAAAACAGTTGGGATGAAGGGAATTTCTAGATATATTTTAGGAATATGTTATTTTCAACCATGTTTATATTTGCACAAAAAATGCGTTTGCTTGTGAAAGAAATACCGAAATTCTGGGCCGTACCGACGTATTATGCTTGATATCCAACCAATTTAGTACATTTATTATTACTATTATTAATTATTATTATTGTTATTGTTGTTGTTATTATTATTGTTATTGTTGTTGTTATTATTATTATTATTATTATTATTATTATTATTATTATTATTATTATTATTATTATTATTATTATTATTATTATTACTATTATTACTATTATTACTATTATTACTATTATTATTATTACTATTATTATTACTATTATTATTACTATTATAATTATTACTATTACTATTACTATTATTATTACTATTATTACTACTATTATTATTATTATTATTATTATTATTATTATTATTATTATTATTATTATTATTATTATTATTATTATTATTATTATTATTATTATTATTACTATTACTATTATTACTATTATTACTATTATTATTATTATTACTATTATTATTACTATTATAATTATTACTATTATAATTATTACTATTACTATTACTATTATTATTACTATTATTACTATTACTATTATTATTATTATTATTATTATTATTATTATTATTATTATTATTATTAATGTTACTATTATTTATTTTTTATTTTTCATTTTATTTATTTGTTTTATTTATTCATTCATTCATTTATTTATTTTATTTTATTTATTTATTTTTTTTTTTTTTTTGAAAACAGAAAACACTGTGCATTGCACATCTCAGCATATTATTACGATCTAATGCCAAATATTCTCTAGCAAAAATATATCTTTAAACCTGAAATTCTATCACCTAATTGCATAAGTCAAGTAATATGTAAGCATGTGCATTTTATCTTAACAAAACGGTTATCACTATTTCATTTCTATGTTCAAGTATGCCTCAGTATTAAAGGGTAAATTCATTTGCCTTTAAGAGGTGGAACCAGGACTGAAAACTTTAGTGGCATAGCCGGGATTTGAACCACGGCTGGTTAACCACTAAGCTACCATGACCAACTTGCCCGTATGACATTAAATTCCCTACTTGATTTTCCACCTCCTAAAAAGTGCCCACACATGGCTTGTGTGTTTAAAAACACCTGCATTAAGTTTGTTGACACAAGTAAATAATTAATTGTCATAATTTATCTTTCCTTTCTGCATGAGACAAACGACTTAGTAATTTATATAATAATTATAAGCACCAGTCTTGAGTAAACTTGTTTTCAAAGCTCTATCGTAATCTCTAGTAGGAAATAATCCTTTT
Source organism: Tenodera sinensis (assembly GCA_030765045.1). Classification (NCBI taxonomy): domain Eukaryota; kingdom Metazoa; phylum Arthropoda; class Insecta; order Mantodea; family Mantidae; genus Tenodera; species Tenodera sinensis. Next base: position 52,775,781 of record CM060968.1, read on the forward strand.
CCTGTCTTTAATCACCGAAGAAGTCGCTGAACCAAACCACACTTTAGAAGTTCGTGTACTTGCAATAGAGCGCAGCATGTAACTGCTCGGCAGTGCACTTTTCAGTGATCTGCAGAAGATGTCGTTACTGTAACCATGGCGAGAGCGTCTGTAACCACAAGAACTCACGACCTTCTGGAGGCAGACCAGATGTGTTTACTGGTTCCATCTAGAACACATACGTTTAACTAAATAGTAAGTTTGTACACTAGCGGGCGCTTACGGTACTACTTACTCATGCAAGACTCGTGCCAAGAACAAACCGACTTCTATAGATGTGCAATTGAAATACAACTGTAACCGGGGGTTTTGTTGCAAAATTAAAACTAGTGTTGCTCAACTAATTCTTTCAATTTTTCCAAGCCGTCTCGAAGGGATGTTGTGTTGCAGTCACTTTTCTTTTACGACAGGAGATCGCTTTTGCATATCGCATTCCACTTGAGAGCCAATGTCACATACGGCATTGGATCTAACTCAGAAAGAAGAGATCCAGTGCATTGACCTTTGGGCAGGTGTTGTCTGGTTCTTTGGGGATTGATGGTATAGATCATATAGATTTCTAAGAATGTCTGAAAGTAATCTATTTGTGGAATAATTCACAGCAATGCTGTTACAGCAATGCTAGATTATAATTGACATACCTAAAAATTGTTTAAGTTGCACCCTTACAACTTTGGCTTCTGTTGCTGAGGCACCGTTACATGACAAATATATGAGACATTATTTTAAAGATATTCTTCTACATAAAACTTTACACTTAACTTGTTTTCAACAAGCGGTCGACAATAATGATTGATTTAGATAGGTAAAATTTATTCATTTTCGATTTTGGATGACTAATTGATACTAAATTACTTGCCCTGAATCCAGAAAATCGCAATTTTGATTGGGATGCAAATACAGTACAGAAAAATCACGAGACTTTCTTTACCCAAGTATACAAATTGATGCTATACCTACCCCGTATATTTATACCATTTATATAAACAGTGATTATTCTACTCATTTTGTCTGGGAATTAATAAAAATGAAAGCACTAAGTGAAACAAATGCAAATGAGAAGACAACGGCACATCACTGTATGCTGCGTGACTTTGAAATTAAATGAAACTGTTTTGCATATCACGAGAAACAAACCATTTGCAAAAATCTGATTTGTTGCATTCACATTACCTTCTCTACTCCGTCTTCTACAATCTGTTCCTCTTCCACCTACATCTGGTTACTAGAGATAAAACCTAACTAACATTTTCAAAATTCGGGTCTGTACAACACAAGATAAAGCGATTGTCAAATGTTTTGATCGCTATGACTTTGAAGATCCATTCTCTTTGCAGTGCCTCTGTGGTCTCGTAGCATTCTAATATCCACATTCAGAAGTCCCAGGATTGATTCCCAGTTGCATGATGGAAATCTTTCTTAAACGGGGATTATACCCCAACCTTCTTTGAGACTGAAAGTATGAGTAAGGGAGTAAATACGTGGTGTGTGAATGTAACAGAAGTATGACATCATGCTGGCTAAACTGTGCTCAAAAACGAACAAAAATACAGCATAAATAGCGTCAAATATGAAGCATTTGAAAATTGAAACCAATAATAAATGCTATCTAGATGTGGTTAACGACCCAAGAAGTTCAGTTTACTTATATTGTGTGCATTAACAAGATCTATATTTTTCAGCAATAAGATTTTGTCTATTTCTTAGGTTTATCAATTATGCAAGTCATTCAGGATAAAGAGGACTTCACAGGCTATTCCAAAAAAAAAATCAGGAAATATATTTTATTTCTAATGTGAATATCTTAAATATCAGGCATTTCAATCAAAATCGTTGTAGCCATTTTGACAAAATAAAAACCAATGAAAATGTTGCATCTAAAGCACGTTTGGAGCGGAGATTTATTTTGAAAATCTTTCTGTCGCACCCTTGAAAGCCGAACTTAAATACCACGTTTCGTAATTAATGGACTTTCCGCTTATCAGTTCTGCTTTTCACAGACACCTAGACACCATACACACAGAAAGGGAGAGGGAAAGAGAAAGAAAGTGTGTGTGTGAGAGAGAGAGAGAGAGAGAGAAAGAGAGAGAGAGAGAGAGGTTGAGAGAAGGGAAGAGAGAAATCTTTTATAAAAATTATTTTTTATTCAGAGGCTCTCAAAATTTGCATTTCTGGTGAAGTGTTTCTATCCAATTTTTGGATGGAATTCTGTGCTTCTTTTACTTACTACAGGCAGAGAAAAGTACATATGCAGAGCTGGCGCAACAAAAGCTTTCCAATCTGCAGGATGAGCAGAAGATATTTTCGTAAACGTGCCGTAACGCCTGCTGCAGGGCAACAGTATCCCTATTACGGGCTCCAGTATCTAACAGGTCTCGAGGTGTGCATATAACAGCGGATGAGTAGATGGGTAGTAGACAGCGGGAGCGACAGATACAGTTTGTGAAGTGGAAGTGGCATGTGGCATTTCAAATAAGCGAGATAATCCAACTTTATCCGAGTAGTACCGAAGTCTTGCTCAGCTCTCTTTGGCAAGGTTTCCTTGCGTTACTTCTACAAGTGTTGAAAAATCCCTACTAAAACCAGCAGACATCTCTGGAATAATAATCGCACAATTTTATACAGGTATAAACTGTGAATTTTAACGAGATGGCATCTTTTCCCATATTAAACCTTTGTCTCTAATTGCCTACCGTTAGCAAAATTCCATAAGACTGAACAAGGCTTCAGAGCGTACACTAGAAAACTCTAAATATGCATATTTTTCCTCCATGTCAATATATCAAACATTTTCATCAAAATGGTTAGAGCCATTTTAGTAAAATTAAAAAGGAAACAGAAGTGTGTGGGGATTTTATGTAAATGTTTGGTCTTATCCTTGAAATATTGTGTATTTATATTCCAAGTTGCACAGACTTACATACACACTTTCACAGACGCATCCCCCCACACAGAAACACCTACACTGACACAGACACACACACACACACAGACACACCCCCACGCACACAGACTCACCCCCACGTACAACACACACAATCCCACACACGCACACGTACACCTGCACACAGAGACAGACTCCCCCCCCCCCCAAACACACACAGACACATTTACAGAGACACCCCATGTACGACACACACAATCCCACACACGCACACGCACACCTGCACACAGAGACAGACTCCCCCCCCCCAAACACACACAGACACATTTACAGAGACACCCCCATGTACGACAAACACAATCACACACACACACACGCACACGCACACGCACACCTGCACACAGAGACAGTCTCCCCCCACCCCCACACAGACACATTTACAGAGACACCCCCATGTACGGCAAACACAATCACACACACACGCACACGCACACCTGCACACAGAGACAGACTCCCCCCCCCCCCCAAACACACACAGACACATTTACAGAGACACCCCCATGTGCGACAAACACAATCACAGGCACACGCACACAGAGACAGACTCCCCCCCTCCCCCTAACACACACAGACACATTTACAGAGACACCCCCATGTACGACAAACACAATCACACACACACGCACACGCACACAGAGACAGACTCCCCCCCCCCCTCCCCCAAACACACACAGACACATTTACAGAGACACGCCCATGTACGACAAACACAATCACACACACATATGCTCAATATGCCAATGCAATTGATCTGACAAAAAATAATTGAACTGTATAAATCTAAATAATTATTCATGTTAATTAATATATGATTATCAGTTTACTTTGTAAGCAAACCCAACATGTAGTATTACATATTGTAATGGAACATGTAGAACAATAAAGAATCATAAAAAAAAATATAAAAAAAAATCACACACACACAGACATACTTACAGAGACACCCCCATGTACGACAAACACAATCACACACACACACACACACACACACACACACACACACACACACACACACACACACACACACACACACACACAGACACATTTACAGGGACACCCCCATGTACGACAAACACAATCACACACACATATGTTCAATATGCCAATGCAATTGATCTGACAAAAAATAATTGAACTGTATAAATCTAAATAATTATTCATGTTAATTAATATATGATTATCAGTTTACTTTGTAAGCAAACCCAACATGAAGTATTACATATTGTAATGGAACATGTAGAACAATAAAGAACCATAAAAAAAAAAAAAAAAAAAAAAAAAAAAAAAATCACACACACACACACACACACACACACACACACACACACACACACACACACACACACACACAGACACACTTACAGAGACACACCCCACGTACGACACACACAGACACCCCCCCAAAACACACAGTCAGGTAGAACAGGTAGCAGTACTAAGAGAGTTAGAACAAATTAATCAAATTACATATGTAGAATAGAAGTCATTGCGGTCTATCCAGGTAGCAGAATAACAATGGACTCGGTGAAGAACTTAAAAAATCATAGTTCCCTAATAGAACACATCAGATATCAAATGGGACTGCTTGGACTAGACAGCTGGAAAATATACATAGGATGGGTAAAAAGGCATGCCGATATCCAAGGAAAGGAGACGGTGGACAAACTAGCGAAAAAAGCAATCAAAGGAGGAGTTGAACTAGCTTATCAGAAGTACCTACAGCAATAGTACGAAGATAAATCAGAGACCAGCATTTCCGACTGGCAAAAGGAACGAGAGACTTCACAGAAAGCAAAGAAAACGGGACTCTACTTCCCAGATGTCATAAAACGACTTAAGAGGACCGTACCAATTTCACCGAACTTACAGCGTATAGGGTAAACAGAGAAGGGGTCGCACCGCGACCAACGCAGACCTATTGTGGGTACCACCCTCCAGGAGGCAGAAACCACAGTGTACCACATCTTTCTCTACTTACCTTGGTACCACAGGGTTGCAACTAGACAGGCCACAGAAACGGCTTCTAAGCTCGGATATAATACTGACTCCGGCCGTGAAAGCTTCCGACTGTTCATTTGATGATGTATAACATTAAATATGTATTACGCATTATGCAATTATGAGGTGTTATTAGGAATATGTAGGTATCTCCTAGAATGTATAGTTCTTTTTTCCAAAATACGATACCTCTGCCCCACTCCGCCGCCAAAGATGGCATTACTTTAGGATATAGGTTTTACAAGGTTTGGGCTTAAAAATATAAAGGAACCACAAACACACACCCACAGACACAGGTACCAATACATACAAACACACACACAAACACACCCATAGACACACGTACACATACACAAATACACACCCACAGACACAGGTACCAATACATGCAAACACACACACTCACAGGTACTCTTTCACAAAAGTAAATACCCACCTTCAGCTAAACCTGCCCCAAGGGTCACCTAAACCTTAGGCTGCTTGCATGGATGGTATGAGAATTAAATTAGTAATGTGCTTCCCTTGCTGTCCAAAGGACGTGGCAGCCATGTCTCCTCTTAGCTCACTCACCTCACTGTTTTAAAACGCAATATTTCAGCAATCCTTCTAAATTAACGGGCAAACATTGCAAATTTAACTTCAGTGCATCTGCAGAAAAGGTGCTCTTACGGTGTTTTATTAAATTGTGGACTAGAGCTAAAATGATTCCAGTATTGGGTGCTATACTTAGAGACGTGAGTTTAATCAGCGACATTAAGTTCATTTGTTGCCTATAGCGCAACTGGCTAAGGCGTGTTCATTGAAATGTACATTGGTAGAGTAACATTAGTTCGAATCCCACTCACCATTCCTTTTTTTTTTTTATTTCGCTTTTCCTTGTTTCTTTCCAGCATTTTCTATTAGGTAAGATTTTTATACACGTTTTAGGTGCGGTTTGTTGGTAGCGGCAAACCCGGCCGCGGCAACTTGAAACTCGCATAGGCAAAAGGCCGTGCAGCGGTGAAGAACCGATTCGAAAGTCCTGTATTAAGGTTGTCACTACTAACTTGGCAGCTAATTTCAGTGTAAGGCGGAAAATTCCTAGCACTTGTGATGTTTTACAGCAGTGATATCTAAACATAAGATGTGACATTATCTGATAGGTATTATAGTTCACTAAAATTGACTTAGTAGTCAAACCCTCCACGTTGCGTAGGAGTAGATATCTGTATTGTAAACTGGAGATTAAAATCAAATTTTGTTTGCAAGGAATCGCTAACTTTATCTTCCTTTCAGGGTTTCAATCATGTCTGGATTTATTTAATTCTAACACCCAAAATGAGTCATTCATCTTTACATATGAGTTGTTATTTGGTATAAGTAATTTTTAAAACCGAAAATCATTACTATTGTTATATCTAATGGAAGAGTTAACGCAAAAAGTTAAGAGCGTATATTAATTTCGAACAGGTGTTTTGTAAATAGGAGTCACGAATCATGATTATTATACACCAATGAGATAATTTATACCTGTTAGTATTTAGACTGGCCCAAAATTTAAGGCTCGTGTGAAAAATAGCCTCTGTAAAGGTAGCGGCTTCTAACACCGTTAGGAAATTTAATGAAAATAATATTTCAAGGCATGATGATTTAAAACCCTTAACTGAAAATATAAAGCACTTAAACATTTTATGTGTGTAAGTGAAATCAAAGCGATTATTGGAGCCCCATTTTACAGGACGTCAAAAAATAAAACTTTGAGTAGTGATAATCACTTTATTTGCAAAGAAGACCAAAACCAAACGACACTCTTACATTAAAAGCACCTTTTAGTGATCGAAATATTCAATAAAATAAATGTTTAATAAGTGATCCTTTTTAAAAACCTTCTTGATGATAGGTAACGTCTTAAAGACATTCCTGTTCTTGAAGATAGACGTATATTTTTGTGGGTAATAAATATAAATTAATTATTGAGTGTAGCTATTCCATTATCTTTTGTCTGTTATTAATAAAAATAAACCAAACGGACTTAAACTCCACACTGAAGACTGCGATACTCATTCTTGTTAAAGAACTATTCTCTTTTCTTATTCCTCTGAATTAATGTAAGGGAATATCTAGGGGAAAAAAAACAAACAAACAAATTTTAAAACCATTTCTAAAGGCGCTAACAAACTTTCCACCTTGCGCTGAAATTAGCTGCCAAGTTAGTAGTGACAACCTTAATAGCATATGATACAGGATGAAGGCCCATGTCAGAAATGGCCGAGAAGTCTAGGCGCTGACCGTGGAATTCAGAACTTGTAGCTGCCGGGGGTTTGATCCCCGCATTTCGCATATTTATTTTCTGAAATACAAAATTAACAAACGTGCTTAATTCTCTACAGTTTTTTATCAGGAATGGAGAATCGGACGAAGGCACACTGCTAGAAATTGAGTTTAGTTGATGGGGACATGGCAACATTGCGTAGTGCTTGGAAATAAACGACATGGCAACCTTGCTAGGTGCAAAGGTTGCTTCCGCTGCATTCTGTTCTGTTTAATGTATCACTAATTACATTATTCCCTGGCATCAGATCTTGTAAAAATGCATTTTCTGACCATTAGAACAGCATTTTACACTACTACGTGCTTATATATTAATATGGTGATAGTCTACGAAATTATAGAGATGCCTTTGAATGTGAATATTTAAAGGGAAATATTAATTTCGGGAGGCATGATTGACAGTTGAGGTAGGCGTATTCCCTGCTTTATTTTCAGCAATTGCAATCAACATTTTGTAAAGCATGCAGCTTTAAAATAATTGCAATCGTAATGCAGCATTCATAGGGCGGCGGTAAAGCTACAACGTTATGCGCAATAAAAATATGTAAAGAAATATATTTCATTAGTTTGTATAATGTTAGGTATATTTCACAATGGTTATATTATTATTATTAAATCTGACCATATATAAAGGTTTGCCACGTGACACAGAATAACTTTCATTGTTTGAAATGAATACATAAAAAGGTTAATAAAGAAAAAACAACAACAACAAAACCAAAGCTTTTGTTAGTATATGGTACAGTTAAATGATTATTTAATTTATATTTTAGTACTTTCAAATTTAAATGTTATGGTTTCCATACAAATGATTTCGGCATATTGCCACAGAATATTTTATTGTGGTTAGGACAATGTCGTCCTGTAGCTGTTTAGGGAGCTTATATTGTTGTCTCCATTGCACAAATGGTTTTGGTATTGTGCCCCTTGCTCCGAAGAATAGGCCTGTGACCACGATGTTGCTGATATTATATGAGGCACTGAAGAATGGAACTGTGGGCTCATATATTTTCTTCTTTTCACGATCCACTTCTGCTGGCTGGTCTAAGGATGTCTCAAACCTCACTGTGGGATCTAAGATCTCAGCTGTCCCTTTCTTCCTGTCGATAGCAATGACATCAATTCGACGGTTATTGTCACAGTCAGCCACACAGTGTACTTCTTCGTGGACTTCTAATCCTGTGCTTCGCAAAGCATTGGCAAGCAGAGTTCTTATGGTGTTGTGACGCTTTATTCGCAGCAACTCTCCCTGAGGACAATTCCCGAGTACATGCGGTAAAGTTTCTATCTCACTGCAATGTCTGCAGTGGCTTGTACCCGTGGAGCGTCCCGGAAGTGAACGTACTGGAACCACCATAGTTGTCATCTTCAACATGTCACGCCATTCTGAGCTGGATAACCCATTATGTTTCAAAATCCAAGTGTTGGCAGCAGGAACTTCGCCAAAGAGTGCCACTCCTCTTCCTTTCTGAGGGTGTGCACACCAGGCTTCAAACTCCTGGCGTCTTAGTTTCTCCCTAAGTTGTTTAACGGAGTTTGTGGAGGACTCCTCTGGTATATGCAACTCTGTGAGGCATCGAGTTCTTATGGCTGCAAAATTGCGAACAACGTTTACATGTTCATCGTCTAGATTTTCAAGTTTGGTGTTAATATTTAATTGTTGAAGATAAGCTTCCCAAGTTGCACGTATTATTGATAATTCCTTAAACTTTGTGCTGGTGTACAGCATACTGTTCGGGGTGTCATTTGGTAGTTGTAGGATTTCCTTTACAGCACTTTTGATCATTTTATCTGCTTTCTGGAGCCATACCTTTGGAATGTTCTCTATTGGAACCAACTGGAAAGGATAGATCAAAGTGGGCACAATAAACTGATTTATAACTGTAAGTTTTTGACTAGGCTGGGGCAAGTGAGTAGATGTAAGCTTTTCAAGATTTAATTTTAATTTTTCTAGAACCTGTGTTTCGTTAAATACTATTATGTCCCTAAATGTTGCACCAAGGTATTTAATCTCTTCGTCCGCCCCAATGCTCATAATTGATCCAGCAGTGGTAATCAGTTCCTGCTGTAGAAGCTTTCCGTTTTTAATTATAATAGCATTGGATTTCACTGTGTTGACGTTCAGTCCAATTTCTTGAAGGTGATGGATAGCACTAGTCACAAGGGCAGATGCTGCTTGCTCGTCTTTTCCTATGATCACAAGATCGTCAGCAAAACATAGGGCTGTAAGTGGTTCGGTGTCAGGAGTTAGCTGAAAGCCATATTGTCCTGAAACGTTTCTAACCGTCAACTCGTCCAGGATGTGGTTAATGCCCCAGTTGAAGAGCAGTGGTGATATGGGATCTCCTTGCATCACTCCTCGTTTAAAGTGGATTTTATCTGTATTTCCACCGTCTGTATGTATTTGAGTAGAATTTCCTGTCAGCATGTTAATTAGAAGTTTCTTGATTTGTTCAGGCAAAGCAGACTTTTCAATGGAAGCAATGAGGTGAGCATGTCCAATACTATCAAAAGCTTTGCTAACATCAAGAGACACAATAGATGCTGATGTTTTCTTACTTTTAGCTGTTCGCAGGATTCCATCAATAATATTGAGGTTAATGAAAGTGCCAGGCATCATGACGAACCCTTGATTTAGGTTAATGTATTCTCGCACTATTTTGTCCAAGCATTTTGCAATTACCCTCCTCACTACAGAACACATAGTAATCGGTCTCCAGTTCTTTAAGTTGTCCAGGTATTTGTGTATTAATACAGTTCTTGCTGTCTGGAGAGCGTCAGGAACTATACCCATCTTCAGCATTCTGTTAGCAATGTGAGTAATTACGTCAGCAACAGCAGGGTGCCTAATTGACTTTAGTAACACTCTGTCTGGACCAGGGCTTGTATCTATAGCTATAGATTTTATAATTGAGAAAACAAGTTCTTGAGAAAATTCTATTGGACTGTTTACATCATCGCACGTAAAAGAATCATAACTGTCCCTTACATAGTTGTTAGGGGTTTCAAATACTTGCTTATAGAAACCCTCAAAGTCGTCTTTTGCCATTGGTAATTTGTAGAGCTGATTTTGTTGAAGAATTTTTCTCACAGCTTTCCTTCTTTGATAAAAGTACTCAAACTGTATACGTTCATTTGTGTATTTTGCCTTTCTCCTTTCCTTGTCCCGTTTGGAAGACCTTTGTGGATTACTAGAGCTTTTGTATTGGCAATTGTTATTTTTTAACTTGCCATCTCTACGGGCTTTGTAGTATTTAGATGCAGAACTCTGTGGTCCAGGCAGGAGATCAATAGCACAGTGCAAAAATTCTAGGAAACCGTAAACGTTACTCTGAAACTCCTCATTAGACATATATTGTTTAAATATTGTAAGCCAATTCTGAAGTTCATTTTCATAAGTTTTTGCATTGTTATTATGTGATTTAATTTGTGAATCATCTGCATGTGCTCTGCTTTCTGAAGTTTTAGTGGCATTTACAGCATCAGCTAATGTATCAGAGTGAATTTTGCTATTTAACAGGGACTCCCTGTATTCCTCTGGATGGGCTTTACTGATGTGGATTTTAAGCCCTTTATAAAGCTGGCCACAATGTGGACATTGTATTTGGGTTTGTCTCTTAACAGTTTCAACAGCATTAGCCATGTACCACACACAACATTAAACTAAAACTGCAAAACTGTCATTTTACTGAGCTAACCTCTTTATATAAACAAAAGGTAACCAAGCAGTTTCAGTCAGAATGAGATATGTATATTCTGACAAGAATATATGCGACAATTCTAAAAATCCTAAGTGTGGCTGATGGTACTATATAAATGTAACACTAACAGTGTCTTGGTCACCAAAATTAGTGCACAGCAAGCACGTAAATCACATAAAAATTGTGAAATGTAGCTGAGCAATCTTCTCTTTTCTTGCTGTTGATCATGTTCCCGTTAAGAAAGAAACAAGGGAAAGGGAAATTAAAAAAAGGATGGTGAGTGGGATTCGAACTACTGTTAGTCTACCAAAGTAGATTTCAACAAAGACGCTTAAGCCAGTTATGATAGACAACACACGAACTTTATCTCGCTGATTAAACTCACGTCTCTAAGTGTAGCACCCAATACTGGAATCATTTTAGTTCTAGTCCGCAATTTAATAGAACACCGTAAGAGCACCTTTTCTGCAGATGCACTGAAGTTAAATTTGCAATGTTTGCCCATTAATTTAGAAGGATTGCTGAAATATTGCGTTTTAAACCAGTGAGGTGAGTGAGCTAAGAGGAGACATGGCTGCCACGTCCTTTGGACAGCCAGGGAAGCACATGACTAATTTAATTCTCATACCATCCATGCAAGCAGCCTAAGGTTTAGGTGACCCTTGGCGCAGGTTTAGCTGAAGGTGGGTTTTTACTTTTGTGAAAGATAGTACACATACATATAAACACACACACACTCATAGACGCATGTACACATACGCACAAACACACACACCCAGAGACACAAGTAAACATACACAAACACACACCCGCAGACACAGGTACCCATACATACAAACACAGACACCCACAGACACAGGTAACCATACATACAAACACAGACACCCACAGACACAGGTAACCATACATACAAACACAGACACCCACAGACACAGGTAACCATACATACAAACACAGACACAGGTACACATACATACAAACACAGACACCCACAGACACAGGTACACATACAGATACACACCAACGTACACAGGTACAACCGTCATACAGTCACACACACAGGTACACATCACACAAACACACACCCGCAGACACAGGTAACCATACATACAAACACAGACACAGGTACACATACAGATACACACCAACATACACAGGTACAACCGTCATACACTGACACACACAGGTACACATCACACACACCCGCAGACACAGGTTAACCATACATACAAACACAGACACAGGTACACATACATACAAATTAAATTATTTTGTTGTTTAACGACGCTGTCAATTGCCAGGATCACATCAGCGTCGCCGGTGTGCCGGAATTTTGTCCCGCAGGAGTTATTTTACATGCCAGTAAATCCACTGACATGGAGCTGTCGTTTTTAAGCACACTTAAAAACCATCGACCTGGGCCGGATTTGAACCCGCGACCTTGGGAACAGTAGGCCAGCGTCTAACCAACTGAGCCACCCAGACCGACAACACATACATACAAACACAGACACCCACAGACACAGGTACCCATACATACAAACACAGACATCCACAGACACAGGTACCCATACATACAAACACAGACATCCACAGACACAGGTACACATACATACAAACACAGACATCCACAGACACAGGTACCCATACATAAAAACACAGACACCCACAGACACAGGTAACCATACATACAAACACAGACATCCACAGACACAGGTACCCATACATACAAACACAGACATCCACAGACACAGGTACCCATACATACAAACACAGACATCCACAGACACAGGTACCCATACATAAAAACACAGACACCCACAGACACAGGTACCCATACATACAAACACAGACATCCACAGACACAGGTACCCATACATAAAAACACAGACACCCACAGACACAGGTACCCATACATACAAACACAGACATCCACAGACACAGGTACCCATACATACAAACACAGACAGCCACAGACACAGGTACCCATACATAAAAACACAGACACCCACAGACACAGGTACCCATACATACAAACACAGACATCCACAGACACAGGTACCCATACATAAAAACACAGACACCCACAGACACAGGTACCCATACATACAAACACAGACATCCACAGACACAGGTAACCATACATACAAACACAGACATCCACAGACACAGGTACCCATACATACAAACACAGACATCCACAGACACAGGTACCCATACATAAAAACACAGACACCCACAGACACAGGTACCCATACATACAAACACATACACCCACAGACACAGGTACACATACATACAAAAACAGACACCCACAGACACAGGTACACATACAGATACACACCAACGTACACAGGTACAACAGTCATACACTGACACACACAGGTACACATCACACAAACACACATAGCCACGGACACGAGTACACACATACACAAACACACAGACACACAAACACATACAGATATGCACAGACAAACACACACGCGCATACAACACACTTCTGTTCGCGCTCTAAGTTTTGCATTAAGTGGGGCTTCCTCAGCTTACATTATATTTTACGCTCACAATTTAAAGATACACTTTTCAATATTCATAGTGACTTAACACACAGCTTATGTCGATCGTCGAGTCATTGGTACCAATGCGTAGCAGGTCCATTAAGTTATAAAACTGTCACCAGGTAGCACCACTGAGCATTACACACGTGGTCTGCCTTCAGACGGCTGGCGGTCAAGAAATCGTTAGTGAAATGAGAACAAAAAATACTTTGAAGTGACCAACAAATGGTTGATGATGCAACAAGAACAGGTTTTAACCCATTTAATAACTGCATTGCATTGTAGAAAACAACCCGATCAAGAAAATAGGTACACATTTGTAACAGCAGCTAATGTTCGGAGCTGGAAGGATTAATAAACATTTTTACTCAATGAAATGTAACCGAAGGGGATGGCTCCATGGTAATGTGGGAGGCAGTGGGTTGGATTCCCGTGACCTGCCTTCCTGACCCATGGGTTTTACGAGGGTTTTCCCGGAGCACCAGACGAATGCTACTTAGAATACCTAATTAAACATATTCTGAATTTCACGCCCTCTCCTGCTTTTCAGGATTGTGTGTCGGCTGTGTTGCGAGAGTGGCTCCTCTCCGTAGGTGGTGCTTGTGCTCTGTAAATACGGCTCTCGGTGTCGAGGTGGCGTTGTGATCGTCTCTTCTAGAGTGGGGGGGGGGGGGGGGGCAACAGTCCTAACCTGGATGGCAGGTTCAGTGCGCGAATCTCCCACCTAGATGGAGAACTGCCTGTACTTGTAAGGTTTCGCTCTCGGTGGGCGTCTACTGGCTCTCCGGCCGCCCATTGGGTGCTATAATCGCATCCCTTCCATCCGGGGTCTGTCGTACAACACACACACACACACACACACACACACACACACACACACACACACACACACACGCGCGGACCGTTTTCTAAAACTGCTTTTTCCTTGTGAAAGACATACACACTTTTTATAAGTACAAGAGAAATAGAGAAAACGGAATCGATAGTCATATATTTAAACGCGGTCGCCATGTCTTTAAAATTTCATAACATTGCGAGAAACAAGTGAATAGCGGCAAGTGTTTTAAAAATTCAAATTATTGAATGATTGAAGCGAATTTATATTGTAGTGTTTTTTTATAAGAAAAGAAGCAAAATCCATGCAACCGCAGTCAAATGATACCCCGTCATCATCCACGCGTGCCATCACACCGTCCTTTACCACAGGCACATTTGACTGCTGTTGCCGAGACTCGAACTCACGACCTCAGGATTTCAGTGCATGGCCAGTGCACTACGCGTTGCCTTAACGATCATGGCTATTCAAGCCAGCAGGCTGAAGGTGACCCAGACCGCCTAATCTAACCCGGTTTCGAATTAGAGGAAGAACGGCATAAGTAGCAAAATAATTCAGGCATGAAAGGGTTAACAGCTATCTCGGAAACCGCTCATGTTACAAAGAAATTATTTCAAATAAATTGTGTGTTTTAAAGAGCTCTACATTTTTGTGCAATACATTTTCGTCTGTCACTTAACGTATGCCGGTTATACAAGATTAAACAAAATTCGTTCTCAATGAGCTCTACATTTTTGTGCAATACATTTTCGTCTGTCACTTAACGTATGCCGGTTATACAAGATTAAACAAAATTCGTTCTCAATGAACAGCGCTTTAAATGTAAGATACACAGTTTATGAATCATCTAAATATCTTGCTGTTTCAAACAAAATCGTTTGAGTCATTTTTTGAAAAAATAACAATTTTCTTCGTTGGCAACGTAGCTCAGTTGGTAGCGCAACCATTTGCTGTGCAAAGCGTCCCGGGTTGGATTCCCGACTGAGAAGATGGGAATGTTTTTTCCACTATGATTATTCAGTCTAGAAGTATGAATGAGTGTGTGAATTTAATGTCAATTAAAAAAAAACCAGAGTAACAGAAACCCAAAGTTCAAAAAACCACCGCGTACCAAGTGAACACCATTGCTGTTGAGCAATTGTTCCAAAAGGTTAAAAGCCCCCGATATGACCTTCGATGTTAAAAGTGGCATATAAATAGAATAAGTATTAGAACAAAAAAATGAATTAAAAAAAATGGTTCATGTGAAGCGTAGTTTGGGATGGAAGATTTTCTTGCAAACATTTGTGTCACATCCTTGGAAAACAAATATAAAGTTTGGTGCTTGTCCGGCATTTCGTTTTTAATTTATGTTGTTCACGCGGGCGCGCGCGCGCGCGCACACACACACACACACACACACACACACACACACACACACACACACATACACACACAAGAATGCAACAAAAGGGAAATTTTGGGTTCAGAGAATCTCAAAACAATACTTCCGGCAAAATCTCGACAACGAATTTCTGGGTGTAATCTCTGTGCACTAACAGAAAAAGTAAAAATAAACGATGAGTAAAAGCAAATGATGTGAATGTAACGACATACTTTCGTTTACGTTTAAAACAATAGAGAAATTTCGGGAGAAAAGACAAAAGTAATAGCTATGTTAGGAAAAATGAATTTCGAGTAAAGGAGGACAAATAATTGAGCAGGTAAATATTTGGGGTCAAATATATCAGCAAGTGATAGAAATACAGAAGTGGAAGAAAATATTGAAATATATAACAAACTCAATTAGTCTATTAAAAAAAAAAAAAATGGCGGCGCCGTGGCCGAGCGGTTAGCGCGCTCGCCTACCACCTAGGCGGCCCGGGTTCGATCCCAGGGATCCGCATGTGGTATTCGTGGTGGACGAAGCGGCGTCAGGGCGGGTTTTCTCCGGGTGCTCCGGTTTCCCCAGCCATCTCTTTCCACCGGTGCTCCATCTTCATTCCATGTATCATCAGTGTCACCGCCTGCGGTGCCGTAGTAGTAAAAGCGGGCGTTAAACACAACAACGGTCTATAAAAAGACGCTTCAGCAGGAATATGAGGAAGGATCTTAAATTAAGATTATATAGGATGGTACATAAACCTTGCATGTGACACATGGGTAATTAAAACCAAGACTGGGGGCATCTCAAAGGTCCTTATTGGGTGTTGGACTGCGGAATGTAGATATAAGAGAAGAAAAGATCGTGGAAGAAATTAAAAGATATCAGAGCAAGTGGAACGATCACGTCCTATTTTACAAACCATTAGGATGAAGAGACATCGGATGACGCCGAATGAGGTGGGGAGAGAGAGAGAGAGAGAGAGAGAGAGAGAGAGAGAGAGAGAGAGAGAGAGAGAGAGCAGTTTGATTAGCCTCAGAATAGCTCTAATACATGTTAAGGAAGAAGAAGAAGAAGAAGACAATTTAATAGTGCAGCTTGTATTTAGTTGATTGCTAAGTTACTGTAATGTGAGACAAAACTTAAGCTCAATAGATTTGTAGAAAAGTTGAATGTGTGACATTCTATAGCAGCTCACTAATGTAGGAAACAGAGACGAAGTCCAGAACTGTATCACTTACCCTAATTGCAACAAAATTAAGATTCGATAACGGGACTTGCGCGATGACGTAATCTCCTGCATGCGCTGGTAAAGGTCGGCACTTCAGACTTACTGAAATGAAAGTAAACGGTTCCTGCTGATAGTTTGTGTCAACAACAATAACAATATACTATCAAGATGGGTCCACGAAAACTTCCATTTAATTTGTGAATAGGTGCTTTATAAACGAGGTCAATGCGCTCTGGACATTAGCAATAAAATCTGCACATTTCTAATAAAAGCGTAACTGAAAAATGTCTTTAGTAAACAGAGGAAATATTGTATTTCCACAACAAATTTGACAGTGCCGTTTTACCGGAAATATACGTTTTGAGGCCCTCTGAATCCTAAAAAGCAATGTTTAGAGGACGTGATTGTGTATGTATGTGTGTGTTTGTGTGCGTGTTGGTGGGTGAGTGGGTGGGAGAGTGTGAACAGCATAACTGAAAAACGAAAGCTGTACTTGGTATTTAAATTTAGCATTTTTCAAGGATACGAGATAACACTTTTAAAAACCCTCCCCAGCCCAAAATAACGTTTGCATGGACAATTTTCCTTAATTATCATTATCTTAAAAATGAGCCTAATGATATTGATTAAAATACCATACGTTTTATATTTTTATGACAAATGAGATGTGTATTTTCCATTTTCTGGGAATGTCCTTAAAGTCCTCTTTACTCTTAATGTCTTTTGCATATCTGGTAAACTAAGATATGGACAAAATCTTGCTACAGCAAAATGTAGATCTCATTAAACTACAGAATTTATGTCGGCAACTGTTATGCTTTATGTAGTTAACCATTTCCAAAATATTTATTATTGAATTTTGCAATACTTACATATTTTTCAAGTAGATCATAGATTCTTGGTCTTTTTCCTTTGTCTCTTGGCGGTGCAAAGAGAACGGAATTTCAAATATATCACATAGCAGCCAGCAGGTGTTTAAAATATTTGACAATCGCTCAAAGCCTACTGTATTCTCATATTCCCCTTGCATCTGTAAGAAAATTAGCAATAACACAATTTGTACAAATGTTTATCTCTGCTAACATGAAGAAGATAGAGTAATAACACTTTGTAAGAATAGTTTGTATAAGAGTGGAGAAAGTCATGTGAATGCAACACATGTTTTGTTTATTCTTTTTATTCAGCATATGTGTATTTCCTCTGATGTTTAATTTTTAAGTGGAATACATTTCTTCTCCTTACTATAGGTACATACATGTATAGACTATACAACGAAGGGGCACACCTTCCACAGTGTGGAGGTCTATTATGGCTAGAAGAGAGAGCCTACCTACCAGGGGAAACTATGGAATCCCAAGAGCAAACGACCGGATTCCAATTCGGGACATCTGGCATGCGTTGCGGCGCAACATTTCACCATCTTGCTTTTGTGGTATTTGTCGCACTTCTGACACCCATGTAGCACCCATGTACGTATTTACTTTCCTCAATTATCTACTTCCTTTAACTTACACAAATTCACCAATTACACTTCCTTTTCCAACTCTTTTTACAGTCAAACAAACTTACACCTTTTGCATTTAAACTCTCAAAAGATATTGTTGCCTCCTTGGCAACCTAACATCAGGCAAGGGACATCTAATTTATGGGATGCTTTCTACATAAAGACTCGAAGCAATGTCACACTATATATATTCGATCCCCGGTACCAGCATGGGGATTTTATCCCCTCTGGGAGGTCTGGCACGGGGTGCACTCAGCCTCGTTAGGTCCCGGGGGGACCAATTGAGGAGCTACTTGATGGAGAAGTAGCGGCCCCAGGTCGAGAAGACCGCATAACTGGCCGGGAGGGCTCGGGGCGCTGACCACGTCCCACCCTCCAGTACTGCACCTCACCAATGACGCCTGTAGTGGGCAGAGGTGGGGGACGCAGCGGCTGGGCGGTAGGCCTTGGCCCTTCGTGGGCTGTCGCGCGGGGTTTACATTTTTATATATATAATGGGTCGGTGTATAGATATATATTGATGTGGGGTGAGTGTGAAAGAGACACATAATTATGTTTTTATTTATGGACGATCTGTAATTGCTGTGATTCTCAGCATCCACTTCTACATAGGGCGTGAAAGACTGCTTAATTGTGCTCAGAGGCCTCTTTATCAGGCTTGAGGTTCTTTTACATGGCACAAATCCGCGACATGGGACCGCCGGCTTTACTTCACTTCCGAAGGAAGTCATGCTAAACAGTTTTACGCCCGAAAAGATCCATCGTCCTTCACTGGGGTTGAACCTACAACCTCAGGGATCAGAGACCAGCATTTTACCCCATGACCACGGAAAACAAGAGAGGGAGGGAGGGAGAAAGAGAGAGAGAGAGAAATTTGATAAATTTCGACAAAAAACATGATCTACAAAACATTAATAAGACCAATAGTAACATATGCTGCAGATGAGGAAATATTATGAAGGTTTGAAAGGAAAATACTAAGAAGGATCTTTGGATCAGTAAAGCATAAAAAGCACGGAAGAATAAGATACGACTATGAACTATATGCACTAATAAATAAGCAAGATATTGTGAGGTTTATGAGGGTACAAAGAGTAAGATGGCTAGGACATATTGTGAGAATAACAAAAGAAAGAATACGAAAAAGGGAGATTGTTTGCTACAAGAAAAAATCTGATGTGTTACACTCACATGACTTTCTCTACTCTTGTACTAACCATATCTTCTTCGTGTTAGTTGAGACAAACATTTGTACTAATTATCTTACTGCTTATTTCCTTGTAGGTGCAAGGGGAATATTAGAATACAGTAGGCTTTGTGCGATAGTCAAATGTTTTAAAGCTTTGAGATTCCGTTCTATTTGCACAGTTAACATATAAAAAATGATTAACGATGTTCCATTTCACAAAAGTTTTGAGTTTTCCGAAACTCACACAGATAACAAGCAATATCTCCGAAATGGTTCATTTTAAAAAAAAACTTTATTCAGACATAAATTATGTGTTTTAGCAAGACCTACATTTTTTGTAGAGTAAGATTTGGTCCGTCTCTTACGGTTTATCAGTTATGCAAAAGCCATAAAGAGTAAACATGACCACATGGGTTATACCCAGAGAATTGAAAGTATACATTTCATTTTTCATAAATATCTTAGACATATGGCATTTTAATTAAAATCGTTAGAGCCATTTTCGAGAAAATAAAAATTTTCGAAAACTTTTCCTGTAAAGAGTACTTTAGGATAGAGGAATTTTCTTTAAAATCTTCGTGCCACATACTTAAAAGATGTGAAACTTAAATACCAACTTTGGTTTTTAACCGAATTTTCGTTTTTGAGTTGTGCTGTCACACAGACTGATACACACACACGCGCGCTCGTGCGGACCTTTTTCTATCAATGCTTTTTTTTTTTTTTTTCAGGGGGCCTTAAAACATATATTTCCGTTGAAATCTCGACATCGAATTTTTGGATGTAATACAATACTTTCTTACTATACGTAGTAGAGAAAGTAAAAAAATGGAAGGCCAAAAACAAGATGGTTAGATGATGTAACAGAAGATGTAAGGAACATTGCAATTAGGGGGTGGAAAAGTAAAGTGGAAGATAGCGGTTTAGTGAGGGAGGCTTGTGCAAGAGGTCAAAACTCATCTAGGGCTGTCGGGCCCAAATGACCTAGCTGTCATTAAACCCCTCTCACTCACTCTCACTCACTCACTCACTCTCACTCACTCACTCTCACTCATTCACTCACTCACTCAGTCACTCTCTCTCACTCATTCACTCACTCACTTTAAGGGCTGTAGAGCCAGAGGAGAAGAAGAATGTAGAAAAGGCACAATTCTGATAAATAGACTAGTATTTTCAGGCAAACTTTAGGGTAATTTTTATAGGTTTCTGTGACGTTTTTTGTATTTTCGAGTCATTTTGTAACTAATTTTTAAAGTATTTCAGGTCATGAAAATCCAGGGACTGGTGACGTCTCTGTGCTACCCTGTCTTCGAAGCCGACAAACGCAGCAGTTGGGCTATAGATATAGATGTGAGGGGAGGGGAGGGGAGGGGATGCGATTTGTTAGTGCACTAATTACCGAATGTACATTCTCCAGAAGTGGTGAGAAAGCGAGGTGGCCGTAACACGCCGTGTTGATTTGGAGCAGATAGACTTCTTCTGGCACACATCCTTACAGTAGCGTGGCGAATTAACTCTTCATAAACTACGGTTCCCCATTCTTCCTCTAAGTTTCCATCATCTTAATGTGTCTATGGAAATACGCACATTTATAGTCTTTCTCAGATTCCTTTGACTTTTTACTTTCTCTACCGTAGTAAACAGGGGAAGTATTGTATCCGACTCAACATTTCGATGTCGAGATTTCACCGGAAATATATATTTTGAGACCCCCTGAACCCCAAAAGAGCATTTTTAGAAAATGGTCCGTGTGTGTGTCTGTGTGTCTGTCTGTCTGTCCGTCTGTCTGTGGGTCAGTCTGTGGACAGCATAACTCAAAAACGAGAAGTCGGTTAAAAACCAAACTTAGTATTTAAGTTTAATGTCTTTCAAGGATGCGACACGAAGATTTGAAGAAAATAGCCCCACCCTAAACTACCCTTTAGATGGAAATTTTTTCGAAAGTTTTGATTTTCTTGAAAATGGCTCTAACGATTTTGGTTAAAATGTCATATGTTTCAGATATTTTTATGAAAAATGAAATCTATATCTCGAATTTTCTGGCTATAGCCCTTGTAGTCGCATTTACTCTGGACGACTTTTGCGTAACTGGTAAACCGTTACAGATAGACAAAGTCTTACTGTACAAAAAATGTAGATCTTGCTTAAATACACAATTTATATCTCAATAAATTTTCTTGTAGGGTGAACCATTTCGGAGCTACTCCTTGTTATGTGTGTGAGTTTCGGAAAACTTAAAACTTTCGTGAAACGGAACATCGTTGGTTCATTTTTTTATATGTTAAGTGTGCAAAGAGAACGACATCTCAAAGCTTTATAACATTTGACTATCGCGCAAAGCCTACTGCATTCTAATATTCCCCTTGCACCTACAAGGAAATAAGCAATAAGATAATTTGTACAAATGTTTATCTCAACTAACACGAAGAAGATATAGGAATAAGAGTTTGTAAGAATGGTTAGTACAAGAGTAGAGAAAGTCATGTGAGTAAAACACATAAGAGTTTTAAGTCTTGGCCATGCAAAGAGAATGGAATTTTACAGCCATTATACAGCGACCATCTTTAAAACATTTGACTATCGCACAAAGCCTACTGTATTCCCATATTCCCCTTGCACCTACAAGGAAATAAGCAATAAGATAATTTCTACAAATGTTTATCTCAACTGAGAAGAAGACAGTGGAATAAGAGTTTGTAAGAATAGTTAGTACAAGCGTAGAGAAACTCATGTGAGTGCAACACATCAGATGTTTTGCTTTTGTTACCTAGTGAGATAGAGCTATGACAATGTAGTAGGCTGATATTCAGAAGGTCATGGGTTCAATTCCGAAGGCCAACCTTCTTAACCCAGGGCTTTGTTAGGGGGTGTGACGATATAGCTCTCGCTGCTCGGTTAGCCATCGGGTCCTTATTTTTATTCTGGCGTATCTGAGGGAGTGTAGGTGTAGAGAAATGAATTTACAAACACTTATATGAAAACAATATGTGTGATCTTACTATACAACGATTTGCATTTTCTTCCTTATATAACCACAGAATGCCGAAAACAAAATATCGTTATTTTAAGCACCTCTTGTACAGTTTTACGAAACAATCAGCTGCAATAACCCAGTGTTACACCAAAAAAACTCTCTCTCTGTATATTTAAAGCCCTATTTAATCCCCTTTTTCAATAAGTCGAAATTCCAAACGGTATATCTATCAGAAAAATTCTTCTTCTTTACCTGATTACCCTCCCCTTGTGTAGTACTTATGAGCCAGTGCCTAGGGTCAGAGGCCTGTCGGGGTGCACAGGAACCTATGGACCGGACAGAGTGAAGACCTGGAAGTGCGTAGTCAGCCAAGCAACAGGTAAGATAGTGAGGAAGGGGATGATAAGAAATGCAGGCGAAATGGATGAATGGAAAGGTGATTATGGAGCACTTGGTGGAATGAGTGGTGGGAGAAACCGGAGAACCCGGAGAAAACCCGCCCAAACACCGCTTCGTGCACTACAAATACTACATGCGCGTCCGTGGTATCGAACCCTTGGTGATAGGTAGACGGTCTAAGCGCTTGGCAACGGTATCGCCGAGAAAAATGCTATACTTGTTATTTTTGGTAACCAAACGCCGCCAAGAGAAGTGACAACCTACATGCATTGTTTTAGATTTGGAAGCCATATATATGCAATCTGAAATAGTCATTTGTACATTGTATCTTAATTAACTATAATTTCAGGGAGAGAAGGAGCTGTATTACGTCACACAAATGTAACGCTTCTACAACTCTAAACTGTAAACAGAAACATATACATAATACCATAACAACCTGCATGCAAAAATGCATGAAAATTAATCACATATACACGTATAAAATCAACAAATTAAAAAATCAGGCATGACAAAAATTATTAAATTTGGGAGTGTGATATTTAATTATTGCCACAAGGTGCAGGTGAATTCTGGGAAATATAATTTCGCTCCTTCAATTTCTGTCCGTCCATTTCACCTTACTTCTCATTTCACTTTACTCTTCACTTGGTTCCTACGTCGACAGGTATCTCCGGCGTTGCATGGCAGGGAAAACGGATGCTCTCTATAAACCTCCGTTCCGCAGCGGTACGTCTCCAGCTTCCCAGTCTCCCAACCCCATAGAGAGAGGATGCCGATGTGCTAGACGCCACTGGGGGAGTATCAATCTCGAACTGTTAGGGACCCTGCCCTTTACTATGGATTGGCCCTTTATATTTTACGTTAAAAGGGATCTTGAAACTTCTATCAACTTTTTGTATTATTCTTTCGTACACTATTCAATATCTTAGAAATTAATTATTAAATGAAACGGAGATTCAGTACATGAGTTGTATAAAGCACACAAAATATCTTATACATATTTTATAACCATAACTTGAAAATTAAGGTGACACTGGTACCAAAATAGCAAAAGAAGGACTTTTTTAAGCAAATTTTTTTTGAAGAAATATTGCCTTCAATATGTCCATATGATCATTAAATATTATGTTTCAAATCCACCTGGAAATTGGTGCATTTCAAATGTATTTGGACGCTTGCTTGAAAAGTGGATGTGCCAAATCTGTCAGATTTTAATTTGTAGCTAAGGCTTGGTCTGTTTGTGGTTTACAGATTTTAATTAGCCATTTCCCTTTAAAATTTAGAAGTTGGCTGCTCTTATTGCAGAATTGAGAAAAAATATAACAAATGAATTATGTTAACAAAAGAGTTAAAGCATCCATGTGTGCAGCAAATTTGTTGTAGCCTTGTGTCTTTTTAGCAAATATAGTGGGAAATGTGGAGTGAAAGATAATAAAGGAAAAGAAAGATTAAGTTTTAACTGAAAGAAGATATACACACTCTACAGCAGGTAAAAATGAATAATCTTATGCTAATAAATCTACAGCTGATAGTGTTACACGTGCTCTCCTGTGTACAGAGCCAAATTATCTTCTTGTTGACAGTAATGTTTTCAACAATATTGTGTGGCGAGTGTGTTACTGTGAATTTGAGACAGTTCTATGGTTTTTTCTTTTTCTGAAGATTGCTGTGAAGTGCCAAGCCTCTGGATATGTAAAGAGCAACATTTCCAATAACTGTGTTCCAAAACTTTAAATTGCTTTTTCTCCATACAACCAACTTTGGGGCAACTTTGGGGCAAACTTTTTTGCAGTAAATGTTGATGGATAAAGCTGAAATTTTCAGGACAAGTAGTTTATAACTTGTTAAAGAAAACTGCATTGTTTTATTGATTATACTCATGCATACAACTATACGTGGTTTTTCTCTTTTTAATTATTATTAATGTATTTTTTATTCTGTTCTAAATAACCAAATCATATTTATAATAAATATTAATATTTTGGAAAACAAATGCACAATTTTGTTGCATATGCATAGAAAAACTAGTATACGAAATTTCTGGCTTCTATTTTAATTCTAAGCTGCAAAAAGCCTAACTTTTATTACTATTCTATTCTTTCTAGAAACATAATAAAAAATTTTAATTACAAAACTATTTAACCTAGAGAAATGAAACTTATAGCAACAATAAATCGTGGCAGCTGTATTTTAACCTAAAACTGTCATTAAAATTGGATGAATAGGGAAGAAAGTCGATTTGGTAACAGGGTGTCCCTTAAGTGGTGTGTTGTATGTAGGAGGTGGCAATAACTAAATTGTGTGGACGTGCAAGAATGTGATCAAGGAGGGGGGGGGGGGGGCACACTGTGGAGGAGAGGAAAGGAGCAGCCCCGTGCCAGTCCATGAGCTGTTGGTGAGTAGCCAGCATCTAGGTCTCGTCTGTCTCAGCCAAGTGAAACCCCGAGAGAGAGAGTCAAGTGAAACTTACTTCAGTCGGACATATTGGACGTTGTCTTAAACATGTGAACGTGGATATCCACAGTGTAAAAATGACACAACTTTGAGTTCGTAATGTGCTGAATAAGAACATAACGCTACAACAAGTAACCAGGTGTCAACTGTCAGGATATTTAACGGCTCTTTAACTTTATAAGGTAAGTCTGACTCTTTTTCATGTTTATGAATTACATTCACATCACTTAATACTGCATTCAAAACAAAAATAATACCAACCTTCACCGCAAATATATGTTTTGAGGCTCTCTGAATGCAAACAAAGAATAAAATTTAAAAAAAGGTCCGCAGGATTGTCTCTGTGAACGAATAAGTCAAAAACGAAAAATTGTATACATAACAAACTTGATATTTAAGGAACGGGACACAAAAATTGAAAAGAAAATCTCCAACCCAAACTGCCATTTAAATTTGAAATATTTTTATTTTCTAAAAATTGATATCTCCTAACAGTTTTGATTAAAATGCCATACATTAAAGATATTTACATGAAACATAAAATGTATGTATTAAATTTACTGGAAATCACCTGTAATCTCCTCATTTGATTGAATTTTTATAACTTGTAAACTGCAAAAGAAACACAAAAATTACTAAACAAAAGCTGTAGATGTTGCTAAATCCCCTGTCGTGTCATATGCAGTAAGAACAGCAGTTAAACACTACAAAAGAATCTCGCTAAATCATACAATTTGTGTCAAACCAAAAATAAGTTTGCTGTTAACCATTTCCGAATACTCTTTATTATAGATTTACATTGTCCAACACTTTATACGTTTTCAGTACTAAAATCACTTTCCTTTTCTATTTTTCTTTCTTCTCATGCCAGGATAATGGGATTTTAAGGGCACCACATAGCGAGAAGCTCTTAAAATTCGAATATCGCTTAAACCTACTGTGTTGCCTAATCCCCTTTGTTCCTGCGAGGAAATAATTAATCATTTTTACAAATGTACTTTTACCTCGATTAATATGAAGCAGATAGAATAAGCTTTTGTAAGAACAGCTTATTGAAGAACGAGTAGGGAAAGTTATGTGAATGTAACATACAATTTTTTAAAGTTAAAATCACTAATATTAAAATGTATATTAAAATGTAGGTATATTTAGAACTAGCTGAAATATCCGGTGTTGCACGTGATGTGACGATTTTACCCGTACAACTTTTAGATTTAAGTTGGATATAATAAAGAAGTCAAAATAAATAAATAAATAAGGACACCGGAGAGCACTATTCGAAAGCACTGTTGAACAACCCCAAATACGACAGGAAGAAAAGCAAGAGGGGAAAGCTTTGTGAATGTAAGACGTTGCATTTCTATGTGTAGGTATCATATAGTACACTGTATGAATTTTTTGTAAAAGAGATAGCAGAGAAAGAAATGTGATTGTGTTTCGTAAAAGAGACGTGAGTAAAGATAACTGTGTGAATGTAATACGTTGCATTTCTATTTCAATCATAGAAAACTGTAAGTTGAAAGGGAATATAGACAGATGTGATCGTGTTTCGGAAGATAAAAGTGAGCAGAGAAAACCATGAGAACGTAATATGTTGCATTTCTGTTTCTATCATAGAAAATTGCATGTTGAAGGGCGAGTAGGGAAGGATATGTGAATTTATTACGTAAAAGATAAGCGAGTAGAGAAAACCATGTGAATGTTAAGTTGTATAGTAAAATGGATAGCACACAAACCTCCATTAAAATTACATATAGGTAAGTGCCTAATTTCGCAGTGATCGGTCAAGCATTCATTGTTGTGTGTGTGTGTGTGTGTGTGTGTGTGTGTGTGTGTGTGTGTGTGTGTCTATATATATATATATATATATATATATATATATATAAGCGCAATTTATTGTTTTACAGGTATAATCAGCAAAAGTAGTATGTTCAACGCTGGAGAGTTCAATGTTAGTATAACACAGTAACACCCATCATGGTGATTTAACGTTGGGGATTTCAATGCTGGTGTAAGAAACCCTTTGCTTTGTAGGTATGTTCTATCACTTTTAGAACGGAAGGAAGCGTTATAGCCTATATACTGAGAGATATATTTAATGGCCGCAAAAGTTAGTGGTAGGATTGTCTTCCTGAGAGCGAAAGTGACCTAATTAATTGAGAAGGTAACCTGTTAACTAGAGGAACAACAAACAAAGCGGAGTAGTCCGTTACCACGACGTCCTTGGTCGATAAACGCAACCTGTAGCCCTGCCCTTTTTCCACGAGACTTTCGCGATTCTCTTCATGCCGGAAAACCGTTATACTTGAGGTGCGAGGTCGAATCTTTATGAATTCATAACGCAGCACTCTATGGAAAATACCACAGTGAGGAGAAAACAAAGTACCACCATTTTAATTTCAGTTTTGCGAGCGCGAAGCGCGAGAAATATCCCAAATATGAAAAACTCGAGTGGTATTTGTTTAGAGTATTTCGTGAACTACTTAATAATTCACTTACTTAATATTATTTAATATTAATAGTGATTTAAAAGTAAACAACTTACAATAACATTCATACATTTTAATTAGGATTTATTTTCACAGTTGGCACTACAACTAATCCAGTAGGCTGTGGGAACAATAATTTTAGCGTTTAATACAGCAAATGAGAAATTAAACATATTATGAATATCAATGAACGAATTTGCGTTAATGGGCTACTCATACATGTGACCAGGTCGTAGTAGAGAAAGTAATAAAATAAAATTAGTTAGAAAACAAAGTTATTTTCCATAATTAAACGTGCACTTGCCGGCAGCTTCGATTGCTCAATGTTATTCTTGGCCTGTGTTTCCTATTAGAGTCAGAAGGGTGTACCCCTCTGTCTCAACAAGTGGTTTTCCCTCTGAGGTGACCTTTCCGACAAGTGTCTGCAACATTATGAAATTCACATGTACTTAAACGTTCCACTTTTACGTTCGACACAATCTCTTGGCAGAGCAAGTTCTGCAAATTTTCCACTGTCACACAGCACCCAAGTTCATACTCCAGAGAGTAATGTCACCTATACGGTCATCTGTTTCAAGTCAAAACGATCATGTGGTAAACATACAGGACGGGAGAAAGAAAGAGACAGAGACGCTGTTACGAAAGGCTCTTAGACTGCTGATTGATTGTGGAAAATACATACTGTGAAGGATTTTTGAGCTATTAATGTTTAAACGAAAATAAATCGTGAAAAATAGAAAATTACAAAGACTACTCCACTCATACGTGACTTAGTTGAAATCAATCAACCATGTGTATAACAAGTTTAAATTTCAACCAATGACAGCCTTCATTCGCGAAAAATCTCTAAAATGTAATTATCACCTTCTCTGAATTTTAATTATAACCTCCTCAGCTTTTCTTATGTTGTGATCAGGTTAGAGAATCTAGCTGCACTGTCCTACAGATGCGCAACAGCTCACATAATTTGACGTAACAGAGCCGCTAGGTTTAAACACCAAAACTACGCTTCGGTGAAGCATCTAATGCTGAAACAGATGAAATAATTCCAAGAGAGGAATCTAGATCTCACAATACAACAATAAATATGCTTGGAATCAGTGTGGCAAATCTTGTATTCAACGAAGTTATAAATTAACAGCAAATACTCCAACTAATGATATTACCAACATCTTAAAAGATTGGAGTATCAATATGAGAACGTAGAAGGCAGTGCCAATGGACGCTGATGTATGTATTCATGCTACATGTTTCTTTTATGAGGTTAGTAATTACAATACAGCATTTGAATAACATTTCATAGGCTATAGGTATCTCCTTTAATTCGTGAAATAGCCTTAATAAATGCAACTCGTGATAATCAAATTCGCTAGATACATTGACAATCACTCGTGGCATTACTTATGACTATTTCATAAACTTTCTTTCTTTATTTATTTGATTATTCTTCCCGCATGGAGGAGTGACACCTCCTAGGACTTACAAGCCTAGGCCTAGGGTCAGATGCCTGGAAAGTGATAACTGAAAAGTAAATTACAGATTTTACATAAGCTAGAATTAAGGTGCTGCATTAAAACTAAATGAAGACAATCTGAATGTAAACAGAAGAAACCTGAATGCCCCTGAGCGAGAGTTGCTAAGTTACCAACTGGATGAGAAAAACAAAACACGGCACACAAAAAGACATGCGAAAGTCGTAACAGCTGAATGGTTATGTACCAATATAACTTTCTCGGAACAACAAACGCTTTGGACCAGCTCACAGACTGAAATATGAAACGTGCACTCGAAAAATATGAAACCTGAGGTCAAAAGATGCAGACCCACTTCTGTTTGGTCAGATGTTCTGCAGCATCGAGGTTATAGGTTCGAGTCTCACTAACACAGATGGTGCACTTAGAAACTAGTCACATGATTTTCCCTAACCATTAATCTAAAAACTGTTCTTAGGAATGCTTATTTCTCTATCCAGTTCATTAGAAGTAAACCTTTTCAGAAATATATTTTCATTGCCTATTTCGTTGTAGATGCAACGAGATTACAGGAGCTAGAAGCGATTGTCAAACATTTAAATGCGGATTGCATTTGGTGACAGTTATGGAGTATTTGAGTATCCGAATCATAACGAATCGCTGCATAGTATCATAAACATTACTTGATTTCAATTGGGTCTTTTAACTAAATCTACACCTTTACTTTCTTTGCTACGTATAGCAAGTAGGGAAGTATTGTATTCGATCCAAAAATTCGATATGCTTTAAGTCCCCTGAATAATAAAAACAAAACATTTTTAGAAATGTGTATGCGTGTGTGTGCGCGTGTGTGTGAATGACAACTCGAAAACGAAGAGTCGGTTAGTAACCAAAGTCGGTATCTAAGTTTAATATCTTTCAAGGGGGGCCCTAATGACCAAGTTGTCGACGGGCCCTTAAACTCGATACACTCACTCACTCTTTCGAGGATACGACGCGAAGATTTTGAAGAAAATTCCTCCACCTAAACTACCTTTTACATAGGACATTTTTCTAAAATTTTGATTAAAATGTCATATGTTTAAGATATTCTATTGTAAATGAAATGTATATTTTCAATTTTCTCGCTATAGCCCATGTAGTCCTGATTAATCTTGATGACTGGTAAACCGTAAGAGATAGACAATTTTTTTTTATTTCTTTACCTGATTACCCTTCGTTTAGCACTAACACCCACTAGAACGTGCGTCTAGGGTCGGAGGCCGAGGAACCTATGGACCAGACAGAGTGAAGACTTGGAAGCGGGTGGCCGGCCAAGCACCAGGTATGAGAGTGAGAAAGAGGATGATATAAAATGCATGCGATGGATGAATTGAAATGTTATGATGGAGCAAGTGGTGGAATGAGTGACGGGGGAAATTGGAGAACCCGGAGAAAATCCACCCAGACGCCGTTTCGTCCACCACGAATAACATATGCGAGTCCCTGGGTCAAACCCGGGCCGCCTAGATCGTAGGCGAACAGTTTAACCACTTGGCCACGGCGCCACCCACTAGACCAAATCTTACTATACAAAAAATGTAGATCTCATTAAAACACACAATTTATGTTAAATTATCTTTTTTGTGAAGTGAACTATTTCGGAGATATTGCTTGTTGTTTTTCAGAATTTTGTAATATAGACTTATAGACCGTTATCAAATGGGAGGTCATTATTCATCTTTTTATCTCTGGTCATGCAAAGAGAATGGAATTTCAAATCATCACATAGCGACCGCTTTAAAATATTTGACTATCACTTAAAATCCTACTGTATTTCCATATTCCCCTCGCAGCTACAAGAAAATTAACAGAAAGATAACTTCTAAAGATTTTTATCTCTATCAACATGAAGTAGACAGAAGAATTAGAGTTTGTAAGAATAATTAGTACAAGAGTAGAGAAGGTCATGTGACCTTTTTTTTTTAGTAACATTTTGGTTATCTGTTATGGTTTGGCAATTATACAAAATAATGCTAAATTTAATCAGAATTAATAAGACCACGCACAGCGTACACAAGAAAATTCAAGATGTACATTTTACATATCTATCTTAAACATACAATCAAAATCATTAGTTAGTTCTGAGGAAATAAAAGGTACTAAGAAGCTTAAGTATAATGGTGTTTATATTTCGGGGTAAAATTCTGAACTTAAAAGGTTAAAAATACAAAATGTTGGGTTGATACCATAATTGCTTTCTACTTTCTCTACTATTTACAAGTAAGGAGGAACAGTTGCATTCCACCCGAAAATTCAATATGACGATTTCATTAGAAATACACTGAATAAAAAGGTTATTTTCACAAAAAATTTCACGTATGTGTATTGAAATTGAGTTTTTATTTATGGATGGTCTAACTCAACGTCCCATTCTATATTGGACGTGAAAGACCACTTTATTTCTTCAGAGGTCTCTTTATAAGGCTTATAGTTCCTTTAAGTGCCGTAAATCTACGACACGGGAGCCCCGGCTTTACTTCCCTTCCGAAGGAAGCCATGCTAAGGACTTTTACGCCCGAAAAATCGACCACTCTCGGCCGTTATTGAACCCTCGATCTCGCTTGGTAAGTGGAGAAAGTAAATAAAAAAAGACATAATTAACAACGTTTTGTATGCTTCCATAAACCAAATAACGTTGACAACATTATTCATCTTGTGTAAGTTAACACAGTCCGCAGAGTTGCATTTTCGCAATACCACAAAGAGTTCAGTAATAAATGTCAATCAAAATCCTTGATAACACAGCAGTATTTGGCAGCATTTTTTCATGGAATCCTGGCAGCCTTTCCTTGGCACCGATGTCCTGACAAATGAAATGGATTTGGCACATCGTCTCCGTGATGAGAAATTCCAAGAAATGGAAACGATTGGAGCGCCAAATGAGGTCATCTTTTCTCACAAATGTCCTCTGTCAAAATGCAAACAGTCTGCAACTTGCATAACAAATGTTTAGTCATCTTGATTTTTCTGCGAATAGCCTATAAAGGCTTCTTTGACTTGTATAACTGGTAAACCGCAAGAGATACACAAAATCTTACTACACAAAAATGTAGATCTCATTAGAACACACAACTTCCATTTAAAACATCTGATATGTTACATTCACATAATTTTCTCTATCCATTATAGTTTATTCCTCCATAGATTCTACAAACTCTTCTTTCACATTTCGTTGTAGCTACACCCGCGGACAAAAGAAAAGTAATATCTGGAACGCGTACGTACGTACATACATACGTGCCTATATATATATATATATATATATATATATATATATATATATATATATATATATATATATATATATATATATATATATATATATATATACTGACAGACATACATGCACACATACATGACAGACAGACAGACAGACAGACAGACAGATAGTCAGACATACGTACTTATCGCAGGTGCAAGCTGTAGTTGTTCTCTACCGTTAAGACAGGACTTTTTTGTGTGTTTTTGTTCACCAGAAGAATAGAGCAAGCTAAGTCGATAGATATTAAGGGCCTTAACTTTCCAAACTCTTTCCATGACATCGCGAGAAACAACTCAGTAGCGAGAAAACGTTTAAAATGACAAACTTTCGAATGAATAATAACGGATATCTGGAAATGCTGATGCAAAAAAAGGGAAAAAAGGAAAAAAGAAAGAAACTTGTCGGAATTAAATGGTGTCTTTTAAAAGAAATCTACTGTTTTTCAGTACATTTTTATCTAACTCTTTACTTAAAGCTAAAAAAGTTTTACAAACGTTTTCTGAATGAAGAAGACTCTACAATAATGCCTAGAAAATTCAATGTTAATTAAATACACTGTTAACCAGATAATCGCGTTTAAAGCTGAGTGTAGCAACGTGGCACAATTTATTGATGGAGTAATTAGCTTCTACAGGCAGATCAATGAACTATTCTAATGCTCTATAGAAACCATTTAAGTAAGGTTGGCCAGACGGTGTGCCAGACATCAGAAAATTAGGTGAAAAAGTGAGGTTATTACTGTCTCATATGAAAACATTACCTAGAATCTTACATTTCCGCATAATCACAAAGATTTTATTTAGTACGTTTAAAGGTCTGAATATCTGGGCTATTCTGTTTGAGAGGATTATTGCATGATAGCATAACGACCTCACTTGCAATGGGATGGTTGTTTTCAACGCCCCGCAAAATTATTTTCTAACTTCTGATATCGGTTGCAGTACGAAGTCCATTAGGAAAATCACAAATATGATAGAAGAATAGAAAAGAAATGTAAATATGCTCTAATTAGTCAGAAATACATAAATCCACTTGAAAGGAAGCGAATACTCGCTTCTTACTGCCCATGTACGCTGAGCAAAGGCGAGTTGCCTTATTCAGCTTATTTACTGAATGGTACGGACCTAACGCGGTATTCATGTTCACAATAAATAGTAAGGTAGTTTGTTTCTAACACTGACACATGTGGTGAACACATGTGTGTAGTTTCGATATCGTCTGCAAGACGTGTGTATGAAGCACTGGTATAAAGGTTGGCAGATAATGGCTGGAGGTTAGGTTATACCTACATTGAATATTTATGCGGCAAATTTACTTTGAGCATTCCAAAGGCTTGCCACCGTTGCATGAGGTACATTTTGCGATATTAATACCGTTATTCTGTATTAAATTTAACCATGTGATATAGTAAGTTCTAACCCCTTAGGTAAGCATAATTTATAATGTGAATTTACGCTCCCCTGCAATATGCTTAAACAAAATGTATGTGAAATTGTTTACCTATATGTTTGGCCCAGTAAGTGTGCGATTCTCTTTATAATATTCAACATACGGGATGGAAGGGAAGTCATTACATTAATTTAAACTAGTGGTAGATCTCGGAATTTGGGACACATTTTGTATCTTACGCTTTTGTCTCTGACCATTTCCTACAGAGATATGTAGTTTTGTCGAAAACAAACTGGCAACACTGCAGATTGTGTGGGTGGTACTTTCACTAGGTCAGTACATAAACAAACATTCTTCACTACTTCTATCACGCGTCTCTTGAATGTAAATAAAGAACCTGCCGTCTCCTCCTATGTTTGCTGTGCGAGTGTAGGACAATCACAATCGTTAGCTCGCAAAACATTACACGACCCAGCAAGCGACCGACTGTTTACATCCGCAAACTGGTTCAATTCCCTGACCAACCTCAAGGCAACGTTGTCAAGTTACTTCACGCCTGAAAGAGCTAACCGGGGTATTCTTGCAATTCTTTTCAGTGATTAATTATTTCGTAACCCTGTGTGCTGTCCCATAATTACTACTGAAGCTATGTCAGAAACAAGTTACTCTACGCATCTTACAAGTAACAAACTCTTATCTTCCTACATTCTTGTGGAATTACGCATCCAATTTGGAGCAAAAACCATTTAGTTTTTCGAAATCGGCTGATCAAAGGACAAAATGCAATTTGACTTTTATGTTTGTAATGCTTCTATGAAGCACATCTCAGAAGAATGTAACGGCTTCCCTTCCACCCGTTATAAATATACCTACGACATTTCAAAGTTATTGCAACACTTTCTGAGAAAATAAAAAAATTCCAAGACTTCCACGTAAAAGAGTTTGGAGTTAGCCTGTTTTCTTGAGTCTTTTCATAACACAACCTTGGAAGACATACGCATTCACACACAAATACACGCACGATCATCCTACCAGCCTGTAGTTCCAAAGGTCGCCTGTTCAAATCCGGAGGGGAGAGATGGATTTTATTTGGGCGTAAAAGTCCTAAGCATGGCTTACTTCGGAAGGAAAGTAAAGCCGGTAGTCCCATGTCGTAATGTTGCGGCAAGTAAAACTACCTCAAACTTGATAAAGAGGCCTCTGAACAAAATTAAGTGATCGTTCACTACCAATATACAAGAACGGGACAGTGAGAGCCACCGTTAAAAAACATCTATAAATAAAAACGCAATTTTAGTTTAGCCAGAGAGAGTATTCTGTTACAGCCAAGTACCGAGGTTTCTCTGGAAATATACGTTTTGAAGTTCCCTGGATCAAAAAGCTTTTTAGAAAAAGGTGCGTGCGTGCGTTTGTGTGTCTGGAGTTAAGAATTTTCTAGAAAAGGGTTGTCATTTGTTCGAATTTTTAAATGTTTATTACTTTCTCAAATGGGGGCTGTTATTTATGTCATAAATATGTCTGGACATACAAACAGAACGGAATTACAAAGCATCAAATAGCCACAGTTCTGAAGTATTAGACTATCTCGTAAACCTACTGTATTCTTCTCTTCCCTTTGCAGCTTGATAAGCGGGGTTGATATTTTTAAGAATTATATTTAAGAATTTTCTTCCCGAGCTCTCTTCTTCAGTCTGATAAATGCTCTTTAGGCTTTATTGGGTGCTCCGATACACTCAAGATATGATTGCACTTGTTGATCTTACGTCACATTTACTGGATCTTTCTTTTGCTCAGATCTATTTTATAGAACTAGAGGTAGATATTTACGGAGGAGATTGCAGATTGTGCCGAGGCTATTGTACCTCAGACTCCGGGAGAAAGGGACGAAGTTAGAGCGGGCATGAGGGAGCCGAAGTGAGTAGCTCGAGTCAGCGTAAGGGTTTGGAGTGCTGAAGATTCATCTCAACAAGCCATCACGGTCAGGCGACTACAACGTCACCCATTCGTCAAGAACAGCAGTTGTAGATCGGAATGTCCCCACACAGCAGCGCTAAACTCGGTCATGGCCAACACTTCCGACCCTGAAAGACTGGATTGAAATGAAAGTGAAATGAATGGAGGGACGAGAAATTCGGGGGATTTAACTATCCTTCCCAGCATTTGACTGGGAAAACCTATGAAAGAAACTCATGGGTCAGGAAGTTCGAACGCATGACCTGCCGAATGAGCCTCACGCGGTCTTGTCTTATTCGATACATATTTCCGTAATTTCTCCGGATGCGCTCCAGCCTTAGGCTTATTGTGTACCTGTGTCATTTTATATCCAGTTCATTACACCTGCAACCCTTATTAAGGAATACACTCTCAAAACTGCTATAGTCTCAAATTCTTCTGGTTCTTTTTCCCAAAAGTAATGCATCTCCTGTATGTCAAGGCCTGATAAGAACAGGTAATATGCTGGTTTCTTCCTTGTACAATCTGGAATATAACTTACTTTGAAGCACTCATATAATTAACAGGGTTTATGGCCACCTTCTGTAATTTTTAATATATTTTTTTTAATTTTTTGGCTAAAGGCATGCAGTTAATAGGTATTGCCAATCACTGTTTCTACTACTGAATTGATAATTGTTTCAAAGTTTTCATTTTGGTCTTTTTGAGAAATAATAAAATGTCAAGGTGGTCATTCTGTCCCGTCGGTGTAATGCGATTCATTAAAAAAAGTAAAAAAGAAATAGTCAGTATTAAATATTGCCGTCATAAACATCATAAGATATAATGCCCAATTTTAAAATAAATTTGTTTTAAACATTGCTCAGACATTTTGTTACCAGTGGTGGTTACAAATCCCTTTCCCCTTAATAGTATAAGTTATTTGGCATTGCTAGAGGTAGAATGCTTTTTCAGGTCGCTGGCTCAAACCCGGTCCACTCCTATCGTTTTTAAGTGTGCTTAGAAACGACAGTTGCATATCAGTAGATTTACTTGCATGTAAAATAACTCCTTCTGGACGAAATTGCGACACAGCGTTGACGCTGATGTGATCCGGGCAATTTATAGCGTCGTTAAACAACAAAATGATTAATTATTTCCTAGAGTTTTGAGCTAGGTTTTATAGCCTTCTTGTTTGGACCAGTTCTTAATAGCTTCTCTTAGCAAACATCGAGATGTTCCTGGTCCAATACGTTTTGAAGCTGTTCTTTGTCTTGCAAGTTGATCAGCTTCTCCGTTTGCATCTATGCCACTATGACCTGGCACCCAGATGAGTTGAACCTCAGTCTGTTCTGCCAGACCTCTGACCATGTTTAGGCAATTTAAAATCAGTGCTGATGTTACCTTATGGCTACTTAGAACCTCAAGTGTTGGCTGGCTATCTGAGAAAATGAAGATATGTTTACCAATGTAAGCTCTTTCTTTATACACTTCCATGTATGCATTCAATAATAGCATATGTGTATTTCTGTTCCAAAAACAGCAGCATGTTTAGCCAAAAGAGTAAACTTCTATACCTTGGCCTTATGCCACATACTCCGGATACTGTTCCTGGGCCATCCTTTTGTAAACCACATCAAAGTTTTCCCAGGGGTTTTCGAAGTTTTTGTTTTTCCAACGTTCAATAATGACCCTGAAGTTGTTTAACTGGAATTATACAGTCTGAGTGTATAGCGAAGCTTGAGAAAACGTCACCAAGAAACAGACGTGAAGATCGTGACAGACCAGCTTGATATTACCGCTTAGCAATATTGAAGCAGTTACATAAGTTGTAATACTTTCAGTCATAAAGCTCAGGAGAAACTTGAACCAATGTCTGTGCCATTTTCAGTCTAGCTTATGTAATAGTGTAGAACCCGCAACTCCGCGCGTGTTGTTACATTAACTGTGTACGTTATAACGCTACACTTCCTCTGTGCAACTTACATGTCATGTAGTGTTTTGAAAACTGGTGAAAACACAGTTTTTTGGTAGTGTTAATGGGAACAACATGTGATAATGGTGAAAAAACTTTTGAAAATATTCATTCTAGTTTCTAGACATTAACAAACATCGTTTTTGTAGATTAAGTTATTTTCAGGTAGTGTCGCTTTATAAACTTGTCGCGTGATCCATTCATCACAGTTAAAGGTAAAAATTGAAACGTTATTTGTTGTTAAATTTTGAAACGTAATATCTTTTTATTGTTATTTATAAATATCCTAAGTAATTTTAAAATCTATTAAGTAAGTATTAAGGGAAGAAATGATTGATTTATGAGCACGAGCGTAGACCTTCTTCTGAAAATGATTTCTGTTTTCTGATACAGTGGACCTCAAAACGTATACTTACAGTGAAATCTTGATATCGAATGTTTTATGGAATATTATTCTTTCGTTAACGTGGTAGAAAAAATAAAGTATGATGACATTGTAAATATAGTATGTTGTCAGCCACAGATTCAAGTTAGGATTTAGTTCTAACAATACAGACATTTGTCTGAGGCTAAAAGCTACGTAAAATGCAGTTAGCAACGGTGCACAACTTTTACACAAAAGTGCGTTATATTTACAGAAATGAGCATGGTTACAGGATCGCAAAACCTGACATACCATTGGCGCAAATGGGCATTAAGGCTTACTTTACACTAGAAATGTGTCGTCCACTGCATTCTCCAAACGATTCGCCATTCATAAAACTCACTTTCTTCAGAGCCGTTGTGACTGTAGCGTGTCCCAAAGTTTTGGTGTGTTCTAGTAACGACATTGTACCGGTGGAATAGTTTTTCCGCAGATCCATGTTGTATATGTATGATACGTGTCCTAACTTCTGTTCTGTTCTCAAAGAATTGATAGAGACGCATACGAGGGTCACTAATATGTATTGAGATACGAAACATTTGGCCACCGTGGAGAAAGTATCGTTGTTTTTTCAAAATAGCTGACTCTTGAGTAATGAATGGTAGCTGGCAGACCATTGTTGTGCCATTCAGTTTTGCTCAGTTTATGTTTGAAGTCTGGAAAGTGTGTACGTTTCTGCAACTACGATGGAGATTCAGAGAGAGATGGGTTTCGGCAGACTTTTTTCTAGGGGGGAGGCCGCATGTTGGGAGTTTGCAGTCAAACAATATTAATTCATTATTTTGTTGCCAAAAGTTAGAGTATTTATTGCGGGTAACCGTGTTAATTAGTGCTAAATAAAGATTTTTCTTTACATTAAAATTACAATATTAGTCTAATAGTAACGATCGTGCATTAAGTTCTTTAATTTCTAAAGGGGGTCGCCCGCACCGTCCCTTGTCCCCCCTTCGCGACGCCCATGTTCACTAAATACCGTTCTGTATCGTGCTTCAGTCCCTCGCTAGGTGTTGGTCAGCTTGTAGAAAAACAACTGCAGCTTGCACTGACATACTGCAACTTTCCCTTTCCAAACAAATGCTACTCGTTCCTCCACTTACAGCAGTTTCACTTAGTCCTTCATCTCAACAGATGACAATATATTAAAAAGTACAGTCCCATTCTACTGGTGGTTCAAGTGTTTTTGGGATCTTAACTATATCTCTTTCACAAACTATTCTTATAAAAGATTATTACTTTCTATACTCAGATTTCACGGAAATACATGTTTTGAGACTCCCTAGATAAAAATAGCATTTTTACAAAACCATGCGTGTGGTTTGTGTGTGTGTGTGTGTGCGTGTGTGTGTGTGCGTGTTTGTGTGTGTGTGAATACTATAATTCAAAAACGAAAAAGTGGTTAAATACCAAACGTGGTATTAACATTTATGATCTTCAAAGGATTCGACAACGAAGTTTTTCAAGGACATCCCCCACCCGAAATTACCCTTTAATTCGAACATTTTACTTATTTTTTTTATTTTCTTAAAATTACTAACGATTTTAATTAAAATACCATATGTTCAATATATTTTTAACCCAAATAAAAGAGATATCTTGAATTTTCTGGGAAAGTCCTCAGAAGCTCTCTTTACTCTGAAGGACTTGCATAACTGGTAAACTGTAAGAGATAGACAAAATCTTACTGCATAAAAATGTAAATTACATTAAAATACACAATTATGTCACATGCCCATTTTTGTGGAGTGAACCATTTACAAAATATTAATTCTTATGAATTTTATTTTTATACTTATACTTTTATCAAATAAGAAACCATTATTTCTTTTTGTTATGTCCTCAATGTGTAAAAAGAATGGAATGTTAAAGCCATCACATATTGACGAGCTCTTAAAAAATTCACTATTGCTTAAACCCACCGCATCCTTCTATTCTCATTGTATCTCCAAGAAAATATGTAATGAAACTATTCTTGCAAAGGTTTATCTCGATTAAAATAAGTAACATTTATACGTTGACATTTCTGGAAATACCCTATGAAGATTTCATCACAGTTGTTTTTGTTCTAAATAGTTTTACAATTTGTTTTAAGTTCAACATCTTACAAGGATTGCGATACGAATATCTTCAAAACAATCCGCCCACCCCATTCTTTGCATGGAACAAGTTTTGTTTTTTATTTTCTCAAAATTGGCAATAACTATTTTGATTAAAATACCATATATTTAAGATAACTGCATGGCAGATGAAACGTATACATTGAATTTTCTGGGTATACCATATGAGATTCTCTTTTTGCTGAATGACTCTTGTATAACTGGTAAACCGTAGGAAATACACAAAAATCTTACGACAAAAATGTAGGTTTTGTTAAAACAATGTATGCGATATAACATTGTTTGTGGAGTTAACAATTCCCATATATTCTTCATGATTAGTTTTAGTTATAATAATACTGGCTGATCCGTTTGAATGTGGATAAAATTAAACGTCATTATAAAGATTGTGGGAAACATTTCTTGCTGGTTATATTATGCTTTGAAGTTAGTAATTGCCATATATAACAATAAACAATGCATAATTTGAAGAGACAAATAATATAGTGTATATATAATTCAAATGGCTGCTAGAAATCAACAGCGGGACAATGTGTTCTTTGGTATGCTAAATTTGATGGCGTTAAAAGAGTTCAAAGGGAATTTCGACATGAGTATGGTGTGCATCATCATCATCATCATCATCACCATCACCATCACCATCATCATCACCACCACCATCATCATC
Source organism: Tenodera sinensis (assembly GCA_030765045.1). Classification (NCBI taxonomy): domain Eukaryota; kingdom Metazoa; phylum Arthropoda; class Insecta; order Mantodea; family Mantidae; genus Tenodera; species Tenodera sinensis. The sequence goes on from CM060968.1 coordinate 52,817,052, forward strand.
ATCATCATCATCATCATCATCATCATCACCACCACCACCATCATCACTACCACCACCACCACCACCACCACCATCACCATCATCATCATCACCACCACCATCATCATCATCATCAACACATAATGGATTAGGAGACTTCTGTTCCGTCCTCAAGTCTCTCCTCACCTTTTCATCGGTCTTCCAACACCTCTCCTCCCATATGGTTGATAATTGTATGATATTTTGGGATATCGGGTATTGTCCATCCTTTGTAAATGGTTTCTCCAGCTTTCTCTATATTGGTTTATTTTATCATTTATTGGACAAATACCTAGTTCTCTTATTTCTTCATTTTTTATTTTATCCATTATTATACATCCTTTTATGGCTCTAAGGTATCGCATTTCTGCTGCATTTATTTTATCCCATTCTGTTTTCTTTATCATCCATGTTTCACAACCATATGTTAACGTTGGAATTGTAAAATTTTAAGCTTGTTTCTTTTCTAGTTTCTCTTTTTAATTTTGTTGCTAATTTTCCGCAACTGTTCTGGAATTTATTTACTTTATTATTTAGGTCTTGGTTATTTTGATATGGTGTGCGTAATGTAGGTAAATACGGTTCGTTAATGTTCTAGTATAGAATATTTGCAGAGAGAGGTTCTGTGTTAAAAAACATGCAGGAGGTCGCAGAGTAACCCAGTACGAGAAGAAGCTATCTCAGAAGCTATGATAAAGAGTCTGAGACGAGTGTCAGCAGAAATGAATGTACCGTATACATCATGTGAGGGTATTGTTCGAAACTAGCTGAAACTGTCCATTTCGCTTACAACGTCTACAAGCCTTACGTGATGAGGCCCGAGGCGTGATGGTTAGCGTTTCTGCCTCACTTTCAAGATGTCGCGAGTTCGAGGGTAAGTTATCCGGGTAAGGTTTATTTCCAAGGTTTCCCCTATCCTAAGAAGACGAATGTCGGGTAACTTAAAGCTCCATGAACCTCGGGCTCATTTGAGCATCATTTCACCCATTTCATTTCATTCATTCGTCCGATATGACACAATGTTGGAGGACGTTAATTTAAAAAAAAAAAAAAAAATGGTGTGTCAATGGAGTGAAGATGATGACGGCTGGCCAGGCTACGTTTCATGTCTCATGTCAGCGAGAGAGTAAACACGCACAACTGGGCAAGACAAAATCCACATGTCTCGTAGGACCCTGAAAGATCAAGTCCAAAAGTTAATGTATGGTGTAGACTGAGCCGCAAAGTTTATGGACCATTCTTCTTTAGGGAAAAGACAATACGCCATGAAGTTTATTTGTATATGTAGCAGTTATTCCTGTTGCCACAACTTGAGGAAGATGACAATATGCACATTTTATTTCAGCAACATGGTGCACCCCCTCACTGGGCATGGGACGTTTGTTATTTCCTAAATGCCACTTTCAATGGTATGTGGTGTGGTCGTGGTGGGCCCATTTCTTGGCCCCCAAACTCCCCAGATCTTATCCCTCCTGACTTGTTAAAGGCATTGTCTATGCACAGAAACCAAGGGACATTATATGATAGTAAAAATTACTCACCCCTTTTATGTTATAACGGACAAGGGCTGAATTGTATCACCGCTATGAGTTTAAGTGGTTATTTTGTGGGCTGAGTCTTTCAGTGTTGTATACAAAAGTTCGACAAATAAAGTTTAGTACTACATTTTTTATGTTTTTATTTTATCCATACCTAAACGGATCAACTTTTTTGAAGCGGTAAGCGGTTCGTTTGTTCTCGTGGTGTTCCAAGGAGGATGGCATTTTAAAGCCATCACGCAGTGGCCTGTTATCACTTTAGCCTACTGTATTCTTCGTATACTCAGAACGAAATATGCAAATTAACCTACATGAAATTTTTTCTGGATTATCAAGAAGTAGCTGGAAGAATAAGGTATTGCAGGAATAACTTGTACGAGAGTGAGTGGAGAAAATAATTTCAATGCAGCACATTAGGCTTTAAGGAAAAGTTCCACGCACGTGTGCGAGACTGGGTATGTATGTGTGTGAAAAGCAGATAACTTAAACACGAAAAGTTAGTTAAATACCAAACTTGAATTCAGCATCTAACAATGATGTTATACGAACATTTTCAAGAAAATTCGTTCATTCCAAGCTATCCCTTATGTGAAACATTTGTAATTATTTTTAACTGTTTTAAAAATTATGTCACATAATTTGACATGAAAAATAAAATAGATATCCTAAATATTGTGTGAATAACCTGTGAACTTCCTTTTATTTTTCTCGGGCAATAATTCCGAGGCGTTATGTAGCGAGCGGCTTTTAAAAATCGGACTATATTTTGTTCCATTTATGTACCGCCTTCAACATCTAGGCCATACCGGTGGCTTTTCCTTTAGAACAATTGCCATCGGAAATGATGTTCACTCGCTTATAGGTAAGGCCCCAAATAAGAAGTACAGTTTGATTATTTAGAACCATACAGGCAATTATAGCAGCAATAGAGTAGTCTGTTCGAATATTAGGACAACAAGACGCTGTGGATGACATGCGTCGGCTCCCTGATGTGTGGAGGCGAGTTCTTCATGTTGGAGGAGATTACTTCTAAGCACTGCAATGATGTGACTGCTCAAAAATGTTTTATTTGTTATTAATTCAAATGTTGTCACTAATTTTATTGAATGACCCATGTAGTTATAGTTCAAGGTAAAGTATGTTTGCAACAAAAAGGTGTCGAAAACTCAACTTTACACTCAAAATTAAGCACAAGATTTAGGGCTCCTGCTTCTTCCTCGCACTACTGGCATCCTTGTTGTAGTTCACGAGGTACTTTGTAAGCACGCCACTTGATGGAAGGCTTATATAGGGCGGCCATATTAGTAGGCGGCCATATATGGGTCCTTTACCTTACTGTTTGGGTTGTCTTTATATACACACGCACTCTTTCATATTTCCAGACGGGAAATCATGGGATGGGAATAATCATGGCTAAAGAAAAATTCCCACCTTCCAGCCGGGAATTGAACCCAGGACTTCCGGATTTGGAAGCTAGCATGGTAACTACCAGGCTACAGAGGGAGTCTACCGATTATTGTTTTAGGCTCAATAGAGCTATGGATATGAATGCGAAGACAAACGAACGAAGCGTAGGGAATGATGTTAGAAGGAGTGTGGACAGATTTACAAAACCAGTTCCATGTAGGTAATGAGCGGCTGTTGGAACCGGCCGAAACCGACGCGAGTGAAAACACTTTTGTTATAAAATCAACCTGTTCCTTCAGCAAAAGTTATGTAAATTCTACGTGCTTTGCAACTGATCGCGTATCTACTGCAGTATTGCAAATATTGTAAAGTACACCAATATGTTTCCATCAACTTTATTTTAAGAATAAATTAAGAGCGCTATATGAACAGTGTTAAATCCACTAAATTCATGATCCACTACTCAGAAACTATTTAACATATATGAGGCCGACATTTTTACGCGATGTAGATGTATGCGTTCTTAGTTCCCTTAATACTAGGTACTACTACTGGCGTTTAAAATCCCGTTTAGGCCTTCGCCCCCCGCCCCCTCAATTTTTACCTCCATTCTTCTCTGTCGTCTGCTTTTCGCCTCCACATTTGAACTTCCAGTATCTGTAGGGCATCTCTCCTTATAGCATCTTCCCATCGATGTTTTGATCTCCCTTTAGGTCTTGTGTTGTACAATTTCCCATTTAAAACTTTCTTGGGAATTCTATTATCTTCCATCCTTCGAACATATCTTGCCCATCTTAACTGTCTAATCTTGTTTTCTTGCACAATGTTAATGTCTTTATATATTATTATTTATTTATGCCAACAAACTACTGGTGTTTTTAAACATACAAGCTGTGTGTGAGCAATGTTTAAGAGGTGGTATCAGAACTGATACCGAGATTTGAACCACGGATCTTCCGCTTATCGAGCGGCTGCTCTAACCACTAATCTACCATGGCCAACTTGCCAGTATGACATTAAATTGCCCAGCTGATTCGTACTTTTCCCGGTTAGACCACAAGGGAATCTCACATCAGAGATAAACATCCCAAGGGCGACTTACAATTATTGTAAGTACTTTATGTCCCGGGTTTAAGTTACTTAAATCTTTATATATGTTATATAATTCCTTGTTATACCTACCTGTTTCATCGTATTTCATTCAATTCAATGGCCCCATATATTCTTCTGAGTATTTTCCTTTTGAAAATTACTAGTTTTTCTTCTATGGGTCATTGTCTAGGCCTCACAATGATGAGTTTGATGAGTGTTTTGTATAATCTTATTTTCGTTTTAGGAAATATTTTATTCTTAAATATTTTCTGTAAAGAGAAATACGCTTTATTTGCTGCTATTATTCTTGCTTGTATTCCTTTACTTTCATCATTCTGGTTAGTAATATGTGCTCCTAAATATTTGAAGTTATTAACTATTCCCAGCTGACGTTCATTGGTACTTATATTCCCTTTTCTGTTCTTGCTATTTCCTTTTTGTGTCATTACTTTTATTTTCTCCTTGCTTACTATCAAATCTAATTCCTTTGCGTTCTCCTCCAGTTTTGTATATATTTATGACACTGCGTTCTTGGTTCCCTCCACTGTATTCATATCATCTGTGTATGCTAGCGTTTGTATAGATTTATAGAGTATTGTTAAAAAGACCTCTAAGTTCACCGGTCTACTTTTATGTCCTAAGGACCAGTTTCACCAATCGTTGTTAAATTTTAACTCAATGTTAAACTTATTTAACACTAAAGTTAAGGCAAATTCTATTTCATCGAACAATGTTAGCTTTAACATGAAGTTAAACTCATGTAGCTTAACGTTGGCGTATCCCTCATAAATGCTACAAATCGAAAAATGGCTGCAGCAAACCAAGCTGTTTATGCGAGTTTGCTGTATTTGACATATAAGAACACCATTTCTAATGGAAGAATGGACGGGAATCCACAATACATTTGAAAATCTACAAAAGGGGAGAACTTATAAAGTAATGCAGACTTTCTAAGGTGGTCTTAGGATCAACTCCTACGTTAGTTTAGAATACTACCAATAGGAACACCAAACTTTACTGGCACTCTTGAATTCACAGTAAATGTTTGTGGTTTATTTGAAAGGTTTCCGAAGCAATTGTTTCAAGCAGTTATTTCATTGCGGTTTACTTTATCCTCAATTAGCAATAACATAGATTTACACACGTTGATTTCAATGTAGTGTCCGCCATTCAGGTTTAAACCGTTGTAATGCTCTTTGAACTGACTATTTTAGTAGGTACGGTATTTTATGTTGTGATACAATTGCCACAGTTGTTTATTGGGACTGGGTGAAAGTGTATTTCAATTAAATTACTCGCATATTTTCCTCCAAATTGCATTATTATCCTTGTATATAAGTCTGTAGGCTTTTGGGCTCATGATAATACTTCTGTACTAAGTAACGTGTTGTATAATTAATGCTTGTCGATCTTTAAACCAGCATATCTTCTGCATGAAGATGTTTCGGTTGACACAGTGATTCTAACCTCAATCATAAAAATCACATGACATGGACCAGGACCCTCGAATCTGACACTGGCATCTCAGTTGTACAAAAATAGCGTCGGCTATTGGTCCTGATTTCTGAGGTGCTTCCACACGCTATCCTTCGTATTGTTTTCTATGCCTTTGAGTTATTGTTTCTTATAATAATTCCTATGTAAGTTTGTCTTCATATTAGCAAAGCGAGTGTTTAAAAACTTTTATTTGGGCAGTATAGGGAACGGGAAAAAGTCTAATAACGTGTTGACTGAGCCGTGTGTTCTCCACCTGTTCATGTTTATTGTGTTCCATCTGAGACTATGGCTACATTAGCCGTATAGTGTAGTTAATTTATCTGTTTGCAAGTACAATTTGTGTCACGATTACAGTGGTGAGAGGTTGCTGAAGAAAAACTGTCCCTGTAGTGTATGTTATTGTAGTCATACCTCAACCTAACCTCAAACATGACAACACCCCGTAAAAATGAGAAAAATGAGAAACTTTCAGTTAAAACAAAAGGTAAATCGCAACGTAAAGCTTGTAAATTCAGTATTTAATTACTATAAACTGCAGCGTTATGTGTGTTAGTTACCGGTGTATATATAACATGGTGAACAGTGAAAGACAATAATTTCGAGTGCACTCAATTAGTGACAGCTGCAGCATTAACAGTTTGTTTCATGTAAGTAGTATGCTGCTTGTATTTATACATTATCTTTTGTCTTTGTAATTTAAATGTGTAGCTGTAGTTTAGAAGAAATGTGTTGTGCTGCTGCATGTAAAACTGTAGACTATAGCAAAGTTGCTTTACAATGCTGATTTAAGTTTACGTATTTCATATATTTCATTTATAGTGCTGTTTTAGGGTTATTATTTTTAATATTTCATCTGCTTTAGTGGATTCCCCCTGTAAAATGAAGTGTCATGAAGTGCTGAGTAATATGTTGTTGCAAACTGAGTAATCATAAGTTTTTAGTAAAAGTAAAAGCAAAATTCCACCCTAAAGCTTTTGAATTCAGTAGGTAGCTAATTATTCTAAATAGCAGCATTTGTATATCAGCCATCCAGTATATGTTTTGTGTAGGTATATAACATTATGTACATGGTACAGTGTGAAAAACAGTGTAAACAATTATTAATAATTCTGAGTCAACTCAACGTCAACAGTTCTGTTTTATTTAAGAAACATGCTGCTTGCAGTTTTGTCTATCTTCTTTGTAATTTGAGTCTGTAATGCGGTTACATAATGACATGAAACACTGTAGATTGCATGAATGTTATTTAAGGTTATATATTTCATTGCCCATGCGTTATCGTTTAATATTAAATGTCATTCTTTTTTGTTTACTTGAGGTTATGTTTAAGACAGTGTTTTTGTGTTTAACACAGCCCATATTCACAAAATAGGCGTGTTATTACACCACATTTTTATTTTACTGCGTTGAAATCGTAGCCTGTAGACGAGTCGTTTATAAGTAGTTCCCACCACATACGGCCGCCATCTTGAATCCCAGTGTCAGGTCCGGTATCTAGAAGGTCCTGAGCTCTAATCTTTTATTAAGTTACTTCCTGTTTGATAGTGCTACCAGCATAAGCTTAGCGTTAAAAGAACCCGCTGAAACATCAATAGCACGCCAAAGATACTATGTGTATATTATCTGTGGGATCCCAGATGAAGTTAACCACCACATATTTGACTCCCAAAGCTGAACTGCCACAGATGTACCTAGAATAGCTAGTAAGAAAATATATGTAGATACATTATTATTTATCTGAATCTTGTAAGCCTTGACATTGGCGTTTACTTCCATGAGTTGGTCAGGATTAGCTATACCTGCTGATTAGGTATACGTCAGCCTAAAGTTAGTCTAAGATCCTGAGGTATTGTGTTATTTGTTACAAGTTCGGTAGTTTTGAAGGTGTTTGCAACGTTTACCAATCATGAAATATCTGTACACTAACTTGCCATGTAAATACAAATTTCGTCGTTAATACGGCTTAACCAGTCGTATTTCACTTTCCCTGTAGAAGCCAGATTATTAAAGCTTTACAGCTAATTAATGAACCACTTCCGTGAAACTTGAAGTCTGTGTTCCGAGGACAGTTCCTCGCTTGATCTAGCATTGAAATCTCCGTTACACAGAGTGACATTTCCTAATTTGCGAGGTCACGCACGGTAGATTATACTTCCTGAAGTGTTCCTACCTATCAAAACTGGTGCTATCAGTGCTAATTTCCTGCAAAAATTGTAACCTGATCATCAGAAGAGAGATTCTATCCGTAATTTCTGTGCAACATGTGGCTTATCTGATGTTGCATTAGGGATTTCTAAGAAATAGGGTATACATATACAGCGGAGGACACCTTGCGGACTACGACCTACGTGAAACTATTGCAGATTCCATCGACGAAGGATTGAAGTGCAGGAACCACAGAAGGCAGACAAGCAACAGAGATGCGCGGAAGTCCGCAACAGTTCCAGCCTAGAAGAGCTGTTCAGAAAGAGCGATGAATGGTCCTTCCTACCAAGCAGTCTTCTAATATACACGAGTATATTAGCTCCTAGCTTTCCTAGGAGCAAGTATCCGCGCCATCTCTCCGGTACCACTAGACGCAACGAAACCTAGAAGTATACATAAAACACGAGAAGGAAATGGAATGAAAGGAAAATTATGCAAATGAAGTCGTTGTAGATGAGAAACCACTACAGCATTTCCCTATCAATTAGGAAAACCACGAAAAATCGAAGATCAGAATAGGTACTCATACATACTAGTCTACTAGTCTCGGATTTTCTGGCAGTAAGCTGTGAATTTCTCTTCATTCTGAATACTTCTGTAGTTTTGTACGTTGTAAACTGTTACTGACAGTCGATGAGTTACGGCACAAGAAATGTTGGTACCTCTCTTTAAAACACAGAGTCTTCATCGGATAATATGATATTTTCTGGTAGTACGAGTACTAGCCATTTCCGAGATATTCATTGTTTTTTTCTTAAATGTTTCAATACTCTGTCACTTTTAAAATGCTTTCATTATTAAACTATGCACTTGTGAAGCCATGCAAAGAGCATGGAATTTCAAAGCCATCATATGGCGACCCCCTGTGTCCTGTATGCTCTGATACTCACAGCGAAATGTGCAATGAAATTATTTCTAATTAATATGACGTAGATAGAAGAACAAACTTCTGAAAGGGTATATTTTAGGAGAGTGAGTAAAGTAAGTCATACGATTATAACATATTGCATTTGTTTGAACAGCAAATACTATTAATGTAATGTAGTCGAACCAATATTCAATACTCCATTTATTGTTAGTATTTACCTAGGACGCGTTCTGTTAAACCTTGCTATAGGGGAAACAGCTTAGCTGCCGACATTACACTAAACTGTAATGGATATTACATTAACAAGCAGTTTTGCCAACCTACTACGGAAATTACTAACAAGTCTGTGAGAAAACCCCAGAGAAACAGGACAAGACTTGAAAGCGCATTTTAAAAATGTGTAAATTAAAATGTACTATGGTATCATGCACAAAAGTATTTAAGCTTCATAAGCAACATCTATGCTGAAAACATTAACCAGTTAAGGGGATATATCTTGTTTCTTGATTAAAGTAAGAATTCATTGTATTTTAATATCAAATAAATTGAGTGCTTACCCTACAAAGAATGGAAATCACTTCTTTGTTGTTGTTCGATTATCTATTCCAGTAATCGAATATTATAGGGACTTAATTCATTTTGGAGGATTATATAGGTATCAAATTCAACATCTATTCCACCTCTAAAATGAAAGAAAAAATCAGTGACAAAAAATAATTATGATAGCTAGCCTAAGTTGTTCCTGGTAGAGTTAAAGTTTTTTGTGCTGATATATTTTTGAAGCTTTGGATTTCCGCACTAGTGAAAAGATCATATTTATATATGTATTAGTTGTAAATCAAGGTTATGATTTTCTGAAATTTTGTCAGTATTTGTTAGTCATTTTTTCTTTTTCAACTACGTATAGTAAGTAGAAGTATTGTATTCCACCCAAAAATTTGACGTCAAGATTTCACTGGAAATATCTTTTGAGGCCCCCTGAACCCCCCCCCCCAAAAAAAGAATTTTTAGAAAAAGATCAGTGTGTGTATGTGTGTTAGTGTGTGTGCGTGTGTGTGCGTGTGTGTGCGTGCGTGTGTGTGAATATCATAACTCAAAAAGGAAAAGTCGGTTAAAACCAAAGTTGGTACTTAAGTTTAATATCTTTCAAGGACAAGACACGAACGCTTTGGGGGAAATTCCTCCACCCTAAACTACCTTTTATATGGAAAATTTTTCGAAAATGTTGATTTTCTCAAAAATGGCTCTAATGATTTTGATTAAAATGCCATGTTTTTATGGCAAAAGAAATACATATTTTGAATTTTCTGCTATAGCCCATGTAGTTCTGTTTACTCTTGATGACTTTTGCATAAGTGGTAAGCCGTAAGAGATAGACCAAATTATACTATACAAAAAATGTATATCTCGTTAACACACACAATTTATCTCCAAATTATTTTTTGTGGAGTGAACCATTTGGGGCATATTCCTTGTTATTTGTGTGAGTTTTCTCATACTTATACTTTTCTCAAATGGTAAGTCATTATTGAATTTTTTATATCTTAGATGTGAAAAGAGAACGTAACGACCGGCTTTAAAAGACTTGACTATCGCTCGAAGCCTACTGTAGGCCAGAGAAGGCATTTGATTTTCAGGATACTGCTGTAAGGAATTAGTAATTATACCGATTAATTGATGACAATTATAAAAGAAATACAAAGTTGTGTTTTAGAGGAATAAACAGTATGATCTGAAATAACTAAGAAAACATAAGCTCATGCAATTGTGGAGCAGGTACATAACTGTAAGATATGAATATATTTCATAATGTACGTTTATGAAACAAATACAAAGCTTAAACTTAGAATTGAGCTCAATATTATTTGAAGTGCGACTTTTCATTAATAATTAACAGTTTCACTTTAGCTGTTACATTTTCGTGCTTCTATTCCACTGTTTATGTTTTAGATCGCGCTTGCGTTCCGTTACCCGTATTCCTCTCTGATTGGTAGTTGTCGACCTCTTAGTCCACTTCGGAGTATATAGTGTATTTTTTCATGTCAAGTTGGCATGGTTTAGCGAATTTGCGCATCAATTAGCAATATACGGCAACATTACTCAGCATTGCACAGTGGTTTAAATTAGCCTGAAGTTTACAACCGGTGCCTGCACTTAATCTGTTGGTTTGGTTTAACTAAACTTCCTGTTAAATTACGTTTATAATATTGGGCCTCAAGTCCAACAGTCGACATAAACTGATGATGTTAGCAACGACTTTAAGAAAGCCGTTCTAGATAAATACTAGTAACAAATGGAGTATTAGTGCAACTCAAATTATATTCATTTTGTACTTCACTAGCCCTACACATTAAGAACAAATACTACTTTTTACTCCGTGTATTATTTCCATTGGTGTTCACAGTGTTTAGCAGAAAAATATTTCAATAGAATTCCCCTTGAGGAAGAAAGTTTCTGAGAAGACCCTGTCGGTATCAATTATAATGCTAGCCGCCGCGCCTTAGTGATGGAACTAATGAAGGAGACGTTACGACATCTATACCCGGAAGGGTCCTATGCCCTATTGCAGCATTCTCGCTTCACATCACCGGATGTGCACCATTAACATATGCAAGACACACCTACACTGCTTCTTTACTAATACATACGTTCCTATATGCAGCAAGCAGAGAAAGTAATGTGAGTCAATAAACGAAGATATGGAGGATGTAATTATTTATACAATCTCAGCTCGTTACGATGTCCAAATTATTGTGTATAATTGCGTCTTCTTCCTTGCTCCGATGGTATAACAGTTCCTTAGCAACAATTACACAATAAACCTACTGAATCGTAAACATTTATAATCAGTGCCATGCTTATTTCCCATTATATGACCAGTATGTCATGAAAATATAGAAAACCCTTTTATGCAATCCTAGCATTAAAACGGCTTATTATGACGGCATAAATCGTCCCAGTGCCAGAAAATTAATGACGTAATTACTATGAGAACAAGACAGCAATGACACCATCACAGCCACAACATAATTTCCTCCAATGTGCCTGCAAGAAAAACTAAAATCTTATTCTCACAGGTGCAGCAACATTAAAAAACAAAACTCATCTTTGAATATACACACCAGAGCGCCAAATGCATAAAAATCTTTGACTGAAAAGAGAAAACAGCACTTAGATTCTAACATTAGATAACTTACCATATTAAGAACTAATAAACGTTTGCATTATTACCAGCTCTGAAGAGTATGCCAGTAATGTAGTTGCATTACGCATTTTTCGTTTCTGCATGCACAAAACTTTTCATACTCTTTTCCTAAACATATTTTCAAAAGTTTTATCGTTACCTTCCATTTCCCTCTCTAAGTGTTCGAGCAAATGAAATATCTGCTTAGCAATTACATTACATCATACATACACAATTATGTGATCTCTGATACATTGTAATTTTTCATTTGGCAAATTTATTAATTATTTTCACCTATTTTAACTCCAAAATGGATAACGTTGTACGAAACACTATGGGCGTCGGAAAGCTTTTTTTTTTTCAGGGGGCTGCATGTTGGAAGTTAGCAATCAAACAATATTAACTATTTACTCTGTTGTCAAAAGTTACAGTATTTCTTACGGATAATTTCACCTTTTTGATTGGGACACTCGTAAATTTCGCTCACACACAAACATATAATGGTGTCACAGTCAGTCAGATTATACGTAAAACCCCGCTAATCCAAATTAATTGGGGGTGCGGTTTGTTCGGATTCGGAAATATTCGGATTATCTGAGAAACGAAAAAGTATACTGTACTAATGAAATTTGATACGTATGTTTACAGAGACATAAAAAATAACCCGATGTGTTGCACTCACATGACCTTCTCTACTCTTGTACTAACCATTCTTATAAACACTTATTCCTTCATGTTAGTCGATAGCAAGTGTGTAGAAATTATCTTGTTGCTTATTTTCTTGTAGGTGCAAGGAGAATACAGTAGGCTTTAAGTGATAGTGAAATGTTTTAAGACTGGTCGCTATATTAAGGTTTTGAAATTCCGTTCTCTTTACACAGGCAAGAGGTAAAATACTGAATAACGACCTTCCATTTGAAAGAAGTTTATGTACTGCAAAACTCTTATAAATAACAAGGGATATCTCTGAAATGGTTCACTCCAAAAAAAGAAATTGACAAATTGTGTGTTTTAACGAGATCTACATTTTAGTATAGTAAGATATGGTCTATCTCTTACGGTTTACCAGTTATGCAAAATTTATTCAGAGTAAAAAGTACTAAATATGTTGGCTATAACCAAAAGATTCAAAATATACATTTCATTTGCCATCAAAATATTTTAAACATGTTTCACTTTAATCAAAATCGTTTGACCCATTTTAGAGAAAATAAATTTTTTTGAAAAGAAATCCATGTGAAGGGTAGTGAAGGGTGGAGGAATTTTCTTCATAACCTTCCTGACGCATCCAGCATTCGAGAACAGGACCTTGAAAGATATTAAACTTAAATACCAACTTGGCTTTTAACCGTCTTGTCATTTTTGCGTCCTACTGTTCAATGACAGACTCGCGCTCAGAGAGACACATACAGACAGACGAACCTTTTTCTAAAAATGCTTTTTTGGATTCAGGGGGCTTCAAAACATATATTTCCGGTGAAATCTCGACATCGAATACAATACTTCCCCTACTTAACTATACGCAGTAGAGAAAGTAAAACGATGTATTATGAACTTAGGTTTAAATATTAGATAAAAAGTTAAAATTTACTGTCGCGAGGGAATTTTTTTACTTACGTAACTGAAAAAAAAATGATTATAATTTCTAAACTATTACATCAAAATGGGTAAAATTAATTTGTAGCATGTTGTATTACATTACACCTATTATATATCTGCATTTAAAAAAGTTAACATTATTAATTCAGAAATACACATTTTCAGCCACACGTATCCTAAGGAAACACGTGAAAATTCTTGAAAATATTGACTTTAGGATTCTCGCACATCAGTCCACCTTGGTTCTTGCAGATTAATACGTCGAAATTATTTTTTGGTAATTGAGCTTTAAACGCTTGTGACGTGATCATCTGAATAGTAGTTATTAATTAGGTTCATATTTCTACTTTCTCTACTACGTATAAATATTGTATTCGACCCAACATTTCGATGTCGAGATTTCACCGGAAATATGTCTTTTGAGGCCTCTGAATAAAAAAGCAGGTTTAGAAAAAGGTGTGTGAGTATGTGTGTGTGTGTGTGTGTGTGTGTGTGTGTGTATGTGTGTGTGTGTATGTGTGTATGTGCGTGTGTGTGCTGTGTGTGTGAGTATGTGTGTGTGTGCTGTGTGTGTGTGTGTGAGTATGTGTGTGTGAGTATGTGTGTGTGTGCTGTGTGTGTGTGTGTGAGTATGTGTGTGTGTATGTGTGTGTGAGTATGTGTGTGTGTGTGTGCTGTGTGTATGTGTGTGTGTGCTGTGTGTGTATGTGTGTGTATGTGTGTGTGTGTATGTGCGTGTGTGTGCTGTGTGTGTGTGTATGTGTGTGTATGTGTGTGTATGTGTGTGTGTATGTGTGTGAGTATGTGTGTGTGTGTATGTGTGTGTGTATGTGTGTGTGTATGTGTGTGTGTGTGTATGTGCGTGTGTGTGCTGTGTAACTCAAAAACGAAAACTCGGTTAAAAACCAAAGTTAGTATTTATGTTTAATATCTTTCAAGGATGCGACACAAAGATCTTGAAGAAAATAATTCCTACACCTTAAACTAACGTTTACATGGAAGAGTCTCAAAAGTGTTCTAACAATTTGTATTAAAATGCCATATGTTTAAGACGTTTTTATGACAAATAAAACGTATATTTTGAATTTTCTGGCTATAGCCTATGTAGTCCAGTTTACTCCTGATAACTTTTGCATAACTGGTAAACCATAAGAGACCAAATGTTACTATCTATACAAAGAATGTCTCGTTAAAACACACAAATTATGTCTACATGCGTTTTTTCGTATAGTGACCATTTCGGAGATATTACTTGTTATTTGTGAGAGTTTTGCAGTACTTTAGCTTTTCTGAAATGGAAAGTCGTTATTCAATTTTTTAGCTGTTTGGCCATGCAAAGAGAACGCAACTTCAAAGCTTTAAGAGATTCGACTATCGCTCAAAGCCTACTGTATTTTCATATTCCTCTTGCATCTGTAAGAAAATCAGTAAGATAATTTCCACAAATCTTTATCTCGACTAACATGAAGAAGATAGAGGAATAAGAGTTTGTAGAAGTAGTTAGTAGAAGAGTAGAGAAAATTGTGAGTGCAACACATATTTTTCGTGTACGGCCATGAAAAATTGACGTTTATAAGCATAATCAATGTTTCTGATGAAGGCCATGGAGTTTGGTATGGCCGAAAACTCGACGTTTATAAATTTGACACAGCTTGGTGCTTGGCGTAAAAGCTGCATGTCTTTCTTTACAAGAATAGTTTGTATGACTGCGTAGAGAAAGTCATCTGAATATAACAGTTATTTCTGTTTTGTTTGATGGAATATTATTGGGTAGCCTTGAACGATATTTGCCGGAAATGTGTTGCCAATAATGAGACACACATACATAAGCCGCGTGCCATATGGTAATCAACTTTCTCTCCCCCTCTCTGCCCCCTCCCTTCGGTTACGTAAGTGGGTAGTACCTACAACTGAAATAGGCACATTGCAGGATCAGTTTAATCCATACGTCGTACTTCTCAATTGCCCAACTTGATCTCCTTTTGCTTTCACTTTGCTGCGCCGCGAAACTTACTGGAGCAACGTTGCACGAATTACCTATCTATCCCTCTACTATCAAGCGCAAGTCTTTCGCAATAGTATGACATGGCCGTGGCTTTACAGGCCCCTCTCGAGGCAAGTTTTACTAGCTGTTCCTTTAAAAGATTGTTGTTTTATCAGTTTCTTGCTGATCCACACAAATTTTCAATTCAAAGTTACTTATTTCGTCGTACGACTCACTAGACAAAAGCGAATAGATGTTTACAGATCGTCTTAGGTCCAGTATTATAAACTTCGTTTGACTGGAAGATGAATTAAACCATAGCAAAAGTTTAATTGCAGCTGCCGTTAGCTAAACTCAGAGCACATAACTAAACCGCAGTGCGGTGATGGTATGCCGAAACAGCGGGAAAAGAAGACGATCGCTCATGTTGTTGTTCTTATAGGGGACAGAGCTTATCGACAGATCCCACGAGTTCAGCTCAACATGGCCGACATTGCACTTAACAGTAGACGAAAGTACCCCAAAAAGCAGTCCTACCAACGTAGGTACATAATAAAAGCACATATGTATATCAGAGGGTTAAAGTAACATGCTTCCAAACGATAATAATGTTACCACACAACGCAAGAACCTACTCACCTTAGGCAAATCTTGTTCTAGAATAACACTTTTGGATAAAATCACTTCCGAACGTTAAATACCATAATATATATTTAATGCGAACACAAAGGTAAGAACAGTAAGTATAATTGCATATACTGCTCTAAAAGAATTGAAGACAAAATCACGCAAACACGAGCACCACGTCCACAGATTGATTAATTATAATTAATTATTATAATTATTACTACGACGTCTAAACACAATCCTGTTTTAAGTTCTATGAGTCGGCCTCTCTGCAACGCGTTCATAAACAAGAGCCTCTGTGGCACCATACCAGACGCAATAACGAGCAATTCCGCGTGTGACTAACTGACATTTACACTACAGTTTCTTCTTAAAATGTCTGTCTAATGGTCAATATAGGTGTAAAAATTATTAAATAATTGTTTCACTCTTTTAAGCTTTTTATATTCCCTATCACAACTGCCAATGTACTCTCTGTCATCATATGTCGTTAAAATAACATTTTTACACCTATATTGACCATTAGACAGACATTTTAAGAAGAAACTGTAGTGTAAATGTCAGTTAGTCACACGCGGATTTGCTCTAACATAGTTACAGCCGTAGCTTTACCGTGGTTATATGTTACTAACAGTTGGCAGCACTAAATGCAACCTAAAAAATGGAATATCACTAAATATAACCAGATTGCACTATAACGGGGGTAAAATGTCAAGGTTGTTTTTGGGGCATCTCAATAAGCTGTGCCTAGTTAGCACCACAACTAAATGCAGTTGGTACCCATGCTAGCTTAGAAAAAAAGGGAATATTCTGAAAGTATGACCATTCACGATGAAAATTAGGTGTTAAAGTTAAATTAGGGTGATAGACAACCATTCACAACGATAAATAGTAGCGTTTGCAGTAACAAGTTCGATTGCCAATCTTACATCATAACTAAATGCAGTTGGTAACTAAAATGTAATGTTGGTAATACTGCTGCTCCAGTATTACTTTATTATCTGTGATTAAACCCATACAGTTTACACTGGCACTGGTTTGAAGTTAACTTTCAAAGAATATGGGAGCTGGAGAGAAAGAAGTGTAGGTATTTCCTACCCCCCCCCCCCCCCCCGCCCCATTAACCACTCTTCTACATGTTATGAGACTTCGACATATCGACATAAACACGGGTACACTACAGACATATATCCCCTAAATAAGCTTGACTATGTTATCAGCATATCCTTGAACGTTTAACCCACCCCAAACTGCCCTCTATACGGACACATTTTCGTTGTTTTTTATTTTCTCAAAAAGTGGCTGTATCATTTGTTATTAAAATACCATATGTTCAAGATACATTACAAATAAAATCTATAGTTTTAATTTTCTGGAAATAACCTTGGAAGTTTTCTTCATTAGGAAGGAATTTTACATACAGTTTGTTCACTAACTCGTGGTCCCTGACAGGAATGTAGCAAGTGAGTACGTCAGTAAACAATTGCAGGTAAACAGTGATATCTGCAGCAGCAGTCGTGCTTCTGGTCGCGCTTGCGTTAGTAGTACCAACCTTGGAATGTGTATTCACGCTAGATCAAAGCAAAGAAGTCACTCGAAATAGCGAAACTAATATGTTCATGCAGTTCATGCATATTTAGTTCATGCAGTATATTTAGCTTATAAAAAGTAAAACGATATTCTCAACCACTCCGTCTTTCTCCCGCTGATCACGTTCTACCTTTTCTACGTGCTTTCAAAAACCCTGTCAGTCTGTTTCGGTCACAAGTTATATATCCTCGAGCGTTATATCGTGCAATTCCTGGAAGGATAAGCCACATGTTACATTTCTTTAAGTATTCATGTTAGTTGATCCAAGCTAGTTCCATGTGTCTGAGACCATACATGTATGGGGGCAAGCAAACGACAGTGTGGTCCAATGAAAACCAAAATGCGTTCGTTTTAGAAACATCTTTAGGTTTGTTTGTTTCAATCATCATGTAAAGATCTGTTTCACACATAGAACTCTCACTCCTAGGTGGGGATTTATCTGATTCTGCAATAATTTTTTCTTTATTTCCGAGATAACGCTAGTGGCTCGTCCAATTTTTAACTGAAATTAAGAGATGTTAGCATATTAGCGAACAAACATAGCGGGAACAACATTGGACGGAAGTTGGCAACTTAACCAGCAGCAACGTTAGCTGGGAAGTTTACAAAACTCAGGTTACACTACGTGGAATGTCTCTCCTCTCCCCTTGAGTCCCCTAAGACCATGACCTGGTAAACAAACTGGTTTTATGTGAAGAGCAATTATAAGCCATTATATAGGTATGTATGAAATGCTTTGTTGCATATCCTATGTTGAAAACCATGTACTGCCATTCTTGTTAGCACATGCTAACATGCTAAGTATCGAAGTTGGCTGTTGTCCACGTTCGATCTATCATGGGCCCTGTCCCAAAGAATTCCAGGAGTACTAGTTTCTCTGAGGCTCCTGTGTTGTGTGGAGGTTACAAGGTTCTAAGGTCTTTAATGAGGAATGTTTCTCTTCCGAGGAGGTAGACGAGTCTGGATCTGGTGGTTTTTGATACTCCGATAGCCCTTACTCTTTCAAGTACAGATAGATTCTTCTCGGTAAGGTGTGACCATATGACTTTTATCACATAGGTTATGATTGGCATGATTTTTATTCTTAATAGCGCCATTGCTGTCTCTCATTGATTTGATTATTGATAAGTCTACACTCACCTATTGCCATTCTAGATATCTACAAGTAAACATGTAGTAAAAGCATTTATACAAATGTTTATCTCGATTAACAAGAACCAGATAGAAGAATAAGCCGTTTTAAGAAAGTATGTTGATGAATGGAAGGGAAAGTTATGCGAATGTGACACAAAAGGATCTTTTCTTTAGGAAGGAAATCTCTCACTCAAAACTAATTGCAATATATTATATAAACACTGGCATTTCGCAAGTAAGGAAAAAATAACTGATTTATGTACATCCAGCCGTATAATTTTCAACTCTGGTAATTGTTCAGCTTCTACACGCTTTGTGTGGGCGTGAAATTAAATGTTTAATGAAATTAAATGTCAGTAGCTTTTGAAACAAGTCAACATATACACTTTAAAGGGTAAAACATTTTTCGTTTTGTTAAATTTACCTTACTCTTTTTTGGAGTTTCCTGAAATAAATATCAAAATATTTACAGTAAATTTTGGCTTATTACTACTGAGCGGGATGGCTCAGGTGGTAACATCTGTGGCCTGCATTCCGGAGATTGCGGGTTTGACCCCGTGACCGACCTTTTCCAGTTTTTCCGATTCACCAGGCAAATGCAGGGAAGGATTTCCATATCCTCCTAATTTCCTGTCCCTCCATTTTTGTTATATAAATAATTTCATTTCACTCTTCATCCCGTTAGGTTTCTTTCAGGGTTGGAAGCGTCGACGAGCGTCGCGGCAGCAGCATGACAGGGGGAAACAATGGGCTCTGAAAATCGCATGCCCCTGATTGGAACGCAAGCCTATTGGTTTCCGGGCCCTTATGGGATGGTACAAGCCCGAGAGAGGGGACGGAAGCTAAACCAGCCTCCGTCGGGGTGCTTCTAACTGGGAAAGTGCAGGGACCTTGCTCTCTGCTCTGACGTGGCAATATTCTGGCCACCCTTCGGAGTCATTCGACTCATCCATCCTCCCGGGGGTGCCTGTCAGGGAAATAGGCACAAAAGATCGCCTTTCGCTCGAGGTGCTAAGTCCCCCTCCACAAGTTGTCATTGAGTCAGTCACTTATGACGGACTATCGCTTGGATTTCTATGACCCAAAAGTTCTTAAAATGTGCATGTATTTGTGCTGTAAAATTAGCAAAATATGACTTAAAAACCTGAAAATGTAACCTAAAATGTAAACTAAAACACGAAAAAATACATTTGCTTTTAATAATTACAGATGAAATAATTTATACCACTGTTAACCTTTATTTTGAGCAAAAATGCACTGGATGTAGTTTTCGGGTGATCAAGATTGAAGGTTTGATCTTCGGTTGTCAGTAACTAGTCTTATACTTAGAGAAACCTATTTCTACATCACATGATGTAATGAGGGCAAACTTGAAAAAAGGGAAATCATTAGTAGAAAGTTCTAGTTCAATTTCATCCGCTTATGCTTCTTTGCCACAAAGAATTTTATCCATTTTATTGTATATCAGAAGTTCTTTTCAAGTATATGACGTAACGATGCCAGCTATTTCGTCCTGAACACTCGATAAGTCACTTTCAGTCTCCTTCATAATGCTTAATGCAGCATACAATTTCATGTTTAGAGTTTAAAAGTGAGTAGTTTAATATTACAGAGAAATTTGATTTTGTGTAGCTAACATTCTTAACACGGTGAATGAAAAAAGTTGTACATTTTTTATTGCGGATGAATTAAAATCTTCTCAATCTCACTGTAGTTTATGCAATAATAATTTGCAGCATTAAACCAACTCCCCAACATGTTACAATGAACTGAGGGGGAAAAGGTTATGAAATTATGTTTACAAAAATATAAAGTCTTAAATACTACATAAAATGTGACTAAAAGTATGATCTTATTAGTATATTTTGCCCAAATATGATCTAACACTAAAATATGGTCAAATATGTACTTATGTGACCAGCAAAAGCTTATTAATTGTGTTCACAAATGTTGGAAACATGCTTAAATTAACCTAGGCATGGAAAAATTAGCCAGAATAAAAATATGAGTGTCATAAAAATCCAGATCATACTTATGACAAAAACAGAGATCAGTTTTTTTTTTTAATTCTAAGTTTAACTTCCTTTAACTTGGTAGGACATATCGGACAGTGAATTAAATGTCTGAAATGGTGCTTAAATGACCCCAATGCCCGTAGAGTTAGAAGTTACCCGATATTTGTCTTCTTTTCGGGGGGGGGGGGGATGGGGGGGGGGGGGAGAACTTATCCGGATTACTCACCTTAACAGAGATTCGAACTCGGAAGGTCTTTATTATGGGGCAAACCACTACCCCGACATCACAGAACGGGCAAGAGATATTTTCTTCCTTTGACAACAGTTATGATGTAAGTTAATTGAATTGTCATTCACCTTATATACTCCTAGTTCTACTCTCATTGCTTCATTTCCTTTGCTTTTTCCTAATGCTGCAACTGCCATTAGGAATATCATTCCACTTTCTTGCAGTTTGTACCTGCTTCCCAAGTCCGGGGAACCGGGTTTAATGCCCGGTACTGGCGTAGGGATTTTGTCCCGCTGAGAGACTTAGTCGAGTCCCTAAGGGGACAACTGAGGAGCTATAATCTTCGCAAAAGTTAAAGGCATATGGAGGTGGACCATGTTGCAGACTGCAACGAATCCTAAGTTTACCCCTCCTACCAGCGCTGCCGAATGTGGTACATTTTTTTTTTTTTTTTTTTTTTTTTTTTTTTTTTTTTTTTTTTTTTTTTTTATAATAGGTGTGGCCCCGCCTCCGCCACACCTGGTGACGATCATCCGAAAGGGATATACATCGCCTCCCCTACCATCTACCATGCACTAACTACGCTACAATGGAGGGGGAGGAGTGGGTAAAGTGGAGTCAGGTACCGCCGAAGCAAACCTGATGTTAGTGGGTGATTACTAAAAAGAGCGCCTGCCTACAAGAGGGTAGACAGACTGAGAGTGGGGTTAGGTACTGATCTTGACGCGGGCGCCCAGACCAGTACCTAGGTGTTAGTAGAGGTGTACATGCATAAGGCAGGATGCGGGGTGAGGTACATGCTTAAAAGATGGTTTATACTATACCGTGTCCTGTGGCTTCAGCTGGAGATGGTGCTGATTGCAGCAGTGCTGCTGGTCCTAAAATCATAAAAAGAGGGTTCATTAGGTTCTGTGGTGTATCCTTGGGATTGCTGGGTCGTCATATGGTCATCCTGAGGGGGGGGGGGGGGGGTTCCCGAGCCTGTTAGTTATATTAAGATGTTGTCTATAATGGGACTAGGCTTTGTAAGTATTGTTGTATTTCCTGATTGGTGACAGTGTCGTGTTTGTTAACTGGCATGGTGCGGTCAAATAGGGAGAGAGGGCGCTTGTGCTTGTCATTGTTGGTTTCATAGTTACCAAGTTGTTGTATGAGAGGGTTGTGGTGGTTCTCAGTTGCTTTGTACATATTATAGGCTAGTCGTTTAATAAACTCGTGCACTGTGTCCATGCGCAGGTCTTTATGCAATAAGTCCAATGGGACTGTTCTGGGGGATTTTGTGATGATTCTGAGCACCTTATTTTGGAGCAGTTGTAGTTTTTGAAGGTGTGTTTTTGCGCAGTGTCCCCATGCTGGGGCTGCGTATGTGAAGATGGGTCTAATCAGTGACTTGTATAGGGTTAGGCCCATCGGCATGCTAAGTGCCGATCTTCGGTTTAACAATGGGTATAGACGGCCCAGTTGGGCATTTGCTCTTTGCCTTACTGTGGCTGTATGTTCAGCAAAGGTGAGCTTGGAGTCCAGTGTCACCCCGAGGTACTTGGTGCTATCAGACCAGGTTATGTCTGTGCCATATAGTTTGAGGGGGGCGGCCCGATTCGTGTGCTTTGGTCGTCTGGAGAAGAGCACTGCCTTGGTTTTCAGAGGGTTAACTTTTATACGCCATTTTGTTAGCCACGGCTCAAGGGTTGATAGGGCTGTCTGTAGCCTCTGGGCTATTAATTCGGGTTTCCACGACTGTGCTGCTATGGCAGTATCATCAGCATAGATGGACAGGTGTGTGTTTTCACATTTGGGAATGTCATTAATGTATAAGTTAAAGAGAACGGGGCCCAGTAAGCTACCTTGGGGTACACCGGCTCTTGTTATTCGACTGTGGGAGGTTGTGTCCCTGATGGAGACGGTGAATGTTCTGTTTGTAAGGTAATGGGCCACTAGCCGGACCATTGAGTCATTGAACCTCATTTCCTTAAGTTTCCTGATAAGTGCGGGGTGGTACACTGTATCAAACGCCCGCTGGACATCCAGAAAGATGACACCTGTTGATCGATTTTGGTTGAAGCCCCGAGTTATGTGTTCTACAGTCCGAGTCACCTGAAGGGTGCTCGAATGTTGAGCTCTAAAGCCGAATTGCTCGTCAATAAGTAAGTTGTTTTTTACTATGTGAGTGGTTATGCGTTTCAGGATTACTTTCTCTGCGACCTTGCTAGTTGTTTTTAAGAGGCTAATGGGCCTGTAGTTTTTGGGGTCTGACCGCTCTTTCCCGGGTTTTGGGAACATGAGCACATTTGCGCTCTTCCAGCAGTTTGGGAAGTAGCCTTGCTGCAGGCAGTAGTTGCAAATTTCGGTAAGGCAGCGTAGGGCTTTATCCGTAAGATGTTTGAGTACCAGATTTGGTATTTGATCTGGTCCTGGAGCTTTTCGCAATGGCAGGTGCTTAATTATCCAGCGAAGTTCTCCTGGATTGGTTTGCCTGTTCTTATTGTGCATTGGACCTTCAAGAATCTCGCTCATTTCTCTCTCCATTTCAAGGCATGACGTTTGGTCAATTGGGCCGTCGTTGGGGGTACATATCTGCTCTAGAGCTTCGGCTAGTGTATTAGCTTTGTCTGCCTCGCTTTCTGCGTGCGTGTTGTCTGGCTTGCGCAGGGGCGGGATAGTCTACGGCTCCCTGAGCAGGTTGCGCGTTAGTTGCCATATTGTTTGGCCACCGGGTTGTAACTGGGATATCTTATCTTCCCATTGACACCGTGCCAGTTGGCCTATGCGTGTTTTTATATCACTATTTAGTGTTGCCATGTTGACTTTGTGCACGATATTTCTTGTGCGCTGCCATTTGCGTCTTTCGTGATCGCGTTCGCGGATGAGTTGAAGGACGTCCGGGGGGAAAGTTATTTCATGTTTGGGCGGCTGCTTGTATGGTACTGCAGCTTCAAGTGCGGTTTGTATTGCTTTTTCCAATATTGTCGCCATTTGGTCCACGTCCTGCTGATTTTGCAAGGGTATGGTGGGCTGGAGCTTTTCATCTAGGTTGCGGGCGAATATGGGCCAGTGAGTTGCGTTATAATCCCTGCGCGGCGGTTTTGGGTGGCATTTAGGGGTGGCGTCTATATCAATTTGTACCGCGATATGGTCTGATGCTAGAGCGGGGATTGCCCTGATGGAGTGTCTAAAGGTGGTGTTCTTTAATAGGGCAATGTCTAGTGTATGGGGTGTGTGATGTGCTCGTTCGGGCATGTATGTTGGTTCGTCGGGATATGTGATTATGTAATCATTGTGTGTCATGTGATTGTATAGGGCATTCCCTGCTGGGTTGGATGTGGCATTTCCCCAGGATTGGTGGGTTGCATTAAAATCTCCTGCTGCTATTACCTTATCATCAAGGTCTAATAGAGTTTCGACGTCTTTGATGTTTAGTTGTGACGGAGGACTGTATGCACTGGCAATAGTAACCTGTTGGTTATTAATGGGTATGGTGACTGCTGTAGCCTCCATGTTGGCAAGTGTGCTAATGTGTTTTTGCTTGTGTTCGGCGGTCTCAAGGACAGCAATGGCAGTTCCACCTCTCGCTCTAGCACCCGGCCTATCAGTACGGTACACCCTATAGCCTGGGATTGAAAAGCGTGCGTTGCTGTTTAAGAAGGTTTCAGTGAGGAGTGCTATGGTTATGTTATTGTTGTATAGATAGAGGTACATGCACCTCACACGCTCTTATGTACAGAACCTCTGCCGGTACACGCACTACGCTTGGCAACAGCGTTCCGCTTGAGCATTGGCCAGCCTTCACATGCGAGGAGTATACTTGATTGACAAGTAGTGGCCCCTGGTCGAGAAGACCGCATAGCCGGCTGGGAGGGATCGGGGCGCTGACCAAGTCCCACCTCTAGTACTGCACCCCACTCATGACGTCTGTAGTGAGCAGAGGTGGAGGACGCAACGGTCGAGCGGTAGGCCTTGGACCAGATAGGCTGTTGTACCACTGGTTTATGCAGTTGGACTTTGTACCATGCATGTCCTCATTTCATATTTTGTTGGAGGGTAGCAGAGTTAGGCACATGGATGTTTGTGTGCTCCGTATGCGCTAGGAACCTAGCCGGTTCTACCCGAACCTATCCTTGAGAACAGGGAGGTGCACCAGAATATCAATCTGGAAACGTTAGGCACTCCTCCCCCCAAATGCTGCGTCTTAATTTACAATGGTGTATTATAATTACTTATCAGTAATTAGTGGTTTTGGATTCAGAAGGTGGCATAAATACTCCATAGGTAATGCTGTCCTTGGCCAATCAGCATGTACCGTTTCTACCTGGAGGTCAGTCGTTTGTAGCAACATTACAGAAGCTACGTCTTTAGAGCGATGTTTACATTTCCAGCACAAATTCTCATAGTCTGCAATATGTGCCTACACACATACATACATACAACATATATGACAGATCGACAGATAGACAGTCAGACATCCCTACTTTGTAAAAACTGCAAGTTATTTGGTACTTGTTCTCTACCGTTAAGGTAGACATGGTTCATTATTTTCTTGTCCGCGGGTGTACATATAATACTAGGGAACAGTTAGTTACAAATATGATCTGTTATGCTCACATTACTTTCTCTACTCTTGTATTATTCTTATAAACCCTTCTTCCTCTATCTTCTTCGTGTTAGCCAACATAAATATTTACAGAAATTATCTTATCGCTAATTTTCTTGTAGGTACAAGGAGAATATGGGAATACAGTAGGATTTCTGCGATAGTAAAACATTTTAAAGCTGGTCATTAAATGAAGGCTTTTTAATTCCGTTCTCTTCACACGGCCAAGAGATAAAAAAGTGAATAGGGACCTTCCATTTGAGAAAGATATTGCAATACTCACACAAATAACAAGGAATGTGTCCGAAATGGTTCACCCCACCAAAAAATGCATGCTTGTGTGTTTTAACGAAATCTACATTTTTTTGTATATTAAGATTTGGTCTATCTCTTACACTTTACCAGTTATGCGGAAGTCATGAACAGTAAACAGGGGTATATACGCTATAGCCAGAAAATGCAGTATATTCATTTGCCATACAGATACCTTAAACATATGGCATTTTAATCAAAATCGATAGGGCCATTTTTGACAAAATCGAAATTTTCACGAAAAGGATAGTTCGGGTGGAGGAATTTGCTTCAAAATCTTAGTGTCACATTCTTGAAAGATATTAAAGTTAAGTACCAACTTTATTTTTTAACAGACCTTTGTTTTTCAGTTACGCTGTTCACAGACAGACACACGTACACACATGGGGCTTTCTATAAAACTTTTTTTTCCCCCATTGAGAGAGCTCAAAATATATATTTCCAGTGAAATCACGACATCGAATGGATGCAATACTTCCTGTGCTTACTTTAAGTAGTAGAGAAAGTAAAAATGAAAGAGAAGAGCTAGTTTGGTTTAAGTTAGAAGTTTGGGAGCTAAAGGGAATGAGAGGAGAGGTTATTCCGGGAATGTGCCCAATTTGTGAGGAGAAGGAAGTTCAAATTCATATTATCTTTTACTGTAAAGACACAAACACTTTGAGGGAAGATTTAATAAGTAGGAATGGTAATTTAGGATTAAATAAATCACAATTAGAAAGATTTTTAAAGACCAGAAGCAGACCCTATATTAGGGTAGCTTTTATGGAAAACTGGGAGGAAATGGAGATGATCGGTTGAAAAATATGAAACTTAGATTTAGGTTAAATGATAAGAGGTGCCTAAATTTGACTTTATTAGGATCTGGCCAGCTAACTACGATTAAGGGCATACAATGTGATAATATGGATATTTTGTAACCTTTTTTAAGAACTTGTTACAAATTGCATGTAATTTGATGACTAGCAAAGAGTCAGGGCTAAATGCCTAGTCATATTTATAATTGTAATAATTTACCATTAATACATGAAGTATTAAGTCTAACAGTTACTTTTGAACGTAAAACATCTTTAAGTTTGCTTTATTAATTTTGTGTTTCTTATGTTTAGGCTCGCCTTGATAAGATGGGCAGAAATACAACGTGGTTTCTACTAGTCGGTAAGTGAAGTATAATACAGGTAAAGCCGATGTATCCTGTTTATTATTATTATAAGAATACTCTGATATGTTGCATTCAGATGACTTTAGCTACCCATGCTTCTAAATATTGAAAACAAAGGTTATTCTTATATTCGCTTCTTGTTAATAAAGTTAAATCTTCACTATACGTTTTTGCACTTCACTGTAGGTATAAGAAGAATACAACAAACTAAAGCAACTACTAAATCTTTAGGAAGTGCATAGCTATGAGATGCATTTGAAATACTCTTTGCATGATCACGAAAAAATCGAATAGCGATTTGCAGTTGAGAAAACCATAGAATATTTGCAAATTCAAACCAATAGCAAAGAATATCTCGGAAATGTTTAACGTCACAAAACAATGTGTTTGAAATAGTGTGCTTTACCGCTATCTACACTTTTTGAGTAGTAAGATTTTGTCTCTCTCTTACAGTTTACCAGTTTTGCAAAATAATTTAGAGATCACTTTAATAAAATTAAACAAACATATCATGAATATAATGAAAATGTCTTAAATGCATTATATCTTAAGCAAACTGGTTAGAGATATGTTTTATGTTTATAAAATAAAAAATTAAGGTAGTTTGGGGTCAGGAAATTTTCATATAAAGATTCGTGTCGGACCCTTGGGGGGGGGGGGGGCATTGGATTTAAATATTAAATTTGGTGTTTGATTAACTCTACTTTTGAGTTATGCTGTTCATAGACGCGCACACACACCCACACACACACACCCACACACACACACACACACACACACACACACACACACACGAACGTTTTTCTAAAAAAGCATACGTCTTTTTTATTTAGGGTATTTTTAAAGGTTAAATTTCTGTACTGAATGTTTTGTTGCAATAACAATAGGTAAGTATTAGAGAAAGTAAAAATGGTGCTATATTATATCATCATTACAAAGAAGCCTCCTTGGCATGCGGAACTGTGACACAATTGTGTTCTGCAAGGCTCTCTATACGCTTCTGTTTACTTTCTCTACTCTTACCTATATTGAGTAGAGGAGATGGTGGTGTGGTCTGGGTAGCTCAATTGGTTGGGCACTGCCCTACTGATTCCAAGGTCGCGGGTTCAAACCCTGCCCAGATTGAAGGTTTTTAAATGTACTTAAAAGCGACAGATTTATTGGTATCTATTAGTAGTACTAGTAATAGTAGTAGGGCTTTAGGCCACCCAACTGTTGTAGTTATTATCGCCCAAACAAAACAAGAACATAAAAAGTACAGGCAATTAACCTGGTGTCTAAAATGTGAGAATTAATAGGTCATAAAAACAAACAACGGTAAAAGTAGAGCTAAAAGTAACACCAAAACCCACATGGAGCTACATAATAAACGAATCACACCAACGAAAAACAAAAGAAAAGTCAGCTGTTGAAACATGGCCTCCCGTATCACTGAGACGAATAAAATGCAAGAGACCTTCGCTCTACTGCACTTACGAGAATCTGCCAGCACCTCTGACATAAAGTAACTACTGCAGGACGAAAATACTGGTACATCAGCGATCTGGCAATTGACGGAGTCATTAACAAATAAAATATGTTAATTTAACCGACTGGGCAAGACAGGACCAGTTCAAATCCCGCCAGGAGCGTCCTTTCTGACTGACTCTTCAAGACTTTCCTCAGTCCTCATAACTGGCAAATGCTGGAGAGACACCAAAAACTTAGATCTGGAAGTTTCCATTCGCAGTTATTATTTTTTACATGTATCATCTATGTCACCGCCTATGGTGCCGTATGCAGGGTTGCCAGGTGTACTGATTTTGCAGGAGACCTGCTTTTTTGCAAATCTACTGACCTACTGCTAAAACCCAAACGCACTTCAAAATCTCCTGTTTTTATGTTTCCATTTTTAAACATAATTTTCTTTAACATCATATGATTCGCTCTTCCGAAAAAGATTTTCAGGCAAGGCATTTCCCTTGTGTATAAAAACAAAACATTTATATAAACACCTGTATACATAAACAGTATACCATATCTGTTGTTCCTGTATTGCGAACTATCTTTGACTGCTACATTAAACCTGAACATTTGAATTCCACTGAAATAGATAAAGTTGAATACAGGGATCCGAAAGTATTTCTTCCTGTGGTAAACATGTATATTGGTACCAAAGTTCAAATATCTCTGACAAAATCATCCCTGCCCGACAAATATGTACAAGTTTTCAAATTACACTGTGTTGATTTTTACGCTGACATAATGAGCCGTTTTCATTAAGTGTTTCTCTCTTACAATGTTGGAAGTGTTAGAATCAGCTAAAATCCAAACATTTCAGCCAACTGCACCACTTACTTCTCCGTTTCCTAATTTGGTGAAAGCAGAAGAAATCCAACAAATAGATACAGAATGGAGGCTATTACGCAACACTGTCATTGCATGTGGTAGTGACTCTACAGCGCAAGAATTTTGGAGCCAATATTATTATTATTATTATTATTATTATTATTATTATTATTATTATTATTATTATTATTATTATTATTATTATTATTATTATTATTATTATTATTATTATTATTATTATTATTATTATTATTATTATTATTATTATTATTATTATTATTATTATTATTATTATTATTATTATTATTATTATTATTATTATTATTATTATTATTATTATTATTATTATTATTATTATTATTATTATTATTATTATTATTATTATTATTATTATTATTATTATTATTATTATTATTATTATTATTATTATTATTATTATTATTATTATTATTATTATTATTATTATTATTATTATTATTATTATTATTATTATTATTATTATTATTATTATTATTATTATTATTATTATTATTATTATTATTATTATTATTATTATTATTATTATTATTATTATTATTATTATTATTATTATTATTATTATTATTATTATTATTATTATTATTATTATTATTATTATTATTATTATTATTATTATTATTATTATTATTATTATTATTATTATTATTATTATTATTATTATTATTATTATTATTATTATTATTATTATTATTATTATTATTATTATTATTATTATTATTATTATTATTATTATTATTATTATTATTATTATTATTATTATTATTATTATTATTATTATTATTATTATTATTATTATTATTATTATTATTATTATTATTATTATTATTATTATTATTATTATTATTATTATTATTATTAATGTCATAAATATAGATACACTAATAAAAATGTCCGGTTAAAATCTCCTGTTTTCTACTGCTTTTTCCAAATCAAATCTTCTGCTTTTACTTCGGCAGATATGGCAACACTGACCGTATGCGGACGTTAAACACTATTAGAGAAATACTGTACTCACTCAAAAAGTGTACATAGATTTCACCGAAAATACAGTTTTGAGCTCCTCTGAATAAATAAAACAGAAAACAAATCTGTGAGCAGCATAACTCTAAAATTAAATATTTAATAAATACCAAAATTGATGACTAAGTTTAAAATGTTTCAAATATGCAATACGAACATTTATAAGAACATTCCCCTTTTACCACAAACTACATACAGTTACATGGAACATATTTTGTTATTTTTAATTACCCTGTGTGGTTTTAATGCATCTGAGGAAATTACCGCATTAATTTAAATATTTGAAAATGATAAAGGACATCTTAAATTCAGTCCTCTTCATTATGAATGAATTTTATATAATTTGTAGGAGAGGGACAAAGCTTCCAGACAAACACATAAGACATTTCCGAGATTAAATTTTGGCAGTACTACGTCGCCATCTACTTGTTTGTCATGGTCATGGTAAGAGTATAGACCAACATATAGTGACCCTCTTTTTAAACATATCCCCTGTATCTTCCTATGAAGAAATAGGTATGCAGTAATGAAGATAATTCTGTAAACGCTTTTGTCCATTAACATAAAGTAGATTCAAAGATAAACTTGTTGTAGGGGAAGAGATGGAAATATGGACCAATCTTTTTTTTTTTTTTTTTTTTTTGATAAAATTTTGAATTTCAAATGAATCTGTTGTCTTAAAAATCGCCAGTATCATTTTTATGGACTATGCTATGGAATTACTAATACATTTTATTTTAAAGTATACGATTAAGACTTTTGAAATTTCACAACTTTTGAAAACATTTGACTAAATATGGTTATTGGGAACCAGGGTTGTATTATGAAACGCCTTTTTTTTAATGACGATAGGTTATTTTTTTACTGCTATAAACACTTATAGGTTATTTTTAATGCCTTGGTTGCAAATTCTTTTTTGCTACATACGTTTAGGCAGTTGGAATTGCATTGAAAAATTCAAAATTCAAGCTTCATACATAATATCTGGAAGGGGAAAGAAACTCAATTAAAATAGTTCCTGAGTTTTTCGTGAGGAACAATCACAAACAAAATTATCAGTTTGACATCCACTACACTAAATCTGTGCCCATTCTCTACACATCATACACAGGATTTATAGATCTCCTGACTTATTTGCATTTCGACCATAAACTAAAGGAAGGGATTGTATTATGGAACACCTAACATTCAGATAGGTGAAAGTAAGTTTTCTTGCAAGGCCACACGTTACCTGCGTTAACAGTTCTTTTTACTTAGCTGTCTTAGCTACACAAATCTAGTTATAAAGAACGCCCAACTGTGTTCCGAGATATAAACTCGTGACATTTCACATAGACGTTCCGCCCTTCGGTGTGTATCAAAAAACTGTGACAAGGTCTTTTACAAAGAAATTTGTGTTTCAGCTGGAAAGTACCATTTTATACGTTCCTTCGACAATCATATAAACAGTCTCACTGCAATTGCTATACGGACGTTAACGCAGAAAACCCAATTACAAAAACTTCCAATTAACGGGAAGTGAACGGTGAAAATTGCCCCGACGAGTGACTTATTTTTTATACAGCTTTATAAATTGAAATTATTTCTTTAATTTGATATCTTAATTTAATACCAGTCGATCTGTGTGTGTGTGTGTGTGTGTGTGTGTGTGTGTGTGTGTGTGTGTGTGTGTGTGCGAGCGCGTGTCTATAATCCTTATGTTTCTACCTTGTTGCACCAATTTCGACCAAAGTAATCTTTGTAATGTTTCAAGAGCTCACAAAACCATCTATATATTTGTCAACAACAATCGTAGTACCTCGAGTACTGCTAACATAAGAATAATTACTTACGTTTTTATGGCCTCATAAAATAACAAGAGAACACTGTTCAAATACACGTTGGTCTCTTCTCTGACATCGATCATAGAGTAATAACAGTCAAATGTAGGGTTTCTTTTGTTTTGACTATCTTGTGTTTTCTTAGTAGCTTTGTCCAAGTTTATTATTGAGAATAAACAAAATTATATTGAACGTACATAAACTACAATTACTTCTTCCCAATGATATTTTCTGTATAAGTAGCGACGAGCTAACCCGACAACGTTGAAGTGATTCACTGCATTAACGACAAATCATCATTACGAACTGTTATATTTGTGCTTTTACATACTATTTTCAGCATTTTTATTACATATATATGTATATATTTGTGTTAATACTCCACTGAGAGTTTTAATTTCCTCTTCATGTTTTTTGTGTAATAGTTTTTAAATTCCTTCAAAGAAACGCAAGGTTATTGGACAAGTGCTATCTAAGCCTAAATGTTGTAGCGTTAAACCGTCAAACCATGGACAACACCGGGTAATTAACGTTATTTGTATAAATTTCACGTGAAACAAAGTTTAATATTTTAAGGGCCTTACGATCTCATTGGGATCTCAGTAAAGGTAGCACAGGAGAGTACTATAAATACTGGCTACAGTCGTATGTAATAGGATAGACAATGTTCGGAGGGGGGACTTAGACTTAGACTTTGACTTGTAGAAGGTATTTTGTGCCTATGCCTCTGACGGTCCCCCCTTGGGAGGGTGGAGTGAGATGTGAGGTGTCGAAGAGCGGAAGCCAGAGGACAGTAGAGGGCAGAGTCCCTAGTCACTAAATATTTGAACACACCGGTGGCGGGTCGTACTCCGGCTTCTCTCGCCCCGGGTCCATGTGCCGGGACTCGGAGGTCTCCCCCAATCCGGAGGACGAGTATTTACATAGAGCAATCACCTGCCATGCACACCGACACTTGCAACCCTGAAACAACCAAGTAGATGAAACCTGAAGTGAAATGAGAAGTGAGATGAAAGGACAGCAGTTGTCCGGGAAACCCCGAAAGAAGCCATGGGTTAGAAACGTTGGCCACGGGAATCGAACCCACTATCTCGGAATGGGAGCTTCACATGTTATCGCGTAGCCTCTCGCTCGGCAACGTGTAATGACGTATCCACAAGGGCAATACAAGCAATACCTGGGACTATGCCCATCCATTTATTAGCCCTAGAGCGTGCATATGCAAACAAAAACAAACAAAAAAAAAAAAAAAAAAAAAGGATCAAGGTGCTAAAACAAGGAAAAATATGGTACACATATGGTAAGCAGAATGGGAACAGGGAACTGAGACCAAGAAGTGGACCAAGAAATTGATTCCTCATATGGAACCCTGAAACATGGACAAGTAGGGTATTATTTAACCCAATTTTGAATGGGATAAGGATGCTTCAAACCTGCCTCTTCAAAATGGCTGTCACTAATATGAAAATTGTTTGTATTGCAAAGGGAGGGATACATCTCAGCACACTGTATTAAAATGTATAAAATGGAACTCTATAAGGCAAAAATGTGCAAAACGGATTGGACAGGAGATAATCGTGGAAAATATTGTAACATTAATGTAGCAAAGTGTAAAAATCTGATGTGTTGCACTCACATGACTTTCTCTACTCTTGTACTAACCATTCTTACAAACTCTTATTCCTGTATCTTCTTCGTGTTAGTTGAGATAAACATTTGCAGAAATTATTTTATTGCTCGTTTTCTTACACATTTAAGGGGAATATGGGTATACAGTAGGCTTTGAGTGACAGTCAATTTTTTAAAGCTTTCAAATTCCGTTCTCTTTGCACGCCTAATATATAAAAAAATGAATAGCGATGTTCCATTTGACAGAAGTATAAGTTCTCCAAAACTCACACAAATAACAAGGAATATCTCTGAAATGGTTCACTCTACAAAAAATGTATTCAGACATAAATTGTGTGTTTTAGCAAGATTTACATTTTTTGTATATTAAGATTTGGTCTACCTCTTACGGTTTAGTAGTTAAGCAGAAGTTATCCAAAGTAAACAGGACTTCATGGGCTATAGCCAGAAAATTCAAGATATACATTTCATTTGTCATAAAAATATCTCAAACATACGGCATTTTAAACAAAATCGTTAGAGCCATTTTCAAGAAAATCAAAATTTTCGAACAATTTTTCATGTAAAGGGTAGTTTAGCGTGGAGCAATTTTCTTAAAAATCTTTATGTGGAATCCTTGAAGGACATTTAAGTTAAATATGAACTTTGTTTTCTAACCAACTTTTCATTTTTGAGTTATGCTGTCCACAGACTGACAGACACACAGACACACACAAGGATCTTTTTGTAAAAATGCTTTTTTTGGATTCAGGGGGCCTCAAAACATATTTTCGGTGAAATCTCGACATCAAAATTTTAGGTGGAGTACAATACTTCCTCTAGTTTACTATACATAGTAGAGAAAGTAAAAAAAAAAAAAAAAAAAAAAAAAATGGAGACTTGTTCAAGACATGATAACTAGAACTTTAAAAGCAAAAGAATGGATGAAAACGAGAGATAAACATGACTGCCGCACTGTGAAGTAGTTTCCGCAATGTGTGCAAGAAATAATTGGACGGGTTTTTGTGGGTATACCTATTTGACACGCATAAAGCGTTCCCCTTCCAATAAAAAACTGCAATGAATCTAGCTCTACAATGAAGAAGGCAAAAATTAAGTTTTCACAAGAATATTTAGTAGAAGAGTGGGTAGAGAATATCATATTCATGTAAGACAATATATCATTTATTCTTTCCTTCCATCTTAAGACCTTTATTACTATAAAGAAAATAAAACACATTTGAATACTGTTTTCGCGTGTTTGAACCTTGCTTAATTTGAAACAAATTGTACGTAAAATATATGTGCAACATAAAAGAAGATTGAGTTATCGTAGACAGCGAAATCCGTGAGTATGTATCTCAACAGATATTTTGCATATAACGATGTGCGCGAGTGTTTTGTTTTGTAGTGCATGGTGCAACATTAATAACAGGTTAAGAGTATCGTGATGTGCTTGTTTACAGGGCGAGACCCATCTTCATCACGATTTTGCCATATCCATGGACGTAGACGTCATTGAACCAATTTCTGTTGCACCTTTCGACACGGAGAGCATTTCGTAAATGTTGCACCCAATCTACTCTCACATAATAATATAAAAAGAAGGTAGTCTGTGGCCCACATTCAGGAGACTGTGGGTTCGATATGTTTGCGATATAGTATTTAAAATCATATTTTACTTATGAAATAGTCCAAATAAATATCATTCGACGGTCTGACCCTCGCTCCGTTCGAGAATTTATAGGTTAGGTTACACGTCCCTACTTGTGAAAGGTAACAAGTGAGTCGCTATGTTATGGCTTTAAAATGTCATACTGATTGCATTACCACGAAAAAATGGAAGAAAATGGGGGAAAATAAATAAAATAAAACAAATAGCAATTTGATTTATGTTACATTCACAAGATCGTCTCTGTCCAC
The DNA here is from genome assembly GCA_030765045.1 of Tenodera sinensis. Lineage (NCBI taxonomy): Eukaryota > Metazoa > Arthropoda > Insecta > Mantodea > Mantidae > Tenodera > Tenodera sinensis. Next base: position 52,852,836 of record CM060968.1, read on the forward strand.
TTTCAATAACTATCCACTTCATGCCAATCCGGATGAGCATTCGTAGGAACGTTTTATTACATAATTCCTTATACATACAATGAGAATAGGAGAATACAGCAGGCTTAACCGCAGGCAAAACTTTCAGAGCAGGTCACTATGTTATGACTTTGATATGTCCTTCTCCTTGTGTAACTTTTTTCCGAATAGCCCTTTTTTCCCATCATACTGAATGACTGTATAGTCTTGTATGACTAATAAAAAGTAAGAGATAGAAAAAAACTTACTATACAGAAAAGGCAAATATTGTTTTTGGATTAATCGTTTCCGAGACATTCCTTAATGCTTTCTCTACTACGTATAGTGAAGAATTGTATTCCTCCCAAAAATTCGATGTCGAGATTTAACAGGAAATATATGCTGTTTTTGATTCAGAGGGCCTCAAAACATATATTTCCGGCAAAATCTAGACGTTGAATTTTTTGGTAGAATACAATACTTCACTATACGTAGTACAGAAAGTAAACATTTCCCTATATTTTATCGTCAGATGTATCTAAGTATATACTTTTAATTATTAATTTGTAGAAGGCGATACAGAGAAACCGAGCACTATTTCAAAAATTAGATGTATTTTGAAAACCTAGGGCTCAAATATTATTGCAATATTTAAAATTGTTTTTGTAGAGCGACATTTTTAGTAACAAACAAAAATTAAACAAATTTTATAATTTCTAAACTATTAAAGGAAAATTGATGCAATTTAAGCTGTAACGTGTTTGCATTTCATTATACATATTGTATAAATTTAAAGAAGGTAACATAAAGGAGATACAAGAAATAGGTTTTTGTGAGAAAACAAATTTAGAATGAACAGTGGAGAAAGTCATGTAACAGTACATCTGACAACAATTTTAATGTAGAAAGATTTCTGCAAAAAACATTGCAAATTCGAAAACTTGCGAGTTGTCCTTGGTGGATTTTTATGTGGGCCATGGTGTCACTGAGCACAGGTAATTCTGTCAATCATAAATAATATTTGAATCCGTCCATTCCTTGCGCTCGTCAAAACATAGTGGCATTTCATAGGCTGGTTTCACGAAAAACCTTGAACTTTAATGAAAAAGATAATTCTCGTGTTGTCATGGCAGACTACATTCTCTCTGGTAGTTACATAAGGCGTAGTTTAAAAATGTTAGATGTCTCTTTGTGAGCCACGCTTAAAATTACATCCAATTTATACATGATTTCTGCACGTGCATTGTTCGTGCAGGTAACATACGCAGCAAAATAATGAAAAGCATTTCTGATATCATTTCGAAATTTGAAGCTCGGGGTTTCGACAGTTTCGGTAAAATATACATTTCCCAAGTATCTACTTCTTTAATGTAACTTAAATGGATAAAAGCAATTACAACATTGCTGTTCCACAAAGCCCAGGGTGAAACGGTTTGGAAAAACCAAAGTACTGTTAATGATAAAGGTTTTAGGGGAAATGTGGACACTTTAACGAAGGGAGATTGGAAAATAACAAAACAAAGTCTAGAAGATATGTATGCGCAAACGTTATACTCCCAAATCAAGGATAAAAAGTCAGTTTATACAATGAATGGAAATCCAAATTAGGGAGAGAGTTATACAGGGTGGAAGTGAAATATCCGTCAGACTTTAATATAGAATTTCTCTCATTGTGAATAATAAGAAAGTCTAATACAAAAAAACTGAAAATTTTACAGTTTTCTAGAAAAAAATACTTTTATCCAAAAACTGTATGATCATCTGACTGAATAATTGTTGATTAAGGTCTTAATTCATGGTTATATTAATAGAAAATGGAATAAACGACAACTTTATCCTGCGGCGTATTTCAATGGAAGCAACTGTTTTTGTAAATTAAATTTTAAAAAAATCTGAAACACGCACGCACACACACTCACAAATACACACACATACTCACATACACACTCACTCACTCACTCACCCACTCACTCACTCACTCAGTCACTCATTCAGTCACTCATTCACTCACCCACACACTCACCCACACACTCACTCACTCACTCAGTCACTCACCCACTCACTCACCCATACACTCACTCACACACAGACACAAAAGGCACACACAGACACACACGCTCACTCAATCACTCATTCACATACAGACACACACACACACGCACAGATACACACACACTCACTCACTCACATTTACAGAGACACACCCATACTTACTCTCTCTCTCTCTCTCTCACACACACACACACACACACACACACAGACACACACAGAGACACAGACACTCACACAGACACAGACACACACACACACACACACACACTCACTCACTCACTCACACACAGACTTGTCATATATGTATGCTGACGAGGATAACTTATATTATGTAGCTTCTTAAAACCCCTAATAAAATTGAAACCAATGAAAACAGCAATGTTAAATAGAACTGGTGAAATAAAAATATACTCGTACATATTTGTATATAGTGATTTATAGTTAAGATACATTTCTGAAAATAAACATATATGTGATTAAATAAATTACTGTTTAGTTATAATTGACCAATCACGTTTAGAAACTATATATACATATATTTATGTAGTTATGTGGTTTTCATGAATGTGACATTATATATTATGGCAATAACATTGTTATACTCCTGTTGTATTCCTATGATGAGCAATAGGTTAGTAAATATAAATTAACCAATTATAGTGTTAGAGAGCTATCTTAAATCTTTGTTTATTTATTTATTCATTTATCATTTACATTTAACCGGAAATATGTTTTGAGGCCCGCTGAATAAAAAAAAAGGAACATTTTTAGAAAACTACCCTTTACGTGGAAAATATTGATTTTCTCGAAAATGGCTCTAACGATTTTGATAAAAATACCATATGTTTAAAATATTTTTATTACAGACGAAATGTAAGTTTTGAATCTTCTGATTATAGCCCATGTAGTCCTGTTTTCTCTTGAAGACTTTTGCATAAAGTGGTAAACCATAAGAGATAGATAAATCTTGCTATACAAATATATAGTTCTCGTTAAAACACACAACATATGTACAAATGCGTTTTTTGTGGAGTGAACCATTTCGGAGATATTCCTTGTTATTTCTGTGAGTTTTGCATTACTTACACTTTTCTAAATGGAATGTCGTTGTTCACTTTTTTTGTCAATTGGTTGTGCAAAGAGAAAGGAATTTCAAGGCCGTCATATAACGACCAGCTTTAAAAGATTTGAATATCGGTCAAAGCCTACTGTATTCCCATATTTCCCTTATACCTACAAGAAAATTAGCAATAAGATAATTTGTACAAATATTTATCTCTATTTACGTGAAGAACATACAGGAATAAGAGTTTGTAAGAATAGTTAGTACAAGAGTAGAGAAAGTCATGTGAGTGCAACACATCAGACTTTTTGCAGTTAAAATGCTTTTTCTTTTTGGATCCAGGAGGGGTCTCAACATATGTATATAGGGTGAAATCTCGGTATTTAATCTTTTGGTGGAGTAGAATACTTTCCCTAGTAACTTTTATTTGTATTTTTATTATTTCTTACTTATACAAAGACTATGTCAAAGCGCATTTTCTCTGGCAAAGAAACCAGTTTTGTTATGAGAATGAGTTGGCCGTTTGTAGGACAAGTGTCTTGGAGATTATGGCACGGTAATATACACCGCATCCTGTCGCAAGATTTCTAGTCCTCTTCATGTGCTAATGCCAAATGTGAGAAAATCTGCCACTCATGCGGCTGTTTGTATTTCCTGCTCTTTTTAGCAGTGTACAATGTTGTAATAGGCTTCCATTATATACCTAGCGTTTGTTAGCTTTTCTGATGCAGTCAAGTTTACTTAAAAGATTACGTAATGTGTGTCCTATGGGCAAACAGTATTCATGAAACACAATCAATACAAAACTGCAGTAGCTAAATAGCACTGGAGCATTGCCTTTAGGTCTATCTGTATAACAAAGAAGTAATACACACAAACGTAACATAAAAATAATAATAATAATAATAATAATAATAATAATAATAATAATAATAATAATAATAATAATAATAATAATAATAATAATAATAATAATAATAATAATAATAATAATAATAATAATAATAATAATAATAATAATAATAATAATAATAATAATAATAATAATAAGAATAAGAATAAGAATAAGAATAAGAATAAGAATAAGAATAAGAATAAGAATAATAAGAATAAGAATAAGAATAAGAATAAGAATAAGAATAAGAATAAGAATAAGAATAAGAATAAGAATAAGAATAAGAATAAGAATAAGAATAAGAATAAGAATAAGAAAAGAATAAGAATAAGATAAGAATAAGAATAAGAATAAGAATAAGAATAAGAATAAGAATAAGAATAAGAATAAGAATAAGAATAAGAATAAGAATAAGAATAAGAATAAGAATAAGAATAAGAATAAGAATAAGAATAAGAATAAGAATAAGAATAAGAATAAGAATAAGAATAAGAATAAGAATAAGAATAAGAATAAGAATAAGAATAAGAATAAGAATAAGAATAAGAATAAGAATAAGAATAAGAATAAGAATAAGAATAAGAATAAGAATAAGAATAAGAATAAGATAAGAATAAGAATAAGAATAAGAATAAGAATAAGAATAAGAATAAGAATAAGAATAAGAATAAGAATAAGAATAAGAATAAGAATAAGAATAAGAATAAGAATAAGAATAAGAATAAGAATAAGAATAAGAATAAGAATAAGAATAAGAATAAGAATAAGAATAAGAATAAGAATAAGAATAAGAATAAGAATAAGAATAAGAATAAGAATAAGAATAAGAATAAGAATAAGAATAAGAATAAGAATAAGAATAAGAATAAGAATAAGAATAAGAATAAGAATAAGAATAAGAATAAGAATAAGAATAAGAATAAGAATAAGAATAAGAATAAGAATAAGAATAAGAATAAGAATAAGAATAAGAATAAGAATAAGAATAAGAATAAGAATAAGAATAAGAATAAGAATAAGAATAAGAATAAGAATAAGAATAAGAATAAGAATAAGAATAAGAATAAGAATAAGAATAAGAATAAGAATAAGAATAAGAATAAGAATAAGAATAAGAATAAGAATAAGAATAAGAATAAGAATAAGAATAAGAATAAGAATAAGAATAAGAATAAGAATAAGAATAAGAATAAGAATAAGAATAAGAATAAGAATAAGAATAAGAATAAGAATAAGAATAAGAATAAGAATAAGAATAAGAATAAGAATAAGAATAAGAATAAGAATAATAATAATAATAATAATAATAATAATAATAATAATAATAATAATAATAATAATAATAATAATAATAATAATAATAATAATAATAATAATAATAATAATAATAATAATAATAATAATAATAATAATAATAATAATAATAATAATAATAATAATAATAATAATAATAATAATAATAATAATAATAATAATAATAATAATAATAATAATAATAATAATAATAATAATAATAATAATAATAATAATAATAATAATAATAATAATAATAATAATAATAATAATAATAATAATAATAATAATAATAATAATAATAATAATAATAATAATAATAATAATAATAATAATAATAATAATAATAATAATAATAATAATAA